>CM055912.1:4617716-5199303 GCA_029582155.1 Panopea generosa | reverse complement strand
TTATTTTTAATTAGGTGAGATACAACATTCATCTAAGGTTATTTTAAGATGGCTGAGATATAACATTCATCTTAGGTTTTTTTTTAAAATTGCTGAGATGTAACATTCACCTTAAATTATTCTAAAATTGCTGATATATAACATTCACTTTAGGTTATTCTAAAGCTACTGAGATATAACATTCACCGTTTAGGTTATTCTAAAATTGCTGATATAACATTCACTTTAGTTGATTCTAAAATTGCTGAGATATAACATTCATCTCAGGTTATTCTAAAATTGCTGAAATATAACATTCAACTTAAGTTGTAGTGTGTTTATAACGAGGAGGCTGAATACAGAGGTAAAATGGGTCTAGCACGAGTTTACCGCCAGGCGTATCAAGGGAAATAAGCCTAGGTGGGCTGACTGCACTTATATACACTATACCATAAACAATGACGGTAAAAGGCACAGACCCCAGAAATTATCCAGGGAACGATGCCTCGGTGGGCTGACTGCCCTTATGTACAATATAACTTAAATAATGTCGATGAAAGACTCTGACATCGTACAACTATCCAGTGAACGATGTCTCGGAGGTCTGACTGCCCTTATATACAATATAACATAAACAATGTCGGTAAAAGGCTCAAACCCCGTTCAAGTATACAGGGAACGATGAATCGGAGGGATAAATGCCCTTATATACAATATATCATAAACAATGTCGTTAAAATGCTCAAACCCCGTATAAGTATCCAAAGAACGATGCCTCGGTGGACTGACTGTCCTTATATACAATATAACTTAAACTATGTCGGTAAAAGGCTCAAACCCCGTAAAAGTATCTAGGGAACGATGCTTCAGTGGTCTGACTACCCTTATTTACAATATAACTTAAACAATGTCGGTAAAAAGCTCAAACCCTGTACAAGTATCCAGGGAAGGATGCATCGGTGGGCTGACTGTCTTTATATACAATATAAATTAAACACTGTCGGTTAAAGGCTAAAACCCCATTAAAGTATCAAGGGAAGGATGCCTCGGTGGTCTGACTGTCCTTATGTACAATATAACTTAAACAATGTCTGTAAAAGGCTCAAACCCCGTACACGTATTCAGGGAACGCTGCTTCGGTGGTGTGACTATCCTTATATACAATATAACTTAAACAATGTCGGTAAAAGGCTAAAGCCCAATTCAAGTATCCAGGGAACGATGCGGTGGTCTGACTGCCATTATATACAATATAACTTAAACAATGTCGGTAAAAAGCTCAAACCCCGTACAAGTATCCAGGGAAGGATGCATCGGTGGGCTGACTGTCTTTATATACAATATAACTTAAACAATGTCGGTTAAAGGCTTAAACCCCGTACACGTATCCAGGGAACGATGCCTCGGTGGGTTGAATCCCTTTATATACAATATAACTTAAACAATGTCGGTAAAAGGCTCAAACCCCATACAAATATCCAGGGAACGATGCCTCTTATATGCAATACAATACAATATAACACAACCCTGCTGCCCATATAGCAACTACCTCCACCAGACTCCGACCCAACCCTGCTGCCCATATAGCAACGATAAATTTGTTGTTCACAACAGTGTTAACTTTAACGTAGCTTTAAGTAGCTGACGTTAATGGTAAAATTTAAGTGTGATGTTCAACCACAATTAAATATTAACATAAGCGTCATCAAAATTCAAGATGGCTGCTTGCCAATGTGCGCAAAGAGAGAGTTTCCAGAAAAAGCGAACATCTGAGTCAGTTGGTTTGATGTCGGTATAATGTGACTTTCTGGTTTCATGCGATGTACGCCATTAAATGACTGATATACACAGTTGGTCTGGTTCTGTATACTATTGCCTCATGGGTTAATGCCATGTACGCCATGAAATGATTGATAGACACAGTTGGTCTGGTATTTGTATGCTATTGCTTCTTGGGTTCATGCCATGTACGCCATAAAATGGCTGAAGGACTCAGTTGTTCTGTTGTCGGTATAATGTGACTTCATGGGTTCATTTCATGTACGCCATGAAATGACAGAAGGACACAGTTGGTCTGGTGTCAGTATAATGTGACTTCATGGGTTCATGTCTTGTACACCAAGAAATGACTGAAGGACACAGTTGGTTTTGTGTCGGTATAATATGGCTTCTTTGGTTCGTGTCATGTACGCCATGAAAAGTCTAAAGGGCTCAGTTTGGTCTGTTATCGATAATATGTGACTTCATGGATTTGTGTCATGTACTCCATGAATTGACTGAAGTACACAGTTAGTCTGATGTCGGTATAATGTGACTTCATGGGTTCATGTCATGTACGCCATGAAATAACTGATTGACACAGTTTGTCTAGTGTCAGTATTATATGACTTCATGGGTTCATGTCATGTACGCCATGAAATGACTGAAGAAATCAGTTTGTTTGCTATCGGTATAAAATGACTTTATTCTTATCATGTACGCCATGAAATAACTGAATGACACAGTTGGTCTTGGGTCTGTTTAATGTGACCTCATATGTTCTTGTCATGTACGCCTTGAAATGACTGAAGCACACAATTGGTCTGGTGTCAGTATGATGTGACTTCATGGGTTCATGTTATGTACACCATGAATTGACTGAAGGACATAGTTTGTCTAAATCGGTATAATGTGACTTCAAGGTTCCTTGCCAAGTACGCCATGACATGACTGAAGGACATAATTGGTCTTGTGTTGGTATAATGTGACTTCATGGGATCATGTCATTTACGCCATGAAATAACTGAAGGACACAGTTGGTCTGGTGTCGGTATAAGGTGACTTCAAGGGATCATGTCATGTTCTTCATGAAATGACTGAAGGACACATTTGGTCTGTTGTCGGTATTATGTGACCTCATGGATTCATGCAATGTAAGCAATGAAATGACTGAAAGATTTAGTTGGTCAGACGTTTGTATAATGTGACTTCATGGGATCATGTCATGTACACCTTGAACTGAATGAAGGACACTGTTGGTCTGGTTTCGGTATAATATGTCTTCTTGAGTTCATGTCATGTACGCCACGAAATGACTGAAGGACAGAGTTGTTCGGGTGTCGGTATAATGTGACTTCATGGGTTCGTGTCATGTATAACATGAAATGAATGAAAGATTCAGTTGGTCTGGTGTCGGTATTATGTGACTTCATGGGTTCATGCCATGTACACCTTGAACTGAATGAAGGACACTGTTGGTCTGGTGTCGATATAATGTGTCTTCTTGAGTTCATGTCATGTACGCCACGAAATGACTGAAGGACAGAGTTGTGCGGGTGTCGTTATAATGTGACTTCATGGGTTCGTGTCATGTACAACATGAAATGAATGAAGGATTCAGTTGGTCTGGTGTGGGTATGATGTGACTTCACTGGTTCGTGTCATGTACGCCATGAAATGACTGAAGGACACAGTTGGTTTCGTGTCGGTATAATATGGCTTCTTGGGTTCGTATCATGTACACCATGAAATGACTAAAGGACTCAGTTTGGTCTGTTGTCGGTATAATGTGACTTAATGGCTTTATGCCATGTACGCCTTGAAATGACTGAAAGACTCAGCTGGTCTGTAGAAATGACGCGGGATTGTAGTCAGTCACTTGTGAAATAATCGGTTACCCGTAATAGAGCATGGAACAATAACTAAATGGAATGACAGTCAGAAAACAAACCGACATAACAAAAGGAACCAATAATGTTTTACTATTACAAATTCTGTATATGTATATAAAATATACAGGAAAATGTTCAGTTTCCTATCATTTCAACAATACACACATTGTCGCCAACGGCATCAATGTCTTCAACACTAAAGATTGAAGAAATTCAAAGCGGCAGACGAATAGCAGAGATATTCGGATTTTTTTCAACGTCATCGTCATGCAGAACTTTTTGTCGGTTGTTTGTCTTAATCGTTGACATTTCTACTCAAGTTCTTTCTTTTTTTATTTTAAGTCGCCATCTTGGATTTTGAACTGCACAATATAAAATTTATTGGATCCAATAAACTTCTACATATTGTACAGTCACATCTGGAGTAGGTTATTTGCTGTACAAGTACAGGTATAGAATAAAGTGTTTTATTAAAATACACAAACTGTGGCTATCATTGATATAGATTTTTTTTCAAATTGATATCGTCAATGTGTCTGTTTGTCAACTATGAACGAAAATCGACCTGGAAGCACTTCGTAAAAACAAACCGCTCCAATCACAAAAAACACTGCAAATTCATCTGGCGAAACCTTATTCAATTTCGAAGTACTGCAGAAGTTTAAACTTAACCTGTACTCCTGGCATCAAGTATAAATACCGCAACCAATCCCACCACCACCACAAAAAACGTTTTGAAATGTTTTTACCGTTACCCTAGTTCATGGACGTGTCACTGTGGTGTGTCGTGATTGTATTCGTTGCGGCAGTTCACAGATAAGGTTATATTTGCATGTTGCCTTGCGTTACTTCAAACATTTTTGTATCACCGTTAGAGACAGCCACAACAATTAAATTACTTTGAGGTGGTTGGATACAAACAAAGCTTTCAGTTAGAAGTTAATTTCTATAGAAAGTACGCGAGTGAATCAGGCGCCATTGTCATTTCTGTTGATAGCCCGTGTGGTTCCGGCTAAGAATAGAATCACTGTCGATCTCTGCAGAGGGGTAGGAATCCTCCGAATGGGTATCATTTTCATTTTAACATTTTTTGTCATGTTTACTATTGTGGTTAAATTATCAACCGCTGTGTAGTGTCAGGGAGCCATATGAGTGATAGCAAGAATAGGACCACTGTGGCTCATACATGTCGTAAGAAGCCACAATTTGAGTAATACGATATAATTTGCTGAAACGCTGCAGTTCTGCAGGTATCAAGGTTCTAGGTTCATTCTGCATATTCATTTGTTGGTATATTTTTTTAAATCTGTATGTTAATTTGTTGTTTTTGTACATGTAGAGTGAACCTTGAATCTTCCTTCCTGTTGGCGTCGAATAACCTATAATGTGTTGGTACGCCGTAAAACCCCATTCATTCATTCATTTCTGTTGATGTGTCATTAAGAAAACTAGACCTTGTTTTTTTATTAGGGTTTTCAGTTGATTCTCCTTGTCAATAATGTATGGACTATTATGCAGTTAATGCGTCATTGTGACGTACATGCAATTGATATCGCTGGTAATGCGTGTTTCCCATGGTCGCTTTTATTTCAAATGTTTATCGTGTATTATCTGACATGCACCGGTTTCACATAACTTTTTAACTTGCTTATTTCCCACTGTCGCGCTATATTTGACGAATATAACTCAAAATAAGTTCCTTTGTTTTAACTATATATTCGACAATTTTATATATAGAGAGGTAATATTTTTATGTGGTGTTAGGTCGAAATCAGTTTTCTAACTGATTGCACTCAGATTCCCCAGTATACTAACAGCATGCCATGTATCAACAATAGCAAATCTTATCACAACATGATTTCAACGCTTTATGTCCCTAGAAACTGCCCAGAGCTGACCAACTGACTACCAAACACATTAGCACTGTATATAGAAGACGAGACCTGATCAACGGACACGCATTTAATAGTCAGTAATTTAACATAACGTCGCAACTAATCTTTTATAAATTAATATTCATTAGGAAGTATTTTTATACCCATTTGTGTTCTGAAACACAGATCAGATTGTAGTTCACTCCAAAAGTCAAACATATAACAATAACTCGTTTGGACATCAGAAAAATGTCAAACAGAGCAAGTGACATTCAATGGACAAAGTCATCACAACAGTTGAAATATAAGCCATGTAAGTCATCATAACCATCGTGCTAACTGGTGCACTAACATGTCACTACAAAAGATCCAGTCACCACAACAGTTGAAATTTAAGTCATGTATATCATCATTAGCATCATGTTAACTGGTGTACTAACATGTAACTAGAAAAGAACCAGGCACCACAACAGTTGACACATAAGTCATGTATGTCATCATAACTACCATGCCAACAAAAGTACTTACATGTAACTAGAAAAGAACCAGACACCACAACAGTTGACACATAAGTCATGTATGTCATCATAACCACCATGCGAACAAATGTTCTAACATGTAACTAGAAAAGAATCAGGCACCACAACAGTTGACACATAAGTCATGTATGTCATCATAACCACCATGCCAACAAATGTACTTACATGTCACTACTAAAGAACCAGGCACCACAACAGTTGAAATTTAAATCATGTATATCATCATAAGCATCATGTTAACTGGTGTACTAACATGTAACTAGAAAAGAACCAGACACCACAACAGTTGACACATAAGTCATGTATGTCATCATAACCACCATGCCAACAAATAGTCTAACATGTAACTAGAAAATAACCAGGCACCACAACAGTTGACACATAAGTCATGTATGTCATCATAACCACCATGCCAACAAATGTACTTACATGTCACTACTAATGAACCAGGCACCACAACAGTTGAAATTTAAGTCATGTATATCATCATAAGCATCATGTTAACTGGTGTACTAACATGTAACTAGAAAAGAACCAGACACCACAACAGTTGACACATAAGTCATGTATGTCATCATAACAACCATGCGAACAAATGTTCTAACATGTAACTAGAAAATAACCAGGCACCACAACAGTTGACACATAAGTCATGTATGTCATCATAACCACCATGCCAACAAATGTACTTACATGTCACTACTAAAGAACCAGGCACCACAACAGTTGAAATTTAAATCATGTATATCATCATAAGCATCATGTTAACTGGTGTACTAACATGTAACTAGAAAAGAACCAGACACCACAACAGTTGACACATAAGTCATATATGTCATTATAACCACCATGCCAACAAAAGTTCTAACATGTAACTAGAAAAGAACCAGGCACCACCACAGTTGACACATAAGTCATGTATATCATCATAACCACCATGCCAACAAATGTTCTAACATGTAACTAGAAAATAACCAAGCACCACAACAGTTGACACATAAGTCATGTATGTCATCATAACCACCATGCCAACAAATGTTCTAACATGTAACTAGAAAATAACCAGGCACCACAGCAGTTGACACATAAGTCATGTATGTCATCATAACCACCATGCCAACAAATGTACTTACATGTCACTACTAAAGAACCAGGCACCACAACAGTTGAAATTTAAGTCATGTATATCATCATTAGCATCATGTTAACTGGTGTACTAACATGTAACTAGAAAAGAACCAGGCACCACAACAGTTGACACATAAGTCATGTATGTCATCATAACCACCATGCCAACAAATGTACTTACATGTCACTACTAAAGAACCAGGCACCACAACAGTTGAAATTTAAGTCATGTATATCATCATAAAAACATCATGTTAACTGGTGTACTAACATGTAACTAGAAAAGAACCAGACACCACAACAGTTGACACATAAGTCATATATGTCATTATAACCACCATGCCAACAAAAGTTCTAACATGTAACTAGAAAAGAACCAGGCACCACAACAGTTGACACATAAGTCATGTATGTCATCATAACCACCATGCCAACAAATGTTCTAACATGTAACTAGAAAATAACCAAGCACCACAACAGTTGACACATAAGTCATGTATGTCATCATAACCACCATGCCAACAAATGTACTTACAAGTAACTAGAAAAGAACAAGGCACAACAACAGTTGACACATAAGTCATGTATGTCATTATAACCACCATGCCAACAAATGTACTTACAAGTAACTAGAAAAGAACCAGGCACCACAGCAGTTGACACATAAGTCATATATGTCATTATAACTACCATGCCAACAAATGTTCTAACATGTAACTAGAAAAGAACCAGGCACCACAACAGTTGACACATAAGTCATGTATGTCATTATAACCACCATGCCAACAAATGTTCTAACATGCAACTAGAAAAGAACCAGGCACTACAACAGTTGACACATAAGTCATGTATGTCATTATAACCACCATGTTAACAAATGTTCTAACATGTAACTGGAAAAGAACCAGGTACCACAACAGTTGACACATAAGTCACGTATGTCATCATAACCACCATGCCAACAAATGTTCTTACATGCAACAAGAAAAGAACCAGGCACCACAACAGTTGACACATAAGTCACGTATGCCATCATAACCACCATGCCAACAAATGAACTTACATGTAACTAGAAAAGAACCAGGCACCACAGCAGTTGACACATAAGTCATGTATGTCATTATAACCACCATGCCAACAAATGTTCTAACATGTAACTAGAAAAGAACCAGGCACCACAACAGTTGACACATAAGTCATGTATGTCATCATAACCACCATGCCAACAAATGTACTTACATGTAACTAGAAAAGAACCAGACACCACAACAGTTGACACATAAGTCATGTATGTCATCATAACCACCATGCCAACAAATGTTCTAACATGTAACCAGAAAAGAACCAGGTACCACAACAGTTGACACATAAGTCATGTATGTCATCATAACCACCATGTCAACAAATGTTCTAACATGTAACTAGAAAAGAACCAGGCACCACAACAGTTGACACATAAGTCGTGTATGTCATTATAACTACCATGCCAACAAATGTTCTAACACGTAACTGGAAAAGAACCAGGCACCACAACAGTTGACACATAAGTCATATGTCATTATAACCACCATGCTAACAAATGTTCTAACATGTAACTAGAAAAGAACCAGGCACCACAGCAGTTGACACATAAGTCACTTATGTCATCATAACCACCATGCCAACAAATGTTCTAACATGTAACTAGAAAAAAAACAGGCACCACAACATTTGACACATAAGTAATGTATGTCATTATAACCATCATAATGTTAACAGGTGTATTAACATGTCACAACAAAAGATCCAGTCACCAAAACAGTTGGAATAATAATCACGTATGTCACCATTACCGTCATGTTAACAGTTGTACTAACATGTCAATTCCAAAGACCCAGTAACCACAACAGTTGAAACATAAGCCATGTTTGTCATCATAACAATCATGCCAAATAAGTGCACTAACATGTCACTACAAAAGAACCAGGCACAATAAGAGTTGAAACATAAGACCTGTATGTCATCATAACCATCATGTTAACAGGTGTACTCACATGTCACTATAAAAGGCCCAAGGCATCACAACAGTTGAAACATAAGTCATGTACATCATTTTAACCATATCATAATAAAAGAACCAGGCACCACAACAGTTGAAATATTAATCACGTATGTCACCATAACCAACATGCTAACTGGTGTACTAACATGTCACTACCAAAAACCCAGTAACCACAACAGTTGAAACATAAGACATGTATGTCATCATAAATATCATGTTAACTGGTGTACTTACATGTCACTACAAAAGACCCAGACACAACAACAGTTGAAATATAAGTCATATGAGTATAAAGTGCCATGTACATGTAAAGATAGGATCTGTGTATAAAGTACCATGTACATGTAAAGAAAGGACCTGTGCATAAACTGTAATGCACATGTAAAGATAGGACCAATGTATAAAGTACCATGTACATGTAAAAATAGGACCTGAGCATAAACTCTAATGCACATGTAAATATAGGACTTGTGTATAAAGTGTCATGCACATGTAAAGATAGGACGTGTGTATAAAGTACCATGTACATATAAAGATATGGCATGTGCATAAAGTACCATGTACATTTAAAGATAGGACCTGTGTATAAACTGTAATGCACATGTAAAGATAGGACCTGTGTATAAAATGTCATGCACAAGTAATTTATGACGTGTGTATAAAATGTCATGCACATGTAATTTAGGACCTGTGTATAAAGTGTAATGTACATGTAAAGATAGAACCTGTATTTAAAGTGACATGCACATGTTAATATAGAACATCTACATCCACAATGCCAACTACAGTACCAGTTGGACCCTCTGCACCCACACAACCAAATATAGTACCAGATGTAGCCCCTACATCCACTATACCCACTACACCCATAATACCAACTACAGTACCATCAAATTAATTTTAAGAAACCAAGGTTTATTGATATCTAAAATATATTGTTTTCGTTCTTTAACAGCCATTTTAAAATACTAGTAATTAGATACTGTTGACTTCTAGTACTGATGTATTAAAAAGAATAATACTGAATGTACCAGGTAATTAGAATACTATCTAATTCTGGAAGTATTCAAAAGGGATATATTGGTTAAGTAAAGTTATAGTTGTAATAAATTTAAAGTGTGTTGAGTAATTTTGTTAGATTGGATGGCCTTTTTAAGAAAAAAAATGCAAATAAAAAAATTCACTCAAAACTTTAATAATCAGATTTTTTAACAAAATATCAACAAATGGTTCTTTTTTTGAACCAAATTTAAACACAGGATGCACATTGTAAAACTACAGTAATTTATTGAAAAAAAGCGATTTTTTGAGAAAAAAACGGTGTTACAATAGTTTTGCGCTGAGCCCTCGACATGTATTTTCAGTATGTTATGATTTGTGTGCGGTCTGAAACTTTGTCTGACTTAGAGGGATTTTAACTTGGCACAAGTGATAAACGTGTCTCCTGCAATACCCATGCCTGTACATCAGATGTCAAGGCAAAACAAAGGTCAAGGTCACACTTTAAGGATAAAAAAAACATGAAAATAAATGTCTAGTCTGTAACTTTAGTCCATAAATACCGACTATAATATATTGTTATTTTCATTTACACTACTTGTTGGTGAGATGTATGTGAGAGGGGGATATATGACACTTACAGTGACATTTCATGTTTCAAAATATTTCGTGACTTTTTGATAATAAGTAGAATAATTCCTAGTTAGTGAAACATGCATTGTACAGTGAGATGAGGTATTCACAAACTCTATTCTAACAATGCACAGAGGTGGTGATGTAATGGGTCTCCTGTACAGTAGGAAATTTATATATTGCAGTTCTTTCTTTGTATGGTTTATTTCAACAACAAAATAATTAACCTTGTCTAAATACTAAATTGGTATATTCCCTTTTTATAGATACATGCATGAGATAGATATGAAAAGAAATAGGAAAACAAATGGTTATTTTCAAAATGTTCAACAAGTTCCAGTTGAAATCAAAATGTCTGTTTTTAATTAGTTAATATTCTTTTTATTTCAATACATGTAAGAAAAATTGGTAACAGTTTGATAATAAAGAGAATAGAAAAAATATGTTGTATTCTATCAAATGATAACATTAGCATCATTCGTGCTGTAATCCTGTTCCTAATTATGTCCCCACCACCACCACCACATACAGACACAAATTGGATTTGCTAAGACATATTGGTTTTGCCTTTGATGTCCGTCTTGTTTGTCCGTCTGTTTGTCAAAAATCGTGTCCACTCCATAACAGGTATGCATGGATGGATTAAACAAAAAACTGGCACATTTACTCATGACATCAAGGTGACGTGCAGAACCCAACATATGGGTCCCAATCTTCAAGGTTAAAGGCACACTGTTGGCATAATTACTTGTTACATGGAGAGCCCATCATACATGTATCAATCCTCATCTTCATTGTCAAGGTCACACTGAAGGTAAGGTCATTCTGCACATTATGGCTTGCAACTTGTAGCGTGAGACGTAGAATGTTCGTAAAAATCAACCTCTACTTTAGTCCACCTTTGTAATGGTTCAAGGTGAGATATTGTGATTGATGCGTTCATGATCCGTCATTATGTTGCCCGAGACGAAGTCTCGTATAACCATTTGCAAACGCATTTTGTCCGTCATTAAGCATTCGTCCGTAAACCATTTATTTTTGACTTGTCAAAAACCGTAAGCCTGCTTGTAATGAAATTTTGTATGTAGTTTTTGTACTTTAAGGTTAATAAACTTTGTAAATTTTATGGTCCCCACCCCCATGGGGCCTTGGAAGTTTTACAAAATCGACCAATTCATGGTAAATTTCTTTTTAATATGGGAACGGCTGGGCAACTAAGTATAAGCATAATTATTAAGACCTATGGGAAATTGATGAATTTCATGCCTCTGGGTCTCACCATTTGGTCATGGAGTTGGGGTTTACTTTACTAAATATGTCAGTGGCGTAGCTGATCCTAAAATGAAGTGCAAGCTCAACAAGTTCTAGCGGGGTCTTGGGGCATGCTCCAGCAGAAAAAAGACTTTCAGATTGCATCATTTCCTGCTTTCTGTGTGTGTGTGTGATATATGATGCGTACGCAAACATATGTGCCAGCCCAGGCGTTATAGCGTTAAGACAGCTACGCCACTGTCTGTATAGAGAAAATTAAAAAAAAACTTTTTTCTCATGACTGAATGGTTTTTGCAACATATTTTTGTTTCTGAGACGACTGTTAATAGCCTAGTTTTATCCTTCTGTGGCCTTGGGGACGGGGCCAAAATGGTAAAATTAAATATTTTAAGATCTTCTTACTATGGTCATCATGATCGTTGAGGTCTATGGGTCGTTTATGAAAATTGTGAATTGCATACACCTGGTTCTCAGAAATTTTTTTCTGAATGGACTTCCTTGAATTTTTTTTTTTTTTGTATCAATTGGCTTTATGATTTATGTGTAACTGTTGCATACGTTTGAAAGTACCATATACTATGCCATGTAGTGGTTTGACGGTGTGTGGCAACTAACTGCTAACGTTCAGCTAGTGAGTTACATGGCATCATTCAAGTAGTGACTTGTCTGTGACCACAAACGTGTGAATGTTTGCTTAATTATATGTCTGAGTCGTGCATATATTAGCCTGAGTATTGTATGTATCAGTATTGGGCATTCTGAGTCATGTATGTATCAGCGGTAGATTGTTTCAGTCATGTATTTATCAACGGTAGGCAGTTTCAGTCATGTATATATCAGCAGTAGTCAGTCTGAGTCATGTATGCATCAATGGAAGAAAATATGAGTCATGTATGTAACAGCGGTAGGCAGTTTCAATCATGTATATATCAGCAATAAGCAGTCTGAGTCATATATATCAATGGCAGACAGTATGAGTCATGTATGTATCAGCGGTCGGCAGTCTGAGTCATGTACGCATCAATGGAAGACAATATGAGTCATGTATGTAATAGCGGTAGGCAGTTTCAGTCATGTATATATCAGCAATAGGCAGTTTGAGTCATATATATATCAATGGCAGACAGTATGAGTCATGTATGTATCAACGGTAGGCAGTCTGAGTCATGTACGCATCAATGGAAGACAATATGAGTAATGTATGAATCAGCGGTAGGCAGTATGAGTCATGTATATATCAGCAGTAGACAGTATGAGTCATGTATATATCAGCGGTAGGCAGTGTGAGTCATGTATATATCAGCAGTAGGCAGTATGAGTCATGTATATATCAGCAGTAGGCAGTATGAGTCATGTATATATCAGCAGTAGGCAGTATGAGCCAAGTATATATCAGCGGTAGGCTGTCTGAGTCATATATTTATCAGCTATAGGTAGTCTGAGTCATGTATTTATCAGCGATAGGCAGTCTGAGACATTTATATATCAGCGGTAGGCAGTCTGATTCGTGTACGTATCAGTGGTAGGCAGTCTGAGTCATGTATTTATCAGCGGTAGGCAGTCTGAGTCATGTATGTATCACCAATAGGCAATCTGAGTCATGTATTTATCAGCGGTAGGCAGTATGAGTCATGTATTTATCAGCAGTAGGCAGTCTGATTTGTGTACGTATCAGCGGTAGGCAGTCTGAGTCATGTATTAATCAGCGGTAGGCAGTATGAGTCATGTATATATCAGCAATAGGCAGTCTGAGTCGTGTATTTATCAGCGGTAGGCAGTATGAGTCATGTATGTATCAGCGGTATGCAGTGTGAATCATGTATATATCAGTTGTAGACATCCTGCGTCATGTATGTATCAGCGGTAGGCTGTGTGAGTCATTTATGTATCAGCGGTAGGCAGTCTGAGCCACTTATATATTAGTGGTAGGCTGTCTGAGTCACGTATGTATCAGCGGTAGGCAGTCTGAGTCATGCATGTATCAGCAATAGGCAGTCTGAGTCATGTTTGTATCAGCAATAGGCAATCTGAGACGTGTATGTATCAGCAACAGTCAGTTTGAGTCATGTAGGTATCAGCAATAGTTAGTGTGAGTCATGTATATATCAGCATTAGACAGTCTGAGTCATGTATGTATTAGCAATAGGCAGTCTGAGTAATGTATGTATCAGCAATAGGCAGTCTGAGTCATGTATATATCAGCGGTAGGCTCTCTGAGTCATGTATGTATCAGCAATAGTCAGTCTGAATTGTGTATTTATCAGCAATAGGCTGTCTAATTCGTGTATGTATCAGCAATAGGCTGTCTAATTCATGTATATAGCAGCAATAGGCTGTCTAATTCGTGTATGTATCAGCAATAGTCAGTCTGAGTCGTGTAAGTATCAGCAATAGGCAGTCTGAGTCATGTATGTATCAGCAATAGGCAGTCTGAGTCGTGTATGTATCAGCAATAGGCAGTCTGAGTCATGTATGTATCAGCAATAGTTAGTGTGAGTCTTGTATATATCAGTAATAGGCAGTCTGAGTCGTGTATGTATCAGCAACAGTCAGTTTGAGTCATGTATGTATCAGCAATAAGCATCCTGAGTCATGGATTTATCAGAAATTGGCAGTCTGGATCATGTATATATCAGCAGTAGACTGTCTGAGTCATGTATGTATCAGCAATAGGCTGTCTGAGTCGTGTATGTATCAGCAGCAGTCAGTCTGAGTCGTGTATGTATCAGCAATAGTTAGTCTGAATCATGTATGTATCAGTAATATGCAGTCTGAGTCATGTATGTATCAGCGGTTGGCAATCTGAGTCATGTACATATCAACGGTAGACAGTCTGAGTCGTGTATGTATCAGCAGTATGCAACCTAAGTCATGTATATATCAGCAACAGGCAGCCTGAATCATGTATGTATCAGCAGTAGGCAATCTGAGCCATGTACGTATTTGCGAAAGGCAGCTGGAATAATGTATGTATAAGTTGTAGACAGTCTGAATCATGTATGTATCAGCAATAGTATGTCTGAGTCATGTATGTATCAGCAATAAGCAATCTGAGTCATGTACGTATCAGCGGTAGGCAGTCTGAGTCATGTATGTATCAGCAATAGGCAGTCTGAGTCATGTATGTATCAGCAATAAGCAATCTGAGTCATGTACTTATCAGCGGTAGGTAGTCTGAGTTATGTATGTATCAGCAATAGGCTGTCTGAGTCATGTATGTATCAGCAATAGGCAGTCTGAATCATGTATGTATGAGCAATAGTCTGTCTGAGTTATTTATGTATCATCGGTTGGCAGCCTGAGTCATGATCATACCAGTGGTAGGCAGTCAAAGTCACGCAATTATGTCATGTCATGTATTTATCAGCTGTAGGCAGTCAAAGTCATATATTTATCAGCTGTAGGCAGTCTGAGTCATATATTTATCAGCTGTAGGTAGTCTGAGTCATTTATATATCAGCGATAGGCAGCCTGAGTCATTTATATATCAGCGGTAGGCAGTCTGATTCGTGTACGTATCAGCAATTGGCAGTCTGAGTCATGTATTTATCAGCGTTAGGCAGTATGAATCATGTATGTATCAGCGGTATGTAGTGTAAATCATGTATATTTCAGTTGTAGACATCCTGCGTCACGTTTGTATCAGCGGTAGGCATCCTGCATCACGTATTTATCGACGGTAGGTTGTATGAGGCGTATATATATATATATCAGCGGTAGACAGTCATTATCATGTATGTATCGGCGGTAGTCAAACCGAGTCATGTTTATATATATGGTGTACAATCAGGGCCAAAAGCACCGGTACTGGTGCGCAGTTATTATATCGGTGCACCGATATATTTGTTTTAACGGTGCATCGATAACATATACTGATTCACCGTTAAAATATATTGGTGCACCGTTAAAAGTGGCGGTCAACCGTTATAATATATCGATGTACCGTTATATTTTTATCGATGCACTGCTATATTTTAACGGTGGACCGACGATTTATTACCGGTGCACCGTTACTTATTTATCGGTCAACCGGTATTTAATAGCGGTGCACCTTTAAATGAAATATATCGGTCCACCGCTAACGTCACACCACCGAATCAAAAGCCTCGTTCCAAAATCATTACAGAGATCGGAGGACGCTAACAAGCAACAATACACACGGTTGAATTTTTCGAAACAATGTCTGAATTAGATAATTATGAGACCAAAGTTAAGCTGATATAATTAGTGTCAAGTTTAAATAACGATCATAAAATATTGTTCATAGAATTAAATAATAATTATGAATTGAAACTTAAAAGGGTTTAAAATAGTTTTAAAAAATGGCAGTGTACTGGTTTTGACAAACTTTTTAAACGAATGCTAGACTATTCAAATTAAACAAAGACATTGAAAGATTTACTGATCGGTTGGCGGTTCAAACTTTTTCCAGTCTGTACGTAACACGTGTTACTTAAGGTCATAAACAGGATGGGTTGTTATTGTATGGAGTGTATATCAAAATCCCCTTGATCAAAATCTCCTTCACTGACAATAGACAGGGTGTTACAAAATCCTGTTTACACTTTTGCAGAGGGTATCATAATCCCCTCTGTGATTTTAACAGGGCTATCATAATCCCCTTCATGAAATTTACAGGGCTATCGAAATCCCCTTGATTGAAATCCCCCACCGAAAACATTATTGACAGGGCTAAGTCTATATTTGAAGAATTGTGTGGTTCTTTTTTTCAACAACTGTAGAAAGGCAAAATGGGGGGAAGTTTTTAGAAGATTAGTATTGAAATAAAGATAAGCAGTACAACACAAATAAATACTATGACAAAGTATCAATTTTACTCATTTTAGTTAAACAGTATAGATGGTTATCAAAATGAAATAATAAAAAAATATTCATAATATACAACAAGCATCATACTCATTTCTCATCATAACTATGTTTATCGCATTTATAAATTAAAGATCTGGATAGCGTTTCACTAAACAACGTAAGTCTACGCAAATAATGAGCATAAGTTTAGAACTTACACAAAACGTAAGAACTCTTCACAGATGAAGATTGTTAAATAAACAAGTTCTTCACAGATGAAGATTGATAAGTAAACAAGAACGGCCCCAGAAGCAATTTTACAAAATTAAATCAACAAGAACATTAATTGACAAACGAGCACCAATTAAGCCTATCATTAAATGGCAAACTGTGACCCACATGCTTTTTTTTTAAAGGGTCACACTTTCAATGACTTGATAACACATAGAAGATTTTTTTAAAAACTCACTTTCAATAAGTAGTTACAATGTAACAACAACCTCCAACAACTTCAAAGTAAAGGGTTCTCTATGAACAAAATATATAATCTTTACTCATTCTTCTCACAAAAGGGGGCAGACTAATCATGTCTGTAAACGTGTCAAACTGTTAGTGTTTGTAAACACCAAACATAAGTATCATTATACAGTTTGATATCCCATTTCATTCGTCTGTCCAGAAATTGAGAAGTACTAATAATTTTTATTAGAAAGAGGGAATTTTGATAGCCCTATAAATTTAATGAAGGGGATAATGATAGCCCTGCTGTTTTCATGAAGGGGGTTTTGATAGCCCTGTCAAAATCACAGAGGGGATTATGATACCCTTGCAAAATTATAAGGGGATTCTGTAACCCCATGTCTTTTTTCTGTGGAGGGAGTTTGATTGTCTCCCGATTTTATGACGGGGCCCCTTTATGACCCATTGTTGAGTAATTTTAGTTTTGATAACAAGGTGCAATTATTCACACCTATTTCCTATCTGAAGACATTGTCTGATTAATTTAAATACGTTATAGTAAATGAGATAATAATTTTGACATTGCGTGTTGCGAGATAAGAGTTGTTAGATAATAATTTTGAGATGCGTGTCAGAAAGAGACTGGTCCTGATGCCTAACAGCGGTGATATTTGTTTTTTCGCGTAATGGAATATCCAACCCCATGTAAATCCGGCCCTGGATGAAACGTCCTTGGAATATCCGGCTCTACATTAATTTTTAAAATAATATCATTTATTATTTGGTATTTCTAATGGAAAGTTATTAGATCATTTGAAACGCACATATTAATTACTGCGGAATTGTTATTGAAATATTTCTCATAACGGTAATTATATAGCGCTTACAATAATCAATGACTTTATTGAAAAGTAGCTATTTTTGGGGAATTAAACACGTATGATTTATAATTAATTAATTAATATAATCATAAACAATGAATATAATTATATACATCTCTCTCCCTCGTTCTATCTTTCAAGACGATATTTTTAAAATATATATACAGGGAAAAATACAATACAAAAACTATATTTAAATTAAATCTCTCTCTCTCTCTCTCTCTCTCTCTCTCTCTCTCTCTCTGAGATCGGTTACAATTTCTTGAAAGAAGACAAGAAAAGAATAGATCGCATATCTTCAGGAAAATGTCAAACGGTAGTATGCAATAAATTTTAGTGAATAACAAAGTCAACAACTTAACGGGACCAAATCTTCCTGATATAAAGGATTTTGCGTTTATTCAAATAAAATGTATAATGTCTTCAGTTATCCTGATGATTTATATTGAGTGTGTCGTCTTGAGTTAGATTGGTTTGTAAAATTACATGCATTTATGCAAACATTTAAATGCGTTTTTATTTTTGAAATATGTTTTTAAATGGGTGAAGTGCATTCTATTTGTATATGTGTGGTAATCTGAGACAGAATTGTCAATCGTATTTGAATTTCGTCTTTCTGTCATATGATAGAAAAAAAAAAGTTTAATTTGTCTTCCAAAATATCGCGTTATAACTAGCATTAACAATATATAATGTATCGGGTATTTCCCGTCTACTTCCACCGTCTCCATAAACAGAACAAAAACAGCACAATTTCAATTAAATATGTAATTAGCGCTCGAGAGTGCAACCAGCTGATATCATACATTTATTTAACATTCAATATGTTCGTGCAAATATCCCTACAATGTCAATTAGTCCTTTAAAATCATTTTACTAATAATCATATTATAATTATATGTTTATGAAACAGAAGCATCTTATGGTGCCTACATTTTCAATATTCATGCTTTTTTAATCCACCTGTACTAGTCGCGCTTTCAGTAACCGCCAAATGTGCCCGGTATACCCGTGCACATACACTAACTTCCTCTATCGGAGACTCTGCTATACAAGGGAAAATAATTGTCTTCTAATTCAAACTTTCAAACGAAGAAAATTATATATTTCCATATCGTGTAGTATCATAATAGCTATCTGTTCAGTAGACATTCAGTTCAATGTTCAGCAGACAGTCGCTTGATTTGGGTATGTAATGATAACGATTCGAAATGCTATGGGAAAAAACTTACCCTTATTTTGCAAATATGTGTAGGGTGTGTCAGTGTTTCATTTACATAATTATGTTTGTGAGTCCTGGGACTCACTGAGTCTAGCATTTGCGAGTCCCCATTTGAAAGTGTGAGTCCTCTTATTTTAAGGTCACAAAGTGGTCCAAAAATACTAGGTGGTTCTGAACCACGGTGAAACTCTATTTAAAACGGTAAGTATCAGTTGGAACCAACTGAAAGAAATACATAAAACAAATATGTAATTTTGTATATGTTATTTTGTAGTACAAGATATCATATATTGCTTTACATTCAGTTATTATATATTCTTCAGTTCATAGACTCTCATGTCTTTAGGCCCCGTCTCACACCCTGCTCGGTGTATACACTATATGTCAGGGCCAGCCTTGCAAGAATAGTCAGATTGCGGAACGAATGACGAAAGCGTACCCTGCTTGAATTTTTTAGCAGCCGACACAGCGCTATAAAGTCGTCTGAATACACAAGAAGTATTCAAGGTCGGCGAGCAGCTTGCGTATTTACCACTCGCAACAGTAACAGAGACCGTCTGATGACATTGATTATGTTAGATGCGCGCGCACCGTTGTTTAGACAGATGTGCAGTAGTAACCCAATGCGTGATTAAATAAGGCGTGAATGAACAGCTTTTTTATAATTTTGATATCTGATCTGCTGTCCATAACGCCTTATTGCGCTAGACCAATTTATGTACTGGAAAAAAATCCACCGACACCGCTTAGCTGTGTATGTCATTTAATAATGTTATACGGCTTGACAACATAAACAAACTGTTGAAACAAATCATTTTGTTGAGTTACAATGAAATTATAAACAGTTTACTGGGTGAACCATAAAAATCATAATCGCGAACGAATTTTGACGTCATGCGCACCTGTTACGGAAATGAATAATTGTCCGCCGTGAGTAACATATAACGGAGAAAATTTGATGGACACACGGTTGAAGCAAAATACACACAGAAGTTTATATTTTCTTGATAGTTGGTGCATAGTAATCATTCTTTGTTGTTACGATTTGAATATTATGAAATACTTATGAATAAAGAAAATAAATAGGTTACTATGTATTTTTATAAGGAATTTGCAATCTATATAGCCTAAGCAGTGACTTGATAATATTTTATGGATAGGTCACTGATGTAAGTCGTTGGGAATTTGGTATTTAATATACATGATAATGGGTTAGGGTTAGGGTGATCATTCTAAAAATATGTTTTACCATTTGCCTTTTTAAATAGAAAAAAAAACAATACGGACCTAGTATATAATTACCCCAGACAACTTCCTCTTATTTTATAGGCATGAAATGTAGCTGAAATACGAATAAACGCGTGCTGAGAATGTATTACATCTTTAAAAATAATAATTTGACGTGTGGGTGGTTTTACACTTTTAATATTACATGTATTTTATAATTATATTTTCTTTGTGAAACATACTTTTAATTACCCAGAAAACTTTACTGATTCCTAGTTTTATTTACTATAAATTTAGGAAAGGGTAATTGCTGAAATACGGATACACGCAATGGCCCGTCTATGATACATGTATTACTCTTTTTGTGTTGGTTATTGTTTTTACATTTTGATATTATTTCTACAAAAATAATATTGAATAAGTATCTCAAAACTATTCAAACAGTAGCAGTTCGAGTATTCTGGGTGCGATAGCTAACAATTACTACATAAGATTGTACATATAAATACCTATGTGCCGTAGGGACGTACGTGTGTAAAACCAAGCCACTGTCTGCTGTGCTCCTATCTATTCACTCAGATATTAGCTATCTAAACTTGTAAGAATTGGGGTGGTGGTGGGGGGGGGGGGGGGGGGGGGTAACAAGAAGTATGTCCTTTTACAACAAAACAACTTACAAAAAAGCTACCTACATACATAATGCAAAAATGCTGGGAGTAGTCAAGGCTATGATTCTAGACGAGTCAAAAAACGGAATCACTGAGGCGTTATGCGTCCTAAAGGTATACAAGCCCGGATGAAACCGGTTGAGTTTAATATTTATAGCCTTTATGTACCAGACGACACTTTACTTAAAGTGTATCGTCCAGTACAAGTTTAAACATGTTTATCTATATTAGCAGATAAAACGAAGTAAGTCCATACTTGTTTATCTATTGCGAGTCATTGTGCAATCGCAATATAAAATATAGCCATTCAAGCTGCAGCCACCGACTGATAAAACGGAGCAGTTTACCCGTACACTTTAATAATTAACAACCATAAAACGGCATCATTTACAGCGAGAAAAAACATTAATCTATTTTCACTAGGTAAGAGCACAATTATTTCAGATTTTTATCCAGGAGCCAATCAGATCACAGCTTTTTTTAATAAGTTTACTATGACTGCCCATTAAACCTCTAACTATCGTAGAGACAACACCGATAGTGTAATACCTGGTTAAAGTTTAACACTACCATGTAGTTGTACACCGCACAGTTGGTTTAAACTGCTGTAGGTTTACCTGAGCAGACGACAACATTCCGTTTAGGAAGTATACAGTAGACGACACCCACTATTTATCGACGTTAGGTTTAAGATTGAAGCTTTTTATACATATTTATTTACAATAATATAGATATTTGATATATTTATTGACAACAACACTTTATGAATACATCTTACACATGTATTTACAACACTCATAGTTTACAAAATGTAGACATGATTTTTAATTCATCGCAAATCATTGGCTTTTATCCAGCTATTAAATTTACACGGATTATATTTCTAATATACTTGACAAAGTATTGTTTATTTCGTTTTGCCTTTGGTATTTAACACGCTTTCCGATTTCCCCGTCGGATTGGGATCAACGTTTAGTTTCTGTAATTCGCTTTGATAAAATGTTCCTTTAATATCTTCCTGTTGTAAGATCGACAAATTTCCTCTACGATAACGGTGGACTATTTGAAACACTTCACCGGAGTACGTTTGATCGTATGCCCGAGTGAACACGTTTTAATGCTCCTCTAAGGGGGAAGCATACAGTCGCCGCTTCGTTCGTGCGTGCGTGCGTCATCAAATTCTTGTCCGGGCTATTTCTCTACAACTTCTTTGGAATTTTATGAAACTTGCTAGGATGCATCACTACCAAGTGGAGATTCGCATAATATCTTTTTGTTTCGGTTCGATGATTTTTCACGGAGTTATGGCACTTTGATTCTGTCTGAGACCAAATTCTTGTCCGGGCTATTTCTCTACAATCCAATGTTGGAATTTTATGAAACTTGCTAGGATGCATCACTACCAAATGGAGATGCGCATAATACCTTTGTGTTTCGGTTTGATGATTTTCACGGAGTTATAGCCCTTTAATTGAGTCTGTGATCAAATTATTGTCCGGGCTATTAATCTACAATCTCAGGTTGGAATTTTATGAAACTTGCTAGGATGCATCATTACCAAATGCATATGTGCACACTATCTTTGTGTTTCGGTTTGATTACTTTTCACGGAGTTATGGCCCTTTGATTTTGTCTGTGAACAAATTCTTGTCCGGGCTATTTCTCTACAACCCAATTTTGGAATTTTGTGAAACTTGCTAGGATGCATCACTACCAAGTGGACATGCGCATAACATCTTTGTGTTTCGGTTCGACGATTTTTCACGGAGTTATGGTCCTTTCATTGAGCCTGTGACCAAATTCTTGTCACAGTATTTATCCACAACTTCAGATTGGAATTTTATGAAACTTGCTAAGATGCATCATTACCAAGCGCAGATGCACATATTGTCTTCATGTTTCGCTTCGATGATTTTTCACGAGGTTATGGCCCATTGACCAAATTTTTGTCCGCGCTATTTCTCTGTAACCCCATGTTGGAATTTTATGAAACTTGCTAAGATGCATCACTACCCAGTGCAGATGCACATATTGTATTTGTGTTCCGATTCGATGATTTTCACAGAGTTATGGCCCTTTCATTGAGTCTGTGACAAAATTATTGTCCGTGCTATTTCTCTACAACCTCAGGTTCGAATTTTTTTTTATATAAAACTTTTATTCTATATTTACATGAATAATTTCAGTAATCCTTTAATGAATTGTTAAACATTTTAAATATGCGCATGTTTGATAATTTTTTGCTCCTTTTTTAAATATCGAAAAAATAAGATATATTCGTATTTAAATAATGTAAATACATCAACACTCGTGCTTCTGCAATTACTTACGAAATATGCTTTATAAAATCAGAATCCTGTAAGGGCTAAAATAGTATTGATATTATTATATTCTGGCTAGCTAATTTTGTATCCAATTACTATGCTTTCAAAGTTTTCAATATTGCTGATACGCCACAAATTTTAAAAATATCTGTTATATTTGTCCAAAGAGATTCTACTTCTTGGCAATCAATGAAAAGATGGGTGCATGTTTCTATTTCACCACACACATTATAAAAAGGAGTTGACTTATTTTCTACATATGTCGAATTTCCTTGGAAAGAACTATTCTAAAAATAAGTTTATATTTAAACTGTTTGATTCCATTGTCATGTAAAGTGTGAATGACGCTATATACATTTTTCCTGTTAAATATTGCATTTAGGTGCATAATTCAATAATCATGAACAAATGGTTTTGTAAATTTAAGGTTAATTAAATAGTTGTATATTTGTTTATTAGTTGATGTTTTCAAGTCAATTACTTTTCAATCTTGAGTATTAATATCAATATTGTGTTTGTTTTTTACAAGTGAATGTTTTGCTTCTTCTGATTTAATAATTTTCCATCATTTTGGTATTGCTAATTTAACTGTGCTTAATTGAGATATCCAATTTGATTTATCAATTAATTTATTTAAAATTCCCTTTTGATTTATCTCCCCATTTTTATTAATTATATCATTTATAATTATTAGTTTAGATTTTACCCAATTGTTAAATATTAAACATTTACCGTTTATTTTTAGTTCTTTGTTTCCCCAAATTATTTGTTTTCTGAAAGACTGAAAGTCTTTACACGGTTTATTATTTGATTTTTTTCACTTAAATCCAACAGTTTATAAGATCAATATAAAATTCAGGTAATGGTTGGTGACCAGCATTGTTTTTAAAACTGTCTTTATTTATTTAAAAAAATAAGTAATTTTCTCCAAATGTATCTAAAATATAACATGGCAAGATTTTCCAATTCGCTTCATCATCATTCGTCAAAACGCTAATCCATTTCATTTTGAGTGATTTGAAAAAGGAAACTGGATCACAGTTTTCTATTCCACCTTTCAACTTGTCACCAATCAATGTTGTTCTTTTATTATTTTTTTACGTTTACCACTCCACAGAAAATTAATAATCATTTTGTTTAATCTATTTAAAACATTTTGATGTACAACTAATGACTGTAACTATAAACAATTGTTGGTAAAGAAAGTGTTTTTATTATTTGAATTTTCCCCAAAAAAGCTAGTTTTCTTCTTTGCCAGTTTTTTATTGTTAAGTCACATTTTTCTAGTTTTGATTCCCAGTTAAGAAGATTACATTCGTGTTTATTGTGTCCAAAATGAATACCAAATGCTTTAATGTTTTTGTGGCCGATTATTTCTTTACATGTTTTTAGCCTACCTATCCAAAGACTAGTTTTAGTGCGATTTAGTTTATACCACGAATGTTTTCCAAAGTTTTCTATTATAGTGAGTGACATAACAATTTTCTTTTTTGAATTTAAAAATGTAGTGTCGTAAGCAAATTGAGTAATTTTTATTTAATTGATACCGTTATGCGCTTTCACTTTGAAACCTTGTAATCTTATGTCCTGTCTTATTTTTAATGCCATGATTTTAGCTACAAGTATAAATAATAAAGCATAAATAGGACACCATTGTCGTATTCCTCTTTCAAGCTTAAACAAATCAGATTTCCATCCGTTATTAATTATGCATGTCTGACTGTTTTTATATAACGCTTTTATCCAATTTATGAAAGAATTATTGAAACCAAATTTATTAAAAGTTAAGAATAAAAAGTCCCATTCGACCGAGTCAAAAGCTTTTCTAAAATCTAAAAATAAAATAGCGCCAACTATATTGAGTTTTTCTGTATAATCTATAATATCTTGAATTTGTCTTATATTATACCCAATAAACCTGTTTTTTATATATCCTTGTTGATCCATATTGATAATTTTGGAAGAACTTTTAGTAAACGTTTAGCTAATACTCGTGTGGCAATTTTATAATCAATATTTAATTATGTTATTGGACGCCAGTTTTCTATGTTTTCTGGGTCACCCTTTTTAAAAAGAAATGTAAGAATACCTTGTCCTTGACTTCTGGATAATTCCCCTTTTGTATAACATTCATTTGCAGATTACATTGCCGATTCTGAAGCGATGATCCATTTTCAAATTCCAGTAAGTCAATATCGCCGGAGCTTTGCGTTAGTCCTTGCTTTATTATTTTACCACATACGTCAAACAGGCTGTCCGATGATTGATATTCTTAATTTTGCTTTCCAGTATACCTTAATATAACCCTGGTCTTCTTTCACCATCAACATTAAAATGTTCGAACTAACGAAGGACTGTTGGATAATGAAGTTAACTTTTGATTTAATTGGAGAATGTTTGCTTTAAGTGACTTTTCCCTAGATGAGCTCTGCTTCATTCTTGAAAACTCCCATGAGATAAACAAAACGTCCGCCAAAGATTCTCCAACCAAGTTTCCAATTGATTTTAGCTTTTTGTAAATAGCACATTCGTGTAGTATTCTGACTTTGATACCACCGTACAACATCGATCCGTAAAGGAAGCAATGGGGGCTGTTGGGAATATCCCTGTATATGCTGAAAAAATGCAATTAAAGCTTCATCAAGTCGGTTTTCTTCAGACAATCTTTGCATAACGCATTATACTAGACGTAACATTTATTTTGTTGTATCAGATAAGCCGTTACGCGTTTCTGTATTTTAAGTTTCAGTTGTTTCTTCATTTTGTCCATGCTTTAATGGATTTCTGAGATTCACTGGGTCAGTTAATATTCATTTATCACGGTTTAATCATTTGTGTATTAGTATTTTCTGTAAATGGTAGTTCCCGTCCAGTGCACAATAATAAGCATAAAAGTATTTTATATTAACTGATAGTGGCGTGTATTTTTTAATTTGAATTCAGATTTATCAGTTTTACGCTCAGTGTTTACGCCTTCTTCTTCGATTCAGCTTAAAAGATGAAGTCAGAAACTTCAAAATCTTGTCCAGTTTCGCTGTTTATCTCAGTAAATTTCTCATTGGATTGGGGCATATGTCAACATAATTGACTGAAACTTCATTTGGTCTAATTTCATTTGAGTCGTTTCTGGCAAATAAAGAGCGTATAAAATTCTGTTTAAATTGTTTTGATAATGGAAAAGCTCGGTATACAGTTGATCCAAATGTTGATGGCGATTTAAACAGGGATTTTTTTCTTTTCTGGCTTTTTTAGGTGTAAATGTGATTTTTACTATAAAATGTTGTGTATATCCATTTTGTCAGGGCAGCATACTGATATATCAATTTTTGAAGACTTTGCCTTTTTGTCTATGGAGTTTGAGGTTAGATATCAGCTTTTTCATCGTCAAGAAACTAAAACACATAAACAAATGGGATATGTTTATAATGAAAAACTGAAATATACACTAAACAGAAATAATTTCTCTCAATCAGTAAACCATTAATTTTGCAGTTTCTATTTCAAGATATTCTTAAAATAGTAACCTTTCTTTTAATGTTCCGTTTTAGTATTTCCTAAAACAAGGGCAGTAAAATTTGAGATTCGCTTATTAACATTCCCCCCAAAAACAGTAACAGGGCATAAAATTAGAGCAGCGATCCAATATACAAGTTCAACATTTTTATTGATCTCAATTAATAAGGGATTAACAGAAACTATGTCTATCTTCAAATGTAAGGCTATCTATTCCGATAGCGTACATTGTATACACGTATATTGCACTGAATTTTGGACAAAAATAAAATGTTTATTTTAAATTCTATACTATACACATGTTTATACTTTACACTGATAGTCAGTATGTATTTTTTACTTGAGTTTCAAATCATTTTCAAAACAGACCTAGAACACATAGGAACGAATCTAGGTTGATGTTCTGCAGGTGCCAGGTTGTGTATTACTGATGCCAGGTAGAAATGATGACCTTGGCCTGAAACATAACATGCATGAAAGTATTTTACTTTTAAAATCTTGCGACAAGATGGAGGGGGTGGTCTAGGTGTTAGCATGCTTGCTCCAAGGTCCATAGGTCATAAGTTTGATTCCCAGTGGGGTTTGTAAAAGGTGATTTCAACCACACTTTCATAGTGCCTTATTCGGGAAAGTTACTGTGGATAGAACTGCACATTCTTGTACAGAGTGTGATGCTGCAACTATTTTTAATCATATTCCATTTTCTCTTTCCGTAATTTTCACTTTAGATTTTTTCTTACTGAGTAAACCTGCTCACGTCTCACTTCTCAGTTACGCCACTTTTCCCCAAGATAGCATGATTCTTACGCTTAAAAACAAGGCCTATGTAATTCGGTTTTGAAATATTTTCAAAATGGTTCATAGTAGTGGTTTTTTTGCTGCATATAAGTAGAGCATACGTTGGTTTAGCATATACTGTAATAAGACATCACTGGTGTTAAAAAAAGTGATTGTTATAGGATTTCAACACATGCATCTATTTATGAGCATTTGAGGACTTCTTTTTTCAAAAATTCTCAGGGTGTCACTGCACCCTCTTTTACAAAAAACATTCCTGCTATGAACAAAAAAACTATGTTGAATTCTTTTTTTACAAGGGGAATCCTAGACCTTATTTTATAAAGAACAATGACCTTAATACCAGGAAAAATCTCTGGTCTGCGGTCAGCATATGTTTTATATCTAAGTATTTACAAGTAACAGTGGTATGTGCCCGTTGCATACATCCCTGGTTACCAAGTCCTTATAAGTCAAACCTGTATTAAGCAGCCACTAAAAAAAGAGCACAGATGACCTCTTAAGGCAATCACGAGCAATAAGAACAGGTTTTGCACTGTTTTCTTCTCTACCAGAATAAAAAGGTAAAATGTATCTATTCATGGAAATTGCCTATGTTTGGCTTTTGAGTTTGGAAGAGTCCAGTTAACATGCATATCGAGTAAAGAGTTAATTAATATTTGTTTACGGTACGATTAATTCTATAAGCTGGAAGAGTACTTGGAACAATAGTGGCACATTATTTGATTTCTGTTGATTTGTGTCAGAATTTTTCATTGATGTGCTTCTACTGAAACCACGTAAGAAGCAATGTCATAAATACACCAATATTTGTGTGAACAAAATTTTACCAGTACATTTAACAGACTTTTAGGTGGTAAGATTTCATTTGTATTGGAGGAAAGCATATAGTTGCGGCTTCGTCCGTGTGTCTGTCCGTCCGTTGCGAAATTATTGTCCGGTCTATTTCTCAGTAACATTTATTCGGAATTTTTTTAATCTTAAATTTAAGAATTAATTGAATTGTAAAAATGTTTAATAGAGCTATTTAATGAGTATGAAAATTACTGACAGAGTGGAAAACATTGTAGGAACTTTTCCCAAAATGTTTTCAAAGGCCTGCTGTATTTGGTGCTGGGAATTGTATAATCTGCGGGAGGTGTTTTGACCGCCTTGTAAATTTCGTGGGATGTGTTTTGTCCTCCTATACAAAAACGAGAGGTGGGGGTCCGGGAAGTGTTTTGTCCGTCACCCAATATTTTTATATGCCCACTGACTCCATTTTACCAAATAAGGTATATATTTTAACATGTCGAAAATAAATATTTAAAAAGGGATTTCCTAAAGTGCCTAGGTTAGACAAAAATAGATTTCCTTCTTAAAATTGCAAATATTTGTGATGTATTACATGTGTCACATTATTTCATTTTGATTTCAATTTTATCAGTTATACAGGTTTACATGTAGCAGTAGTTAAAATTGTTCATATTAGAAAGAGTCCGAATGACGATATGAAGCTTGTCAAGCAGTATTTAATAAATGTCTATTTTTAGAATTGGATTTCGTTTCAAGTTTATCACTCCAATTTAGATATTGATTTTGTCACTTTTGGTGGATTTTGATTTATATGATAATGAGATTTTTTTTATCCATTTTATAATTCAGAGATTTATATAAATACCGTTTTTCCCCGATACACTATTTTTAAAATGGATGTTTAGTGTAACTTTGAAACAGAGGTTTCAGAAACGGGACTGACATTCCATGAATTGTATATGCCTGCTGACTCCATTTTGCCAAAAGAATATAATATTTAAACATGCCGAAAATATATATCGAAAAGGGATATCCTCAAGTGCCTATTGTTAGACAAGTATAGATTTATTGCTTAAAATTACAAATATTTTGTGATGTATTAAATGTGTCACATTATCCATTATAAAATTCAGGCATTTATATAAATGCTGTTTTTCCCAGATATACATCTATCCTTTTAAATTAAGTTGCAAGTGACCCTCAGGGGGACACTCAAAATCCCCATGGTCAAAATCCCCCTAATTGACTGAAAATGTTGAAATATGTATTAAGCCAAAATATGAAGTAATGTTACATACATCCTATCATAAACTTTGGGGTGATTCAAATGCATATTAGAGTACAGTTTAAAAACACAGGTGGAAGGGTATATGTTTTGGTGTGGGTGTAGTATTGGGAGAGATTGGAAAACACAGCAGGTGGTCAGTAGCATACACATCGTAATATTTTATCTGTAGACATTGTATTATGTAACACTATCCCAAAAGGTGAGACATTCATATTTGTCCAATAGTCAAAGAACTATTTTTATTTGCAGAGACTTAATATATCTGTTATTTGTAATGATGTCAAAATTCGGTAATTGTAGGTAAAATGTACACAATATAATCAACAAATTGTTATGTAAAAAAAAATACCATTCAACCATGCATTAAAGCTTACATTAAAAAGGTGTATGCAATCAAAATATTATCATGTGGTCATTTGTTAATGAGAAAGAAACAGATGAAATAAGGTCCAAGACAAAAAAATGTTATTTAAGGTATTTTCAAAATTATTTTAATAGTCTCTCTCAACCTATTGCGGGACCCGATTAGCTCAATCGTTAGCGCGTCTGACTATCAATCCAGGGGTCGTGAATTTGAAACCCGGCCAGGCCACAATCTCCGTCAAAGTATTTGATTTAATACAAAACAAAATTTAAGAAAACAGTTGAAAAATATGGGGTTCTTGGGTTTGGTAACAATGGGGCAGAATAGTATTAAATTCAAAACAAAAGAAAAAAAGAAAAAAAGATGGGCGAGGCGTCTTGGTGTGTATGCGGATGTGTGGATGTGTGTGTGTGTGGGGGGGGGGGGGGGGGGGTTAGTCCTTAGTGTCAGTAACACAGTTGAAATTGGGGCAATTATTTTAATTAAAACAAAACAAAATTTAAAAATAAATGTGCAGGGATAGGGGTTTGGTAAGGTAAAGGTTCTTGGGGTCGGTAATAAAGTTGAAATGAGGCAGAATATTTGATTTGAAACAAATCAAAATTTGAAAAAAAAATAATGGGCGGGAATGGGGAATATCCTTGGGGTAAGTAACAAAGTTGAAATGGGGCAAAATATTTAGTTTGAAACAAAACAAAATTTAAAAAATAAAAATAAAAAATGGGCAGGGATGGGGGCTGGGTAAGAGTGAGGTTCTTGGAGTCGGTAACAAAGTTGAAATGGGGCAGAGTATTCGATTTAATACAAAAACAAAAAATTAAATAAAATAAAAAAAAAATGGGCGGGGATTGGGTGTTGGGTGTAGGGGTGAGGGTTTTTTTGGTTGGTAACAAAGTTGAAATGGGGCAGATACGGCTATGTGTGGTGTTCTTTAGCAAGGCACTTTTACCGCATATGCTTTGTACTGGTTCTACCCAGGAAGACTTCGAAAATGACTTGTAAGAACTTTTTTTCACAATCGAAATAAAATAAATAAGTTAAGAATATATCTATATATTCTTCAGGAAACTGTAACACGATAGTATGCAGTTATTTTTGTGGAAAGCAACGTCAACATCTTAACTGATATAAAGGATTTTGCATTCATTCAATACAATTGTTTACCATATATTCCCTAATTAACGCCCCAGGCGGCGTTACATTTTATAAGATAGGGGCGTTTATTAAAGATAAAAAAAACAAACAAATTCAACAACATTCACTGTGTATAGAACTAAAATGTATGATAAGTGTGTAATTGGTATTACTAACATACAACTTTTTATGTGAGTTTGTGCTTTTTAAGTATCTGTATTAAACACGGTTCGCACAGATCTTGAAACACCCTTGAATTTGATTGCCCGTCTTGAAAAACCCTTGAAAAAACAAATTTGCCTTAAAAATACAATTAAGCCCTGGAAAACCCTTTAATCCGGTTTAAATCCCCGAAAACGTGGTTCAGAAGGATTTGAGGGTGAATGAAATAATCGACATAGGATGAAAAAAAATCTGAAAATCTGTATGAAACTACTAGACAGCATACTGGAATACCCAAATTTATGGTCAGTGTACTCTTCATTTTAATCACTTGGACTATTGCTCTTATCAACGAAGAACGATGAGCTTCAGCGTACACAGACTAACCGCGTTTTCGGACATTTGTAATGTTTTAATCAACAGACGGCATTTTTACTAGTTTTAAACGGCAAATATCGGTAAAGAGTATATTCAACCAAAAGTGGTTAAGTGACCATTTTTAATTTTCCAGAACAATAGGTGTGTGTGTGCGGGGGGGGGGGGGAGGTTGCGTTTATCATGGGGGAGTTAATAAGTGAAAATACGATATAGTACCCTCACTGTATCCTGTTAATATCTATTGAATGTGTCATCTTGAGAGATTGGTTTGTAAAATGGCATGTGTTTATGCAAACCTTTAAATGAGTCTTTATTTTTTAATGATATTTTGTGAATGGTTGAAGTGCATTCTATTTTGAATATTAGTGGTAATCTGAGGCAAAATTGTCAATCGTATTTTAATTCTGTCATTATGATAGTTTAATTTGTCTTCTAAAATATCACATTATCACTAGCATTAACAATTATATACATAGTTTCGGGTATTTTCCCATATCACCCATATCGTATTGTAACATAATAGCTCTCTGTTCAAAATTCAGTAGACAGTCAGTTCAAAGTTTAGCAGACAGTCACGTGATTTGTGTATGTAAATGCTAACGATTCAAATTGCTATGACAAACTAATTCAAAATTGTTATATTGTGATGTGAATAACTAGCTATTTGATAAATTGAGATGATCATAGACACAATGAACAGAATAGATTATATTTGATACGAGTATTTCAAAGGTGTACAATTTAAAGAGCTATATTTCGTATTTAAATTTCTATGCAATATCTCATGTTGAAAATGTAGATTTATGTATCGCATGATCACTAGCGTTAACACTTATATATATAATTTCGGGTTTCTTTCCATATCGCCCATATCGTGTTGTAACATAATAGCTCTCTGTTCAAAATTCAGTAGACAGTCAGTTCAAAGTTCAGCAGCAGACAGTCACGTGATTTGTGTATGTAAATGCTTAAAATTCAAATTGCTATAAAAAACTAATTCAAAATTGTTATATTGTGATAAATTAAGATGATCATAGACACAATGAACAGAATTTTTTTTCTTTGATACGAGTATTTCAAAGGTGTACACTTTATAGATTGTATCTATTCTTCATATCTAAATTTTGTATGCAATATCTTATGTTGAAAATGTAGACTTATGTTAGAATGATGCATGTTTTTCTCAAAGGCAAATAGATTACTGTACCATCATCTATATGCAAATGGTACATATTTATAATATTTTACAAAATCAAAAGCAAATTGATTTCAAATGTTACATTTCCACAGTTTCAATAATTGTGATGAATGAAAAAACTGTTGATTTGTTGATGTGCTACACAAATTATCAAGTTTACCGTGTTAATGTGTATTTCATTAATATTTTAATGTAAGCATATACATATTATGTATGTATTGTTTATGATAAATAACCCTTATATTACAAACACAACTTTTTTTAAAAAAGGGGGGCCGGATGGACCATGCTAAATGGGGCCGGATTCTCCAGGGGCCGGATAATCTTGAGGCCGGATTCTCCATGACCGTTTTGGAATGGGGTCGGATGTTCCAGATTCCAATTTCGGCAGCTCATAACCTTTAATTCAAGATCATTTTACGTTTAAACATCTAAGATTACAAACAACTTACAGTTAATGTACAAGAAATCAGTTTTTTATGTACAAAAAAAGTGTTGCCTGTGAATTAGGAATTGGCAAACTATGAATCATCCAGTGTGCTTTTTCATCAATAATTAGTCAGGAGATGCAAGTTTCCTTTCCTTCCATACAAGTCCTTCGGTTGCTGCTGATGATGATGATGCTAATGTGTGAGCTGTAAGTGTAAATAGTGATATTGCTGCTGATGATGATGTGTGTGACGCAAGTGCGAATGGGGATGCTGTTGTAGGTGTTGTAATTGTGGAAAGTCTTTTTGCTGCTGCTGTTGAGTGTGATTATTAGTGTGAATGGTGGTGTTTACTGCTGTAAATGGTGATGTAGTTGTGTGACGTTAGTGTGAATGGTAATGTTGCTGTTGCTGATAATGATGATATGTGTGATGTTAGTATGAATAGTGATATTGTGTTTTTTCTAGACCAGGAAAAGGGGCAGGGAGTAAGAAAAATGGGTAGGGAGCAAAGTTTGTGTGCGATTGGCATAATCATTGTCAAACTTTTTCTTCCGTGGTTTATTTAAATGTAGGGTTATCTCCCCTTTACGTTATGCATGTGAAAATCACAAGTATTAGAGTTTGAATAATGCCGATTAATCCGATATTTGATGTGTTCGTTGATTGTTTATAGGGATAGGGATCAAACTGGCGAGCCAATACAGTGTGACATTACGAGACTTATGTAAACAGTACACTGAAAATTAAGACAAGTCTATATATCTTGTAGCTTGTATCAGACTGTCAGAGCGAAGTCTAAAATTGAATATGACGATAGTGTCGCTAGCTTGGACCCTGAATTCTTTTGTTCTTTACTTTTCAAAGTCATATAGTATTGAAGCATAAACGCTAGTTCTCAGTAAACAGATCTGAAACAACTTGAATAATTCATTTCCACAATATGCGCATCGGAAAAAAACATGGAATGATATTTGGCTCTTCAACTAACTTCAAAAGTGACTGGAGTGTGACGTCATTTGCTGTATTCACACCAGATAGGACCTGGTCAGCTGATTGTTACATATGTAGCAAGAGAAGGACTGGCGAATACCTGTGTATTTGGGCTAAGCATGCTGTATAAGTTAACAATCGGCGAATGTTTAACACATGTATGTGATTGACAGTTGATTTGTTTATACGTCTTGTAATTGGGGCAGCAGTGCGCATTTAAACAGAGAAGGGCGGCGCTTTGGGGGCAGAAGGGCGGACTCTAAAAGGAACAAGGCGCTACCCCTTTTCATTCCGCTCTAGGAAAAACCCTATATTCAAAACACAAATAGAGACCGTTATTTGAGACCAAAATTTGCAAGCATGTAGAAACACTTAATATACAGTCAAATAAACTCTCACACTTACTATATCTGTCATAGGAAACTAGATATCTAAGGTTGAAATTTGAATTTTCAAGCTCAAGTCTAAGAATATTCTCAAGAAAGGTTGGTGAGTACGACCCAAGTGTTATTGCAAATAGAATTAAGAAATATTTAGTTACACTTATTAATGATAGTCAACCTGTTTTTAAAGTTACATAGTCGCCTTATTTGTTCTTATTAACTATCTAATTATTATATAAATCGTTAACAAAGCGATAAGAATAGGTTATTAATATTTACAATAGATAAATAAAAATACAGCTGTCGCAGATGATGCAACGTTGATAATTGATGAATCGAAAATAAATTCCAGCCTTAATAAAGAAAATCGACAATTCTAGTAAAATATCTGGGTTGGTATTCAACAATCATTCTTAAGAATATTCTTAGGCTTGAACTCAAGAATGAATTCTGAAAAACACACGTAGAGACCAAATTACACAAGCTTGTGCGGACACTTCACATATAGTTAAATAAACTCTCATCATTATAGTATCTGTCATGGAAAATGAGATATCGAAAATTGAAAGCTTAAGTCTAAGAAAATGCTCAAGAATGGTTGGTGAATACGACCCCAGGTGTTCATCTTAATGCAAAAAAAATCTATAATTTTAAAATTGGATTCCTTAAAAACTTCAGATGAACCTTTTAGTACCGAAAATAAATTCATATGGACATCTGAGAATGCAGATAATCTTGGAGTTATCTTTGCAAATGATAAACAAAAGTATCTTGAATTTAACCTCCCTTAAATCAAGGAATTTTGCCACTGTTTTAATATGTGGAGCAAACAAATTATCTATAATTGATAAAAATGCAGTAATTAAATAATTCGAATTATCAAAACTTTAATATTATTTAACTGTTATAGAAAATTTATTAACAGAACATTTTAAAATAATAATTTAAAGCATGCTTGACTTTTTATGGGGTAGTGAAGCAGTCAAAGCAAGCAGAAAGACAATCATACAATATTACGTAAATGGGGTGGGGGGGGGGGGGTTGCTTAATATTGATAGATCGGAATATACATGTATAAATTGAGATAATTAAATTCACAATAACGGAATTTACGAATTCCAAACAACAACAATACACACAATACCTTAATGGAACATAATGTGAAAGGTACAAATTAATATTTATATAATAAACAGTTAAAGTATATCAAAAGTGATCTAACAATTAAACCACATAATAAATGGGAACAAAAAATGGCAAATATTAATCAGAAAAAATATGCATAATTTACTCATTAAATGTTTAATAAATACAAAATTAAGAGCATTTCAATACAAATAAATCATGACACTACTACCTAACTATATATTGAATGTAAGACAAAAACCCATCCGGACAAAAACCCACCCAGTGATTTAAATTGAGGCGGACAAAAACCAACCCTAATTATTTTCCATTGGACAAAAAACCCACCCTATATAATTTGTAGGCGGGCGAAAACCCACCTGTGACAAAATATTCAAGGCTGACGAAGACCCACCTGTGATAAAATATTCAAGGCCGACGAAAACTTACCTGTGACAAAATATTCATGGCGGACGAAAACCCTCCTGTGACAAAATATTCAAGGCAGATGAAAACCCACCTGTGACAAAATATTCAAGGCTGACGAAAACCCACCTGTGACAAAATATTCAAGGCTGACGAAAACCCACCTGTGACAAAATATTCAAGGCTGACGAAAACCCACCTGTGACAAATTATTCAAGGCTGACGAAAACCCACCTGTCATAACTGTCATAATAAATGGCTCAATTAAATACTTTTCGAGTAGATATAGTGAATATCTAGCTTTTTGTCTTGTGATTACATTCATGTATTATTTGGTAATAGTAAAATGTTGTATTCAGTTTGCATTCCATACCATTGAAAATATCTTTAGTTGGATCCCATTTTATCATCATCAGTCTTTATTCTTCTTTGTCATGTTATACAATTAGCAAAGTAAAAAATGTTGAATAAAATGTCTTTATTTCTTGGCTATTATTTAGAATGAATGTTATTTATTTCTAATACTGAAAACTGTAACTAATATTATATATTGACAGTATAACCCTTATATATATATACATAGTAATATATAAACAGATGGGTTTTTGTCCGCCCACAAATTATATAGGGCGGGTTTTTGTCCACCTGGAAAATAATTAGGGTGGGTTTATGTCCGACTATGTAACAATCACTGGGTGGGTTTTTGTCCGGTGGGTTTTTGCGTCTTCCCGATATATTTCTGTTTAAATGTTCATTCAATAATACAAGTTGATGTGATATTTTTAAAATATGCATGTCAAAACAAACAAACATTTATTTTTGGAGTGTCACATTCGAGATGTTTTTTTTGGACAGAACTTGAAGTGTATCTGAATGAAGATCTTTCTTGCAATAAATTGGGACAATTGAACGATTTCTCTTTGAATTCTTGAACAGAACAGTGATTCGTGTGTATTAAACTGCATATTGATTTATGGAAAATATGCTATTTTCAAAAGCAAGTAAGGACATACAATTCCTAAGTTCAACAATTTTATAAATTATTTAAGATATCATAAACCCTTTAGAAAAAGCAAACTGATGTGCAACATGAACAGCCTGGGGTCGTATTCACCAACCATTCTTAACATTATTCTTAGACTTGAACTCAAGAATGCATTTTGATAAACACACTTAGATACCATTGTTTGAGGTCAAAATTTGCAAGCATATTGGGACACCTAATATGATTATAGTCAAATAATCTCTCTAAATTATTCTATCTGACAAGGGAAACTAGATATCTAATGTTGAAATTTGGATTGTCAAGTTCAAGTCTAAGAATATTCTCAAGAACGATTCCACGTTTTTTTTTTCTTTTCTTTAATCTTTCCATTTTGAATAAGCTATCAGTATGTATTACATTAAATATGTTTGCTAAATTTATGTATTATGAATAATACAGAACGAAAAAAAAAGAAAATGCTGTCACAAGCGGGAGACAATATGAATATTACATGGGTTTGAATTGATTGATTGAATATTTAGCGTCATTTTTATTATATCGTGTGCTAACTTACGATCAATTACCCTACCACTGTTTCCTTGGATTCTGAAAGGTTAACCAGTACGCTAGCACACCCCATCTCCACAAGTAACGGACTGATGAACGGACAGCCGGACGAAGACGCAACTATATGTTTTCCTCCTATACAAATGGTAAAGTCTGTAAAATGTACTGGTATAAATTTGGTCACACGTGTTTTTATGACATTGCTGCTTACGTGGTTTCAGTAGAAGCACATCAATGAAAATTTCTGACACAAATCAACAGAAGTCAAATAATATGCCACTATTGTTCCAAGTACTCTTCCAGCTCATAGAATTAATCGTACAGTTAACAAATATTAATTAACTCTTTACTCAATATGCATGTTAACCGGACTCTTCCAAACTCAAAAGCCAAACATAGGCAATTTCCATGAATAAATACATTTCACCTATTTATTCTGATATAGAAGAAAACAATGCAGAACCTGTTCTGATTGCTCGTAATTGCCTTAAGCGGTCATCTTTGCTCTTTTATTAGTGACTGCTTAAGACAAGTTTGGATGTATAAGGACTCGGTAACCACAGATGTATGCAACGGGCACATGCCACTGTTACTTGTAAATACCTAGATATAAAACATATGCTGACTACAGACCAGAGATTTTTTTCTGATATTAAGGTCTTTGTTCTGTATAAAATAAGGTCTAGGATTCCCCATGTAAAAAAAAGAATACAACATAGATTTTTTTTTTGTATTTTTTTTTTCATAGCAGGAATGTAAACCCACATAAAATGCACAATAACTGGTAGGTTCCTTTTTTAAAAAAAGGGTGCAGTGACACCCTGAGAATTTTTGAAAAAAAGAAGTCCTCAAATGTTCGTAAATACATGCATGTGTTGAAATCCTATAAAAATCACTTTTTTAACACCAGTGATGCCTTATTACAGTATATTTGCTATACCAACTAATGCTCTACTTATCTGCAGCGAAAAACACCACTACTATGAACCATTTTGAAAATATTTCAAAACCAAATTACATAGGCCTTGTTTTTAAGCGTAAGAATCATGTTATCGTGGGAAATGGGGCGTAACTATGTAGTGAGACGTGAACAGATTTACTCAGTAAGAAAAGTAATGTTACGGAAAGATAAAAAATGGAATATGATAAAACAATAGTTGCAGCATCACACATGAATAAGGATGTGCAGTTCTATGCACAGTACCTTTCCCGAATGAGGCACTTTGAAAGTGTGGTTGAAGTCACCTTTTTCAAACCCCACTGGGAATCGAACTTATGACCTATGGACCTTGGAGCAAGCATGCTAACAACTAGACCACCCCCTCCATCTTGTCGCAAGATTTTAAAAGTAAAATACTTTTATGGATGTTATGTTTCAGGCCAAGGTCATCATTTCTACCTGGCAACGGTAATACACAACCTGGCACCTGCAGAACATCAACCTAGATTCGGTCCTATGTCTTCTAGGTCTGTTTTGCAAATGATTTGAAATTCCATTAAAAATGCATACTGACTATCTACACAGTGTAAGTATGGACATGTGTATAGTATAGACATGTATTATGTTTATGTAACACGGCAAGAAAGATATGCAGCCATTGCGGATTCGGACCCGGGACCTTTCACTTACAGGGCAAGTACTCTGTTATGCAAGAAACATTATTAGCAAAAGAAAAACCCACATCAAGAGCACTACCATTTATGATACTAATAATGTTTGCTTTTGTTTTGCAAACCAAGGAATTAGAGATATAGTTTCTTGAATAAAGTTGCAATCATGTAATAAGTGTTTTATTTATGATAAACATAATACATATTAAATATATAATGGAAACAACTGCAACGTTATCCTAAACATATAATACATGAGTCTGACTATCAACCTTCGGGTCGTGAACTCGAATCCCCACCCGGCACTATTCTCTGTGAATGGTGAAGCGCTTAGTCCAGTGATAAAGTACTGAATCAATGATCGGAGGGTCGTGGATTCGATCCTCTGCTACGGCTATGTGTGGTGTCCTTGAGCAAGACACCTTTTCCTCATATATTTAGTACTGCGCATACCCATGAAGACTTCGAGTGTGATTTGCCTTAGTTGTAAGAACTTGTTTCACAATCAAAGAAAAATAAATAAGTTTAGAAAATATAGACATTCTGCCTCTTTTATAAGTTTATATAATCAATTAACCGTAATAATTTTATGAAATTTTAATCAATCTTTATCTATAATAAAATAAACTATATCAAAGTATATCACAATTTGTAAACAAATATCATTAAAATCATTAATCTATGTTATATTTTTACACATTAAACTTTATCAAATGATTTTAGCTTTTAAGGCAAATTCAATAATGTTTAATTGTCTTTATTTGCCTCGGGTCATAAGTTTATTGGTCATAAAACAATAGGGTGCCCCTAAAAAACTGATCATGAAAGGTAATTTGCAAACAGAGCATTTCTTTGTTGTTTTTATGATGACGCTTGGCGATTTATTTTTAAAAACGAATTGATCTAAAATGAAATTAAGAATTAAGAAATAAAAATTAAGACATAGGTCCTTTTTACAGAAATGTTTGTGCTTGAAATTATTGTAGGCGTGGATTTGATATTGTCAATATTTGTATTAAATATTAGTCAGTGATAATTAACTACTTGTATCTAGATTGAAGCCAAAAACATATCCATTTTTTAACAAAATTTAAATTCGATATTTCCCCCCCAACTTTTGTCATCTTTTTAACCAAGAAAAATAGAGATAGAAGTAATTTAAGTTGAATAAATATTTTTTTCAATATATGAAATCTTGTTTTTTTTTCGAAAAGTTGAACAAGTGTATGATAGAATGTATTAGACACACCTTAATTAAACATTAAGTTGCCAAATACATGTAAAATAATTTTAACATAACACTAAAAAATGCCAACTGATTTATTTCACTTCATAACAATTTTATCGATTTAACCTTAATATGCCCGCAGGCAAAACATGTAGCGACAGGTAGTTTATTTATCATTATCGGAAAGTTTAAAGGGAAGCAATACGTTATCGACTACTACACAGAGTAGCCTTTATTGGATTTTATCGATTTAATATTAGCATAATAGACTGTCACACTTACAGTTGTACTGCAAATTCATTGAGAATTTCAAAATTCATATCAATTCAAGCAGAATACAAATAAAAGAAAAAAAAAAGAGTTAAAAACATGAGTATTAACTGCTTTAAATTGAACAATTTTGCTCAACGCGAAAGTAGGTGTCACTATTTCACATATAGGGGGTCAAATTAGTCAAATAATGTAAAATTCTTACCGTCTAAGAAATAGTCCCATCTGTGTGTTATAGCTACATGTACCAGTCCACTCAATTTTGCACCATTCTCTAGGCAAATATATTCCCTTCACAAGTTCACATTGCAATAGTATCTGTCAAGTGCATTTTTACACTCACACTATCTTGAACGACCACTGTCAATTTTCTATGGAATTACTTTCGGGTACTACCATTTTGACCCCCTGGTTCCTGGTCTAAGTCCTATATGAAACTGTTCCATTAATTCTGACTTTTAAAAACACATGGCTGTGGTCTCTACCTTAGGGTAAGTGAACAGAGTAGATACCATGGCTGTATCTCAAAATATGTCTTTCACATTCATGTGCCAGTTGAACCTATGATCTAACGTCAAATTCAGGAGAAAATCTAAAGGTCTGGCAATCCGCACAAACTGAAAACAGTAATACAACTATTTTAGGCTATATAGCATAACACTACCTGCATATATGTATCCGTATACATTTACTCTGTCTGTACTACCATTTTGACCCCCTGGTTCCTGGTCTAAGTCCATATGCGATGATTAATGCAAGCAATCTTCACCGTGCATACTTGCGGGAACATCCGTTGTTATCGTTGATTAATCCAAGCAATCTCCATCGTACATACTTGTGGGAACATCTGTCATTGTCGATGATTAATCCAAGCAATCTCCATCGTGCATACTTGCGGGAACACCTGTTATTGTCGATGATTAATCCAAGCAATCTCCATTGTGCATACTTCCATGTACATCCGTTGTTGTCGATAATGAATCCAAGCAATTTTCATTGAGCATACTTCCATGTTCAACCGTTGTTGTCGATGATCAGCCCAAGCAACCTTCATCTGATGTTTTCACAGTGATTAGTAACTAACTCGCAAGTATATATTTACACCAAAACAAAACATTTTATAGAATTTTATATTGTTATATGATCCGTTCTAATCCATATTTATGCTCAAACTGTTTGTAAATTTAAATAAATATAATATGTTTTAACCAAGCGTACAATTCCCAGCCATATCACTGCTTCCATTTTGGAATAACGCCACAACCAACGGTGGCACGTACAGTCAATGATGTCCTCCAGATTACAAAGTAGATCCGGGTAAACACGCGTTAACACATGAGCACCAGGATGCACTCTCGTAACATGATGCCTTACGTTAGATTATACATTATAATGACACGCATACCTTAGGGCCTACTGTGTTCGCTATTTTTTACCATTGCAATAGAAACTGTTTCTTTTGTTGTATTGTAAACAAACATAAAGATAGTAAATTAATACGCCATTCATGAATATGCATAAATATTTTTGCGTAAGTCTACTATAAAGAAATAGTTGTTTTCCTTTTTAATGCCATGTTTTTTCATCAAATTTAGGTCATATATGAAAGAAGGAAAATCAAACACGGATGCAGGGTGTAGATAGTAAAGGGGTAAACTGGTGTGGGCGGTAACGTGACTTTACATATGTTTAACCAAATCAGTAACTAAAAATTAAAAATGTTGTCCCATGTACCTAAACATGATTATCTGAATAAATGTAAACGGATCAGGGCCGTACCTGAACGGGTTTGAACTGTATGTCAAAAAAGAGAGAACCGATACTGCAAGTAGGGGTATGTGTAGGAAGGACGTTTGGAGGTCTCCCCAAGAAAGTTTTGGAAATTAAAAGACACTTTTTCAAAAATTCACACATTTGTTGGCTTGGAATAGATTTTTTCAATAATATCAATTTTATTTACTTGAATATCCGTTTTCAATAAGATATTCGTGTTTACTTTTACCAGACAGGAAAGTTGACGTTGAGTATATATACGTGCATCGTCGGATACCCATGCACGGGTGTCAATTCCGATACTCTCCATCAATCACCCGCGGGAAATCACGCCTGCTCTTTGTCGTTTTATTAAAACAGAACAGAACAAAATACAGCTAATGTTAGAGTGGATGACGTTCCCTTCATGAAATAGTGAAGGATCCAGTCATATGGTTTCGTGGCTTGGTAGAAACGACGAAAAGCTAGTGGGTGATGAATGGCTTGTATCGGAATGGATAAAGCGTGGGTATCCGACGATGCATTATGTGTACGAATTATACAACTGCAAATATTGTTTCGCATATGCACTGGTTCTACCCAGAAAGACTTCGAGCGTGATTTGTAAAAGTTGTTATAACCGAAATTAAACAAGCCATTAAAAAATAATTAGTTGTTCTTTTGTTCAAAAGTCAACCTTCATTGATCTCGTTGTGCAACAGAATGGCGTCAGTGCACGCAATTGTACTTTTAACAAGTGTAATTATTGCACACATTGCCATAAATAGCTCGAACGGGAATAAACAGTCAAGGCCTATAACCGTTGTTTTGGCAAGTTTTAGTTAAATGCACTTTTAATGGTAAACCACAAATGTTGCAATGAATTGTATTATATAATCTGTTTATAATAGTACGTTTCAACCATGATTGTGTTACTCGTTTTTAAAAGGGACAGGTTTTGTTTTTTGTTTTTTTTATTGATCAGTTAACCTAACCACTGTGTCCTGGAATGTTAACCAGTACTCGAGCACACCCCATCTCCGCAAGTAACTGATAACTTTCCCACTTGAATCAGCGGTGAAGGACGTATGATGATGAGACGCAGTGTCGTATATAAATCATCACGGAGACTGTGGTCAAGCGTGGATTCGAACACACGACTCCTGGATTGATAGTCAGACGCGCTTTGTTTGAATATTAGCTTTATTTTATGCGATGGAGGACAATCTGATGACCAGTTAACCTAATCACTCTTTTCTTGGATCCTGAAAGGTTAATCTATACTTAAGCACACTCATTTCTGCAATTAACTGATAACTGTCGTACTTAAATCGGCGATAAGAAACGAATAGTAAAGATACGAAATGCTGCATAACATGTTATGCTGTCATAACTTGTGGTCCAAAACATTGATATACGATGACGATAACCTTAAAAAATTATCACGGATATTGTGATGGGGCACGGAACCGAACCTAAGACCGTAGATTGATAGATTATTAAGCTTCCGACTGAGCTAACCAGACACGTATTTTGCAAATGAACACATTGAAGAAACTTTAATAGCAGATTGTTCGTATAACCGATACCACTCGATAATGTTCTGATGTATATGAATACATGTGGTATATATGAATATATGTGGTGTATATAAATACATGTGGTGTATATGACTACATGTGATATATATGAATACACGTGGTGTATATGAATACCTTTGATGTATATGAAAACGCTTGGTGTATATTAATACATGTGGTGTATGTGAATACACGTGGTGTATATGAATACATGTGATGAATACATGTGGTGTATATGATACATGTGTATTAATACACGTGGTGTTTATGAATACATGTAGTGTTTATATTAATACACGTGGTTTATATACACGTGTTTTTTATGATACACGCGGGGTTATACGAATACATGTGGTGTATACGAATACATAGTATGTATGAAAACACGGGGTGTATACGAAAACACGTGGTGTATATGAATACATGTGGTGTTTATGAATACAAGTGGTGTATACGAATACAAGTGGGGTTATACAAATACACGTGATGTATACGTATACACGTATTGTTTATGAATATATGTGGGTGTATATGAAAACATGTGGTGTATATGAAAACAAGGTGTGTGTAAATACATGTAGTGTATATGAATTCATGTGGTGTGAATGAATACATGTGGTGTATATGAATACATGGTGTGTATGAATGCGTGTGGTGATTATGAATCCATGTGGTGTATATGATAACAAGTGTATGAATACACGTGGTGTATATGAATACACGTGGTTTATATACACATGGTGTACATTTATACATATGGGTGTATATGAATACATATGTTGTATACGAATACACGTGGTGTATCCAAATCACGTTGTGTATATGAATACACGTGGTGTTTATGAATACACGTGGTGTATACGAATACACGTTGTGTATATGAATACACGTGGTGTTTATAAATACATGTGGTGTATATGAATACATGTGGTGTATGATTGCATGTTGTGTTTCTGAATACATTGGGTGTGTATGAATACATGTGGTGTATATGAATACATGTGTATGAATACACGTGGTTTATATACACATGGTATTTATGATTTCATGTGTATGTATATGAATACATGTAGGTGTATGAATATATTAGGCGTGTATTAATACATGTGGGTGTATATGAATACAAGTGGTGTATATAAATACATGTGGTGTATACGAATACATGTATATGAATACACGTGGTTTATATACACATGGTGTATATGAATTCAAATGTATGTATATGAATACATGTGGGTGTATACGAATAAACGTAATGTATACGAAAGCACGTGGTGTTTATGAATACATGTGGGTGTGTATTAATACATATGGTATATATGAATAGATGTGGTTGTTTGAATACATGTGGTATATGAATACATGTGGGTGTATATGAATTCATGTGGTATATGAATACATGTGGTATTTATAAATGCATGTGGATGTATATGAATACACGTGGTGTATACGAATAAGCGTGGTGTTTATAAATACATGTGGGTATATATGAATACACGTGGTGTCTATGAATACATGAGGTGTATATGAATACAAGTGGGTGTATATGAGAACATGTGGGTGTATATGAATACACGTGGTGTTTATGAATACATGTTGGTCGGTATGAATACATGTGGTATATGAATTCACGTGGTATATACGAATACACGTGGTGTTTATGAATATATGTGGGTGTATATGAATACAGGTGGATGTATATGAATACATGTGGTATATGAATTCACGTGGTATATACGAATACACGTGGTGTTTATGAATATATGTGGGTGTATATGAATACATGTGGTGTATATGAATAAATGTGGGTGTATATGAATAAATGTGGGTGTATATGAATACATGTAGTTTATATGAATACATGTGTGTGTATGAATTACATGTGGAAGTATATGAATAAACGTGGTTTATATGAATACACTAGGTATGTATGAATACACATGAGTGTATATCAATACATATGGTGTATATAAATACATGTGATATATGAATACATGCAGTGTATATAAATACATATGCATGTATATGAATACATGTGGTATATGAATACATGTGGTATATGAATACATGTGGTGTTTAAATACAAGTGGTGTATATGAATATATGTATGTGTTTTTTATGAATACATGTGGTTGTATATAAATACATGTTGGTGTATATGAATACCTTTGGGTATATGAATACATGTGGGTGTATATGAATACACGTAGTGTTTATGAATACATGTGGATGTATATGATAACATGTGGTGTTTATGAATACATATGGTGTATATGAATACATGTGGTGTATATTAATACATATATATATAAATGAAGTATATGAACACATGTGTGGTATAGAAATACATCTGATGTATATGAATACTTGTGGATGTATATGAATACATGTGGGTGTATTTGAATACATGTGGTGTATATAAATACATGTGGATGTATATGAGTACAAGTGGTATATATATATGAATACATGCGGTTGTATATGAATAGATGTATATCAATACATGTGAATATATATGAAAACATATATATGAATACACGTGGTGTATATGAATACACAATGTGTATAGTGTATATAAATACACGTGCTGTATATGAATACAGTATTGTATACGATAACACGTGTTGTATATGAATACACGTTGTGTATATGAATACAAGTGGTGTATATGAATACACACGATGTATAGTGTATATGAATACACATGGTATATGAATACATGTGCTGTATATAAATACATGTGGATGTATATGAATACATGTGGTATATGAATACATGTGGTATATGAATACATATGGTGTATAAATACATGTGGTTTATATGAATATATGTATGTGCTTTATATGAATACATGTGGATATATATAAATACATGATGGTGTATATTAATATAGGTGGATGTATATGAATACATGTGGGTGTATATGAATACACGTAGTGTGTATGAATACATGTGGATGTATATGATAACATGTGGTGTTTATGAATACATGTGGTGTATATGAATACTTGTGGATGTATATGAATACATGTGGTTGCATATGAATACATGGATATGAATATATGTATATGAATACAGGTGGTGTATATGAATACACGCGGTGTATAGTGTATATGAATACACGTGTTGTATATGAATACACGCGGTGTACAGTGTATATGAATACACGTGATGTATATGAATACACGTTGTGTATATGAATACACGTGGTGTATATGAATACTCGCGGTGTATAGTGTATATGAATACATGTGTTGTATATGAATACCTGTGGATGTATATGAATACATGTGGGTGTATTTAAATACATGTGGTGTATATGAATACCTGTGGATGTATATGAATACATGTGGGTGTATTTAAATACATGTGGTGTATATAAATACATGTTGGTGTATATGAATACCTTTGGGTATATGAATACATGTGGGTGTATATGAATACACGTAGTGTTTATGAATACATGTGGATGTATATGAATACACGTAGTGTTTATGAATACATGTGGATGTATATGAATACACGTAGTGTTTATGAATACATGTGGATGTATATGATAACATGTGGTGTTTATGAAAACATATGGTGTATATGAATACATGTGGTGTATATTAATACATATATATATAAATGAAGTATATGAACACATGTGTGGTATAGAAATACATGTAGTGTATATGAATACTTGTGGATGTATATGAATACATGTGGGTGTATTTGAATACATGTGGTGTATATAAATACATGTGGATGTTTATGAGTACAAGTGGTATGTATATGAATACATGCGGTTGTATATGAATGCATGTATATCAATACATGTGAATGTATATGAAAATATATATATGAATACACGTGGTGTATATGAATACACGATGTGTTTAGTGTATATAAATACACGTGCTGTATATGAATACAGTAGTGTATTAGATAACACGTGTTGTATATGAATACACGTTGTGTATATGAATAGAAGTGGTGTATATGAATACACACGATGTATAGTGTATATGAATACACATGGTATATGAATACATGTGGTGTATATAAATACATGTGGATGTATATGAATACATGTGGTTTATGAATACATGTGGTATATGAATACATATGGTGTATAAATACATGTGGTGTATATGATAACATGTGGTGTTTATGAATACATGTGGTGTATATGAATACATATGGATGTATATGAATACATGTGGTTGCATATGAATACATGTATATGAATATATGAATATGAATACAGGTGGTGTATATGAATACACGCGGTGTATACAGTATATGAATACACGCGGTGTACAGTGTATATGAATACACGTGATGTATATGAATACACGTTGTGTATATGAATACACGTGGTGTATATGAATACTCGCGGTGTATAGTGTATATGAATACATGTGTTGTATATGAATACATGTGGATGTATATGAATACATGTGGGTGTATTTAAATACATGTGGTGTATATAAATACATGTTGGTGTATATGAATACCTTTGTGTATATGAATACATGTGGGTGTATATGAATACACGTAGTGTTTATGAATACATGTGGATGTATATGATAACATGTGGTGTTTATGAATACATATGGTGTATATGAATACATGTGGTGTATATTAATACATATATATATAATTGAAGTATATGAACACATGTGTGGTATAGAAATACATGTGGTGTATATGAATACTTGTGGATGTATATGAATACATGTGGGTGTATTTGAATACATGTGGTGTATATAAATACATGTGGATGTATATGAGTACAAGTGGTATATATATGAATAAATGCGGTTGTATATGAATAGATGTATATCAATACATGTGAATGTATATGAAATCATATATATGAATACACGTGGTGTATATGAATACACAATGTGTATAGTGTATATAAATACACGTGCTGTATATGAATACAGTAGTGTATACGATAACACGTGTTGTATATGAATACACGTTGTGTATATGAATACAAGTGGTGTATATGAATACACACGATGTATAGTGTATATGAATACACATGGTATATGAATACATGTGGTGTATATAAATACATGTGGATGTATATGAAAACATGTGGTATATGAATACATGTAGTATATGAATACATATGGTGTATAAATACATGTGGTGTATATGAATATATGTATGTGGTTTATATGAATACATGTGGATATATATAAATACATGATGGTGTATATTAATACAGGTGGGTATATGAATACATGTGGGTGTATATGAATACACGTAGTGTGTATGAATACATGTGGATGTATATGATAACATGTGGTGTTTATGAATACATGTGGTGTATATGAATACATGTGGATGTATATGAATACATGTGGTTGCATTTGAATACATGTATATGAATATATGTATATGAATACAGGTGTTGTATATGAATACACGCGGTGTATAGTGTATATGAATACACGTGTTGTATATGAATACACGCGGTGAACAGTGTATATGAATACACGTGATGTTTATGAATACACGTTGTGTATATGATTACACGTGGTGTATATGAATACTCGCGGTGTATAGTGTATAGGAATACATGTGTTTTATATGAATACCTGTGGATGTATATGAATACATGTGGGTGTATTTAAATACATGTGGTGTATATAAATACTTGTTGATGTAAATGAATTCATGTGGGTGTATTTGAATACATGTGGTGTATATAAATACATGTGGATGTATATGAATACAAGTGGTGTATATAACTACATGTGGTTGTATATGAAGACATGCATATGAATACACGTGGTGTGTATGATTACATGTGGTGCATATGAATACAAGTGGGTGTTTATGAGAACATGTGGGTGTATATTAATACATGTGGTATAAGAATACATGTGGTGTATATAAATACATGTGGATGTATATGAATACATGTGGTTGTATATGAATACATGTATATTAATACATGTATATGAATGCACGTGGTGTATATGAATACACATGGTGTATAGTGTATATGAATACACGTGTTGTATATGAATACACGTGGTGTATATGAATACACGCGGTGTATATGAATACACGCGGTGTATAGTGTATATGAACACACGTGATGTATATGAATACACGTTGTGTATATGAATACATGTGGTGTATATGAATACATGTGTTGTATATCAATACATGTGGTGTATATGAATACACGTGGTGTATATAAATACTCGTTATGTGTATGAATACACGTGGTGTGTATGAATACGTGTTGGTGTATATGAATACATGTGGTGTTTATGAATACACGTGGTGTATATGAATACACGTTATGTATATGAATACACTTGATGTATATGAAAACACGTGATGTGTATGAATACATGTGGGTGTATATGACTTCATGTGGCGTATATGAATACATGTGGGTGTATTTGAATAAATGTGGATGTATATGAAAACATGTGTATATGAATACATGTGGTGTTTACGAATACATGTGGGTGTATATGAATACATGTGGTGTATTCGATTACCTGCAGTGTATATGAATACATGTGGTGTATATGAATACATGTGGTGTTTATTCTGTCCTCATCAATCAAACTCAATTTCATGGAAATTGGTTTCATTAAACATAATCTGGTCTCTCCACATAAAACTAAAACACTGCTAGCCTATGTAGAATCTTATTATGTTAGTTTATACACTTGAAAATGCATTTCATACCGGAAAGCTTTGAATAACTACGGGATACAAACCCAGTAGTAAAGAACCTTTCATTTTTTGGACACGCAGATGTGTAGACCAGCGAGTCTTGGGACTCGTACAATGGAATTTGTAAATAAATCGCTGGTTGCGAATGCAATGGTAGTCGGTATTTATTTATTTCCGTTTTAAATTTCCATAAACATAATTAGTATAATTCATGCCAAATTCAAGATTTGAGTACATTTTACGAGCGGTGTAAATGTGTTCATTTCGGCAGACGATGAATTTTGACAGATCACCGTGACACGGTACAACAGGATAAATGAACACAAAGTGACACAATCGTTTTTAAATCATTGTGTGCGTGTAATTCAAACAGCGTGTTGTGCAAAATGTAATATGACAAGGTAGGCCTTCGTACTTCATTATCTTCGTATGGGGTTATATTTGATTCGGTTCACTTTTCTTTCTCTCGAGTCTCCCTACACACGAGTTCTGTGTGTTGTCTTTCTTTACCATCATTCTCAAATATTCATGTGACAGTATTACGCACCATAATATCTATTCAAATAATTGCAATAGAGCTTGTTTGCCCAGAGATATATATTATAGGTTTTTCCTTTTTTATTTGTTGTCTCCTAAGGTAATGGACAACAGGTTCTATCCAAATCAAAAGGTCACAGTGTGTACGAAACAAGAAATAATATTACTACCTTTGACTTGATAGCCCTTCGTCACGACGGGTAGTAAATCGATGCATATGGAGCTGTGCGGAAGCTTTTCTCTTCCGCAAGATTTTCAGGAACTTTGACATTTTTAGCTGCTATAAAACATTATGGTTGCTACAATATATCGTTTATCTCTTACCTGTAGCTGTTGAAACAATCTGTTAAACGTTTTTGAGGGTTTAATTAACCGTTATTCAAAAACCTCCTTGTGTTGCGGTAAATCCAAAAGAAAAGTCGAGTAAGAAAAGTCAAGTGTCGAGTAAGAATGTCGAGTGTCGAATAAGAAAAGTCGAGTAGGAAAGTCGAGTGTCGAGTAAGGAAAGTCGAGAAATGAAAGTCGAGTAAGAAAGTCGAGTAAGAAAAGTCGAGTAAGGAAAGTCAAGTAAGAGTGTCGAGTAATAAAAATTGAGTAAGAAAAGTTGAGTAAGAAAGTCGAGTGTCGAGTAAGAAAAGTCGAGTAAGAGAGTTCAGTGTCGAGTAAGAATGTTGAGTGTCGAGTAAGAAAAGTCGAGTAAGAAAGTCGAGTAAGAAAAGTCAAGTAAGAAAGACAAATGTTGAGTAAGGATGTAAATTATTATTCATGATGGTCAAATACTTAAAACAAAAGTTAAATATTTTATAAAAAAAAAATTGTCGTGTTTCTACTTTTTTATAACAAATACATTACCTAGCAGTAGCTTAAATATTATAAAATCACAAACTATTTTATGAAATTGGCATTAATTGACAGTGACAAGCAATTATTGGATACCAAAAGACGAGACAGTTAAAATGTAAATGACTGACAGTGACACTTCATCTGCAACCATATCATTTACAAATGGTACATTTTAAAAGCAGGGGCCAAGGAAAGTGGTAATTGGTGTTGATAACCTGGTATATCATATTTCAACTGGAATACATGTACAAAACGTGACACAAGCTGGTGAAATTTAAAGGACTGTTGTCCTTTTCATTTCATTCTTTGTTTTATATCAATTTTATGGTTCATGATGGTTCAAGAACTTGTCTGAGATCTTGTGGCTGTGCAAGTTTGGATAAGATTCAATGAAAAGTGGGGGCGCTATAGCGTCTACAACATTTTCCCTAAATTTAACTCTATGTAAAACAGTGATCCCTGCAGCGGCCCAAAATTTGACCCCAGGGATCCGACACTCCACATTCTTACTCGACACTTAATTTTCTGACTCTGCACTCAACTTTCTTACTCGACACTCGATATTTTACTCAGCACTCGACATTCGTTTTGCTCAGCACTCGACATTCTGACTCGGCACTCAACTTTCTTACTCGACACTCGATATTTAACTCAGCACTCGACATTCTTACTTGGCACTCAACTTTCTTACTCGACATTCGATTCTTATAATACTCGACATTCCTACTCGACACTCGGCTTTGTTACTCGACACTCGACTTTGTTACCCGACACTCTACCAAAAGTAACACACAAACCTGTAGTGGCATGTTAGACCCACACACATCAGGGATTGACCTTGAATATTTAATGTTGAGCACAGAGTCGATCTTGGCATTCTTAAAGTGACATATAAAAATACAGAAACTTGTTTATGAATCTTATATATTTCTTTATATTACTTCAGAATGATGCAAACACTGGTATTTTATACTTGAGAATCCTCTATTAGTTTAGCTCAGAGCTTCTTTTGAAACCGTTCTTAAGTCCGCATATGAATGTTGTTCTTTAAAAGGCATATGGTCGAGCTTGGGATCAGTCAAACCCAAAACCTCTGGCTTGAGCAGCCTGCACTCTCTCCACTACACTACTGCCCAACCTACACATAGTGGTAAAAAATGTTTAAGATTAAGCGGCAGTGTATCAATATATCACAATCAAGCAAGGTAAATAGAGGATCTTACCTGAGTGCTCATTTATTATTGACTTTATTAAACACGTTGGCAAAAATAATTGATGCAAGACTTTGAATTCATGTAGTGACATTCCTTTTTCAATATTAACTTCTATATTCAAAAAGGCCCTTAATTACCAAGTGATCATAGTCGCTGTTGTCTGAGACTACTTATCGGTCATGACTGTAGTTATGGGTTTGAACCTAGCTTGGTCCCCAGATGTCATGTAAGAAAGTTTGCTAGTTTTTTGCAGAAGGAGATTTGGTCTATTCACTGCCTTCTCTAATAAAACTTAATATGCCATATATATTACCTGCCATTTAGGCAAAATGGCATTAAACCCCACTCAAAAAGAATTAGAGCTGAGCCTGGTTAGCTCAATTGGTTATCTGTCTGACTATCAAGCTCAAGGTGTTGAGTTTGAATCCCCAGAAATAATGGTTAGTTTAACTGATCATATGTTTATAAAAAAAACACTAATGTTTGTGATGGTATACAGGATAAGAAAAATATTACAAAGCACAGTTGTGTTTGCGAGTTTCTTTAAATATTTATTTTTTTTATTTTATTTATCTCCACAGCTCAGGAATTCAACTATATTTGGATTACCAAGGTGCATGTTGATGAAGATCTGACAGTTGAAAATCTATGTTGGGGTGATTCGAAAGTTCAAGGAAATGAATATCAAACATATATATTGGAGCTTGGCTAAACAGTTTATATTTCAGAATTGATACTGTTTTACAGATTAGATAATAAGTTCTTAAATAGTGAATGTGCAGGCCAATAAAGAATTGCTTTGATATATAAACATGAACTTTCATGTTTGAGTTTAAATACTCATATTAATCTTCTCAAGAACTAAATACCAAATTTGCTCATATTTGGTATAAATGATTCCTATTTGAAGGGCTTTCACGTGTTTGGAAATAAAAAGGACTAGGGTCCATTGGTGCACAACAGGAAGCGGGCTTGATTTACATAGCAATACTATTGGAAAACAGAAATTTATATTTGTCTCATTTTTTTGGTAGTTATTCAATAAGTGAGACATATTGCACGTCTCTATGGTCAGCAGGGGCTCATAAAAGGATAAAATTGAGAAATTTACAAAATCTTCTCCAAAACTGATTAGTCAAAGTTATTCATATTTGGTTCAAATGATCCCTATTATTAGGGAGTTTAACTTTGTTTAAATTAAACTGCTATGCATTACAGGAGCACAGTAAAGAGAGTTTTGTTTGTATTTAGGATCACTTTGCGGAAACAGGAAATTCTGTTTTCTATTCAATTTTAGTTATCGTTTTAGTAATCTTGAGGTTGAACATAATTTTAAGTCATTACTGTAGTTCTAATAAAAGGGATTTTTACATAGGTGTAATTATATGTGAAAACATTTAATTCTGTTTTGAGCTTGACTATTCGAAGAATAAGGAGGGCTATTCTACTCGCCAAAACGTCGCAGTTGGCGTCACACCTTGGTTAAAGTTTTGCATGCGCGACTTTAACTTACCAATCACTCAATTTATTTGTTTAAAACTTCACACAAGACGCCCCAGTCATCAAACAGTACAATAACTCAATAAACTACAATAACTCGTTTTTCAAATTCCGAATTGTTTATTGTTTTTAATATTGATCTAGGATCTCATTCCTAGCTCGTTATTCAAATTCTGACTTTTGTTTTTTATATAAATGTTGGTCAGACCTCGGTTACTCAAGTATTGCACGTTTTCTAATTTTTATTTTGAATGTTGATCTACAATCTCAGACCTGGCTCGTGATCCCAATTCAAACTTTATTTTAAATGTCGATCTAAAATCTCAGACCTGGCTCTTATTCCAATTCAAACATTATTTTTAATGTTGATCTACGATCTCAGACCTGACTCGTGATTCCAATTCAAACTTTATTTTTAATGTCGAACTAAGATCTCAGACCTGGCACGTTATTCCAAATCAAATTTTATTTTGAATGTTGATCTACGATCTCAGGCCTGGCTCGTGATTCCAATTCAACCTTTATTTTAATATCGAACTACGATCTCAGGCCTGGCTCGTGATTCCAATTCAAACTTTATTTTTAATGTTGATTTACGATATCATGCCTGGCTCGTGATTCCAATTCAAACTTCATTTTAAGTGTTGAACTACAATCAAAGGCCTGGCTCTTTATTCAAATTCAGAACTACGATCTCATGCCTGGTTCGTAGTACTTGCTCGTGATTCAAATTCAAACTTTATTTTTTATGTCGAATTACGATCTCAGGCCTCGCCCGTTATTCCAATTCAAACTTTATTTTTAATGTTGTGTTACGATCTCAGGCATGGCTCGAGATTCTAATTCAAACTTTATTTTTAATGTCGAACTACGATCTCAGGCCTTGTTTGTGAATCCAATTCAAATTGTATGTTTAATTTCGAACTACGAATTCAGGACTGGCTCGTTTTTAAATTAAAACTTTATTTCAATGTCGATTTACGATCTCAGACCTGGCTAGATATTCTAATTCAAACTTTATTTTTAATAGCAAACTACGATCGCATACCTGGCTTGTTATTCCAATTCAAACTTTATTTTGAAAATCGAACTACGATCTCATCCTGGCTCGTGATTCAAACTGAAACTTTATTTTTAATGTCAACTTACGATCTCAGACCTGGCTCGTTATTTAAGTTCTGAACGTTTTCTAACTTTTATTTTGAATGTTGATCTACGATCTCAGACCTGGCTCGTTTTTCAAATTCCAACTTTGATTTTGAATGTTGATCTACGATCTCAGACCTGGCTCGTTATTGAATTTTTTGAATGTTGAACTACGATCTAAGACCTGGCTCGTTATTCAAGTTCTGCACGATTTTTTACTTTTATTTTGAAAGTCGAACTACGATCTCAGACCTGGCTCGTTATTCCAATTCAAACTTAATGTTTAATGCCGAACTACGATTTCCTGGCTCGTTATTCAAATTCAAACTTTATCCTTAATGTTGATCTACGATCTTAGGCCTGGCTCGTTATTCCAATTCAAACTTTATTTTAAATGTTGATCTACGATCTTAGGCCTGGCTCGTTATTCCAATTCAAACTTTATTTTTAATGTCGAACTACGATCTCAGACACGGCTCGTGATTCCAATTCAAACTTAATTTTTAATGTCGAACTACGATCTCAGACATGGCTCGTTATTCCAATTCAAACTTTATTTTTAATGTTGAACTACGATCTCAGACCTGGCTCGTTATTCCAATTAAACTTTATTTTGAATGTTGATCTACAATCTTAGACCTTGCTCGTCATTCAAGTTCTGAACGTTTTATAACTTTCATTTGGAAGTTGATCTACGATCTCAGACCTGGCTCGTTTTTCAAATTCCGAATTTTATTTTGAATGTTGATCCATTATCTCAGACCTGGCTCGTTATTTACTTTTTTTGGAATGTTGATCTGCTATCTCAGACATGGCTCGTTATTCAATTTCTGCACGTTTTTGATCTTTTATTTTGAATGATGATCTATGATCTCAGACCTTGCTCGTGATTTCAAATTCAGACTTTACTTTGTATGTCAATCTAAGATTTCAGACCGGGCTAGTTTTTCAAATTCAGACTTTGTTTTGAATGTCGATCTGCAATCTCAGACCTGGCTCATTATTAAAATTCTGTTTTTTTTTCAGACTTTGTTTTGAATGTCGAACTACGATCTCAGACCTGGCTCGTTATTCAAGTTCTGAAAGTTTTCTAACTTTTATTTTAAATGTTGATCAACGATCTTTGACCTAGCTCGTTATCTAAGTTCTGAACGTATTCTGACTTTTATTTTGAATGTTGATATAAGATCTAAGACCTGGCTTGTTATTCAAATTCAAACTTTATTTTGATTGTCAATCTCAGACCTGGTTCGTCATTCAAATTCCGACCATTAATTTGTTTTAATGTTGATCTACGAACTCGTTATTCAAACTCCGTCTTCAATTTGAATATTGATCTACGATCTCAGACCTGGCTCGTTATTAAATTCCAATCTTTCTAATGTCAATCTACGAAATAAGACCTGGCTCGTTATTCAAATTCCGACATTATTTTGAATGTTGATTTACGATCTCAGACCTGGCTTGTTATTCAATATTTTCTAACGTTGATCTACGATCGCAACCTGGCTTGTTATTCAAATTCCGATATTATTTTAATGTCGATCTACGATCTCAGACCTGCCTCGTTTTTCAAATTCCGATTTTATTTTCAATGTTGATCAACAATTTCAGACCTGGCTCGTTATTCAAATTCCGACTTTTATTTGGAATGTTTGATCTATGATCTAAGACCAGGCCCGTTATTTTAATTCCGACTTTTTTTTAATTTCGAACTATGATCTCAGACCTGGCTCGTCATTCAAATTCGATTTTTTTGTCTTAATATTGATCTACGATCTCTGACCTGGTTCGTTATTGAATTCCTGACTTTTTTTTAATGTTGATTTGCGATCTCAGACCTGGCTTGTTATTCAAATAACATTTATTTTAATGTCATTCTACGATATCAGACCTGGCTCGTTATTCAAATTCAGATTTAATTTTTGAAAGTTGATCTACGACCTCAGACCTGGTCCGTTATTCAAATTCCGACTTTTATTTTTAATGTTGATCTATGATCTCAGACCTGGCTCTTTATTCAATTTTTTGAATGTTGATTTACGATCTCAGACCTGGCTTGTTTTTCATTTTTTTATGAATGTAGATCTATGATCTCAACCCTGGTTCGTTTTTCATTTTTTTTAATGTTTGTATACGATCTCAACCCTGGCTCGTTATTCAGTTATTTTTAATATTTATCTACGATCTCAACCTTTGCTCGTTATTCATTTTTCTTGTTTAATGTTGATCTACGATCTCAAACCTGGCATTTTTTTTATTTTTTCTAATGTTGATCTACGATCTCAGACCTAGCTCGTTTTTCAAATTCAGACTTTTTTTATTTCAAACTTTTATCTCTGACCTGGCTCGTCATTCAAATTCGATTTTTTTAAATCTTAAGATTGATCTACGATCTCTGACCTGGGTAGTTATTGAAATCCCGACTTTTATTTTTATATTTATCTGCGATCTCAGACCTGGCTCTTATTCAAATTCCAAGTGCTTTAATGTCAATCTACGACCTCAGACCTGGCTCGTTATTTAATTGTTTTTAATGTTGATCTACGATCTCAGACCTGGTCCGTTATTCAAATTCCGACTTTTATTTTTAATGTTGATCTGTGATCTCAGACCTGGCTCGTTATTCAATTTTTTGAATGTTGATCTACAATCTCAGATCTGGTTCGTTATTCAAATTCCGACTATTATTGTTTTTGAATGTTGATTTACGCACTCGTTATTAAAATTCCGACTTCATCTTGAATGTCGATCTACGATCTCAGACATGGTTTGTTATTTAAATTCCAATTTTTATTTAAAATGTTGATCTACGATCTCAGAACTGGCTCGTTATTCAATTTTTTCTAACGTTTATCTACGATCTTAGACCTGGTTCGTTATTCAAATTCCGACATTATTTTAATGTCGATCTACGATGTCAGACCTGCCTCGTTTTTCAAATTCCGACTTTTATTTTGAATGTTGATCTACGGTCACAGACCTGGTTCGTTTTTAAAATTCAGACTTTTTTTTAATTTGAAACTATGATCTCAGACCTGGCTCGTCATTCAAATTCGATTTTTTTTATCTCAATCTTGATCTACGATCTCTGACCTGGCTCGTTATTGAAATCCCGTCTTTTTCTTAATGTTGATCTACAATCTCAGACCTGGCTCATTATTCAAATTCCAATTTTTTTTTATTTTTTAATGTCAATCTACGATATCAGACCTGGCTCGTTATTCAAATTCAGATTGATTTTTTGAATGTTGATCTACGACCTCAGATCTGGTCCGTTATTCAAAATCCTTTTATTTTTAATCTGATCTGTGATCTCAGACCAGGCTTGTTATTCAATTTATTGAATGTTTATCTACGACCTCAGATCTGGCTTGTTTTTCATTATTTTTAATGTTGATCTACGATCTCAACCCTTGGCTCGTTATTGGTTTTTTTTAATGTTGATCTACGATCTCAACCCTAGCTCGTTTTTTATTTTTTTTAATGTTGATTTACGATCTCTTTATTTTGAGTGTAAATCTATGATCTCTTACCTGGTTCATGTTTCAAATGAAACATATATTTGAATTTCGAATTACGATCTCAGACCTGGCTCGTTATTTAAATTCTGACTATTATTTTTGTTGAATGTTGATCTACGCAATTGTTATTCAAATTTCAACTTCATTTTGAATGTAGATCTACGATCTCAGACCTGGCTTGTTATTCAAATTCAGACTTTTACTTTGAATGTTGATCTTCGATCCCAGACCTGGCTCGTTTTTCAAATTCCGACTTTTATTTTGAATGTTGATTTACGGTCAAATACCTGGTTCGTTTTTAATATTCAAACGTTTTTTTTTAATTTCGAACTAAGACCTTGTTCTTCATTCAAATTCGATTTTTTTATCTTAATGTTGATCTACGATCTCTAACCTGGCTTTTTATTGAAATCCCGACATTATTTTAATGTCGATCTACGATCTCACACCTACCTCGTTTTTCAAATTCCGACTTTTATTTTCAATGTTGATCAACGATTTCAGACCTGGCTCGTTATGCAAATTTCGAATTTTATTTTGAATGATGATCTTCGATCTCAGACCTGGCTCGTTTTTAAAATTCAGATGTTTTTCAATTTCGAACTATGATCTCAGACCTGGTTCGTCATTCAAATTCGATTTGTTTTATATAAATGTTGATCTACGATCTCTGCCCTGGCTCGTTATTTAAATCCCAATTTTTTTTAATGTTGATCTTAGATCTCAGACCTGGCTCGTTATTTAAATTCCAATTGTTTTAATGTCAATCTACGATATCAGACCTTATTCAAATTCAGATTATTTTTGAAAGTTGATCTACGATCTCAGACCTGGCTCGTTATTCAAATTCCGACATTATATTAATGTCGATATACTATCTCAGACCTGCCTCATTTGTCAAATTCCGACATTATATTAATGTCGATATACTATCTCAGACCTGCCTCATTTGTCAAATTCCGACTTTTATTTTGAATGTTGATTAACAATTTCAGACCTGGCTCTTTTTTCAAATTCCGACTACTATTTGGAATATTTGATCTACGATCTAAAACATGGCCCGTTATTTAAATTCCGACTTTTATTTTGAATGTTGATCTACAATCATAGACCTGGCTCGTTTGTTTTTGGCTGACTTTTTTTTAATTTCAAACTATGATCTCAGACCTGGCTCGTCATTCAAATTCGATTTTTTTGTCTTAATGTTGATAAACGATATCTGACTTGGCTCGTTATTGAAATCCCGACCTTTTTTAATGTTGATCTACGATCTCAGAGTTGGCTCGTTATTCAAATTCCATTTTTTTTAATGTCAGTCTACGATAGCAGACCTGGCTCGTTATTCAAATTCAGATTTATATTTTGAAAGTTGATCTACGACCTCAGACCTGGCTCGTTGTTCATTTTTTTTAATGTTGATCAATGATCTCCGACCTGGTCCGTTATTCAAATTCCGACTTTTTTTAATATTGATCTTTGATCTCAGACCTGGCTCGTTATTCAATTTTTTGAATGTTGATCTACGATCTAAGTCCTGGCTTGCTTTTCATTTTTTTTAATGTTGATTTACGATCTCACCTGGCTCGTTATTCATTTTTTTAATGTTTATCTACGATCTCAACCCTGGTTCGTTTTTAAATTTTTTTAATGTTGATCTTGGATCTCAGACCTGGCTCGTTTTTCAAATTCCATTTTTTTTAATTTTGATCTTCGATCTCACAACTGGGTCTACATTGAATGTTGATCTACGACCTGAACATTTTCGAATGTTAATCTACGACTGCAGACCAGGGTCAACATTGAATGTTGATCTACGATTGCAGACCTGGGTCTACATTGAATTTTGATCTACGTTCTCAGACCAGGGTTTACATTGAATGTTGAACTACGACCTGAACATTTTCGAATGTTAATCTACGATTGTAGAACTGGGTTTACATTGAATGTTGATCTACAATTTCAGACCTGGGTCAACATTGAATGTTGATCTACGATTGCAGACCTAGGTCTACATTGAATATTGATCTACGATTGCAGACCTGGGTCTACATTGAATTTCGATCTACGATCTCAGACTTGGGTCTACATTGAAAGTTGATCTGCGACCTGAACATTTTTCGAATGTTGATCTACGTCTGCAGACCTGGGTCTACATCGAAGGCTGGTCTACGATTGCAGACCTTGATCTACATTGAATGTTGTTCTACGATTGCAGACCTGGGTCTACATTGAATGTCGGTCTGCCATTGCCGATCACATAGCCAATTTTATGCATTGCAAGAAAAATGATTGTACATGATAAATGATAACTGCATGTTATCATTGTTTTAGATTTTTTACGCAAGCCTTTGAAAGTCTCATTGATTGAATATAATTGTATATATATATATATATATATATATATATATATAGATATATATATATATATATATATATATACAATTAATCAAGAAAGTGAATATCACTACATCTGTTACAACAACAAAATAAACAACAACAATACAACAAGTATAAGTATGTACAGTTAATAAGTATGTTTTGCTATGGAGGTGCTGGCTAATTTGCAGCAATTGCGATAGTAATTGTTTAATTATTACTAAATATTGTATTCTTGACTAAAATATTCATAAATGAGAGTTCACTGGATCCTCGGGAGTTTTATTTGATTTTGGAAGGCGGATGAATTTTTGGACAAGCGTGGACTGCTTTTTAACAAAAAGTGAAGCATCACACTCCACTGCATTTAAAAAAAAACGTGGTCAACATGCCAGTTTTTGTGCATTTTTTAGGTAGAAATGCATTCGTTCTCTGGAAAATAACCACTTTTAAAAAAAGTGTATGTGTAGAACAAACGTTCTAACAAGAGACACTGTTTTGTATAGATTATATAGTGGAATCTGACTGTATAGTGAGACCTTTATCGTCTATCTTGCATCAAAGTATTTCTTTCTGTACCATTTGGTAAGTTGCCTTTAAGCATTACACTTTACCCCATTTAGATTACTGTTGTGTTATTTGGGGAAATTTTAATGTTTCACTTGTAGATAAAATTGTTAGGTTTCAAAAGAGAGCTGCTAGACTAATTCGCGATAAGAATTACGATACTCTTTTTAAAATATTCACTAAGCTTAAATGGATGATGTTTCCTGCAAGAGATAAATTTCAAAAGGCAGTACTCATGTTCAAAGTATTTAATGACCAGGGGCCATATTCATGAAGCATCTTAGATTTCAGCTTAGAAAATATCTTAACTCAGTAATATTTTCTTAGCTAAGATGAAAACAAATTCTTAACTTCAGTTGTATTCATAAAATCTTAGTTAAGAAAAAAATATGAGAAAATAATAATTCTAGATCAAATGTTTTGTCTTAAAAAAAATCTTAAATACGTAACTAAGGAAGTCCCGGTGTTTTCTAACCTAAAAATAGGATCGGAAGTGATACATTGCAATAAATAGTAACAGAAACAACAACCGGTGCGCAACAATGTCGGAGCTCAAAAGAAAACGTATGTCAAACCGGACCAGCGAGTAGAACTTGTTCCTCTGCGAACTTATGGGTGAAGCAAACAGTACCATTCCAGGGATATCTAATCATACATACCTGAAACAGAGGTTTGGAAATGGTAAGCACGTATATCTGTAAAATCTTTTTCCTGATTTTCTCCTCTCATCATGATGTCGTAATTTTTTGAATAATTTTAGTGGCTATTTCGGTTAAATAAATATTCATTAATGCATATAGCCTTTAGGCAACAAAGAGCTCACAGTTGATGGTTAGCAAAAGCCGTCGCCACCTACTACAACCCCATCCACCTATGTGGCTATTTGTTTTTGTATCCCATGTATACTTAATACCACGATATATCTATTATCGCGAATGCCCGTATAATAACAATATTCAAGACATGCGCAAAGCTCCAACTTTACTTTTAGAACTTTGTAAACTGTTTATTATTGATGCCATTTTTTACATGGTTGACAAAGTTTTAGACTCATGGTAATTGGTATGACCGGGTCATTGGTGGTTTGGTAGTATAGCAAGCAGACGGTGGTGGGTGTGATCCATGGCCGAGTCATTGGTGGTCTTGTAGTATAGCAGGCAGAATGTGGTGGGTGTAATCCACGGCCCGGTCATTCCAAATACTGGAAAACTGGTTCTTAGTGTTATAAGTAACTGTTGGAGTGCTGTCAGACTATGATTCCTGTTTGTGTGGGGCTCAATATACTGTTTGATTATTCCCAGGACAAACAGTATGCCATCTCTGTCGAAGCAGTACCTTTCAATGAGTTGTAGATCATCATATACTTCTAGAGGATTTAGCCTTTCTCTGTAATTTCGCCTTACCATTTCAAGTATATCTGTATTGATAATAATTATACAATATAGAAGCGTATGAAATGAATCTGTTGATGCTAGTAAACTGTAACTCTTAAATTTATTGTAAATTAGTATTTTGAGTATTGTTTTGAATTTTGATATTGATTTGTTTAAACCATAAATATTTCCCCCCATTTATTATATTTTGTATGCAGCAATGTTTCCCTATTTTCTGAATATGTGAGGAAGACTGTCTTGCAGAGACATGGAGTTAAGTACTGCTTTGTCGCCTATTAAATACTGAGAATGTTTATTAAGTGCGCAGATGGCATTATTTAACTGAAATACAATTGAAAAGTATGCATGAAATCAAGTCACCACAATAGTTATTAAGGCATCAAGGATATTTGTTAAAATCGTTTTAAACTATGCGTTATTTTTTTACTAATTTGGGTTCTTTTTGTTGTTTGTATATCTGAAATCCCCAGTTGAAGAATACATTGTATGTAACATTTTTTTTAAAAAAATATATTTTGGTTTTGATAACTCTCTCATGATATATCGGGAATATATTGTTTGCAAATTGATATATCTTATTCTACATTATTATACCTCATTTGCATATGTCAATATGTATTCATCTACTCGATAAACTATTTTTGCAATCATTTTTCCATACGCCAAATTTGTCGAAACACAGCAAGAGTGCTTCACCAGTTTATTGAATTTGTGGGAAAAATTTCAAAGTTTATAAATCATGCATAAACTCCAGAAATAATATAAGTAATTAATCACAGAATTTTTTTTCAACCATTACATTACAGATGTTGTGTTCAATAGTGGTCGAGTGCTATAGTGATAGGCTCACATGTGCAATGTCATGGGTTTGATATATTACTTTGTCATCCCTAAGACTTGAAAAATAGAACTAAAAGATTTCTCATTTTCACTCATCATTGAGATGATGATTTTAGATACACAAAATGAATTTATTTTATGTTTGTTAAAATATAATATACTGCAGCATTTATACGGTGGTAAACATTCGCCTATAGCATGTGTAAGGTCCCTGCTTTAAGAGCAACAGCCCCGTTAACACCATGCAACTACAGCAGCAACATAAAACAGATTATGATAAACACTAGTTAGAACACTTAGTTTCTGGCAAAAGTTATAAACAATAGGTTAAGTGATGGTCAACACTGTCTAAATATCAAATGATTAGTTGGCATGTGGCATGATACTTAAATATAGCAAAAACATTCAAGTGTTCGATCAATGAAATAAATCAATATATTTACCTTTTAAATGAATTGTTACTTTTTATTTATTTATTACTCAAGTAATTGATACTATGATAATATCGTTTCACATTATTGATATCAGTTTGATGTTAAAACATGGAATAGATTCGATAAAAAAATCACAGAACATGTCTTTCATAATGAGATAATGATAATACTGTTTGTACATGTCACTGAAACTATGATATATTTGTACACAACACATTGTGAGAAAGTAATGTTTATTGATGTCTAACTTACTTTATATCACTGATGGTGTGATGATATCATTAATAACACTGATATTTATACACATGTATGATGGCATTTATAAAGATTGATGTTCAGTGAGTGTTTCTGTATTTATATATATAGAATTTTACTATATACCAGTTTATGTCATCAAATCCCTGCAGATGGTTGGTTATGCTAGAAATGATTTCATTGCATCATTTTATAGAATCTTTATTGTGATTAAATTATCAACACCTGTATTTCTCCAAGGTTCTGAGTGACGGAAATAACAAGACCACTGTGGCCATGCCTGCTGGAAGGGATGTCAAATTGAAAAATAAAACTGGGTAAACTCAGATTCTATTCAACGATCAAGTTTTAAACTTCATTCTGCATATTCATTTTTTGATGCAGGTTGTCATTGTCTTTACACCACCTTTATTATATTGTTGTGAGAGTTACTCTGGAGGTGTTTACTTCCTGTTATGCAGCTTTCCGTTGGTACACAATACTACTCTTTTATTTATTATTTAATGTAATGTGCCAAATTATTTTCCTATTAATGTTATTATTTATGACCATGGTGAATGCCTAACAATAAAATAGTTACAAACTTGCAATATGCTTTGTTTTATATTATGTTTCCAACCACAATCATATGTTGTCATGAAAACATGAATATAGAATTATTTCGTTTCAATATTAAGCGTCATTTGTATGCTATCGATGGCTAACAGACGATCAATTTAACTAACGACTCATTTCTAAGTTACTGGAATAATTACTGATACGCGAACACATTCATATCCTCGAGTAACTGATGACTTTCCCACTTGAATCAGGGGCAAAAGATGAATGCTACGGAGACGTAATGTATATCAACCATCACAGAGATTGTTGCCGGGCAGGGATTCCAACTCGCAACTCCTGTATTGATTATTATACGCGCTATCCACTGAGCTAACCGGGCCCATCTCGTGATTAAATGAACAACTTGGCTATAATAGTAAATAGGTCAATGACAACTCGAAAATAATGGGTCAATAACAACAACATGTAAATCTAACTGGGGTGTCTGTAATTTTAAACAGCAATTACTAAACCCCAGTGACATATTCATGCTGAAAATCGTTCATACTCACCCAATTTTTACTTGTTATTTTATTCTTCTCTGCTGAAAATGCCACTCTCTAAACTGAACCCGCCATTTTAAGAAATTTCTTAGATAGTTAAGATACCTCTGACTTATCCTAAAGTTGAGAGGAAAAACAATTTACTCTAAGATGTTTTTTTCGCTAAGACGCTTGATGAATTCTACTTAAGATTTATTTTTCATCTTAGATGAAAATATGGATTTAAAATGAAAAGTTGAATATATAAGATGAAAATAAATCTAAGAAGCTTGATGAATACGGCCCAGGTGTTTAAAGTTTCGCATTTGATATACTCAGGTACAAACGACGCTATACCTTACCGGTAAATATGAAATTACAGAAGCGTGACATTTATTGACAAGCGAACACAATAATATCCATCTATATATAGATTACAGTATTTATTTATCTTGCTGTTGTTGCTGTTCCTTATAATGATGGTGTGGCTATTAATCACGCCTGATAGGATTTGAATTTTCTCCTCAAAACAAAATGGTGGCTTATATGGTCAAAGCACGTCTATATCCCCATCAATGACTTCTACAAAGTTTTAACTCTATTGCTAATAAACAGAAAGTACGGGGAGCTCTCAATAAGTAATATTATTCGACCAATATGTTGTAAACCTTTAATATGTTAATCATGCGATTTCAGAGATTTTGATTGGCTGTTTATCCGATGATACCGTGATGGATTGGGGCGGGATCAGATGAGATAGACGTACAGGCCTCCATGTCTATTTTTCAGTCATATCGCGACGGTGTCTACTTGAGACAGTATTCTAATCGCTGTCACACTGGAGTATCATGCCGCAGACACATGATGATATCATGCCCCACCCAGTCACGTTATACTGACACCGGGCCAACCAGACCTAGAACTCTCCTCTAAATGCTGAGCGTCAAGCGAGGAAGTTTCCAGTACCATTTTTAAAGTCTTTGGTATGACCCGGCCGGGGATTGAAACCACAACCTTCCGCATGCGAGGCGGACGGTCTACCACTAGACTACGCCGCGGTCTTCAACGGTATAGATATTAGGTTCTCGTATGCTGGTGCAGTGGGTGATGGATTCGTTTTAATGGACGATAATGTCCGTCCTCGTGCTGCCCATGCTGTCCGGGAGTACCTTCAGAGGAAGGGGATTCCCCCGACCTCAATCCCATCGAGCATGTGGGAAATGAGTTGCAGCTTGGAATTTCAGCCGGTCAAGTCCAGCCAAGATGTATCCAGGAGATGGACTCTATAACATTTTGTTATTCTTTTAAAATAGCAAAAAAGTGAGCACTTAGTTATTTCTCTGCATAATTAATGTGAACTTGTAGTATCATTATCCACTGTCTTAATGAGAGAGAGAAAGAGAAAGAGAGAGAGAGAGAGAGAGAGAGAGAGAGAGAGAGAGAGAGAGAGAGAGAGAGGATTGTGTTTCACACTGTGTAATGATTTTTTTTGGAAAGAGAGAGAGAGAGTGTGTCCCCAAATGTCTTGGAGCATACATTGTTCACTAAAAGTAATCTTTTCACATATGATGTTTCTTGTTTGGGATATATATAACCGGTTTATAAGTATGTACCTTACAAAGTATAACCCTACTGATACCAAAAAGCACTGGCTAGAGCCTTTTCATTCATCTCTCACCTCTAAGTCGAGTGGGAAAGTTAATTCCAGGAGCTAGACGCCTTGCTTGTCCAAGAATGAAACAAAATCACTCAAAGAACTATCAGGAACCTGATAGGGAGCATGAGGAGGCGTTGCATAGCTGTAATTAACAGCAACGGGTCACATGCTCAATATTAATTCGATATCAGTTAGCTCCGTCAGCTTTTTTGGCAAATTTAGAAAGTTCCATTTTTATCTTTATATGGCAGCCTTCCTGGTATTGTTAAAGGGGTTGTCTTGTGATGTCTTGTCTTCTGCATGTTGTATGATATTATATTATCTTTTGAATTTTTGGTTGCATGTACTCTCATGTTTTGTCTATTTTCCTTTTGGTTATTTCTTTCATGTCTAATCTAATACTAATTCCTTCAATTCGTTATTTCTCCTCACTCATGTGCTATGTAAATTAAAATGATTCCGTCGTGCCGATAAGAAAATAATGGTTGTACCGATAGCCTTGTCCTTGATATATTCCGGCCAAATCATTTGGTAAATAATGGATTTAGGATAGTGTTATGTTGAATTTATCGCTGGACGCGTTTTAATCGACAAGAACATTCTGACTGTAAAACACGCATTACAGAAGCAGAAAACAACACAATCATAATCATGGAAATTCTCTCCCTTTAGTTGCATAATACATATTTACTGTATTTTCTCTCCGGTATACGATCGAGTTGTGTAGACTAGTACCAAAACCTGATATCTTCCGAAACAGTGTCTTTTAACCGCCCATGAAAAAGCAGAGAATGTTATGCCTGTCCCACAATTCATAGCAGTTGAACGCTTACTAAACTGTGACGTCATCAAACTTTCAGTTGAAACACCTGACCAATCAATGTGGTCAAAAGTGGCTTTCCCAACATTGCTATTGAACGGACCCAATCGGGAGAGCTGGGTTTGTACTACAGATTAATGTAAACTTGAACTTAGATTACGGATTCGAACCAATAGTTTAATTCAAGATGGTAATCCATTTACCGGACCGTCGTACCCATGTTCCCTCACCATACTTGCCGGACCCGATTATTTCAGTCGTTAGCGTATCTGACCATCGATCCAGGGGTTGCGAGTTCGAATCCGCGTCCGGCAACAATCCCCGTGATGATTGATATACGACATTAAGTCTCATTATCGTTAGTCTCTCACCGCTGATTCAAGCAGGAATGTTATCAGTTACTTGCGGAGATGGGTGCTGGTTAACCTTTCAGGATCCCTGAATGTCTGTTAGCCCTCTATGGCATAAAAATGAGGTTAAATATTCAATAAATCAATCAATATATCAATCCGCTATGTGTATGCTATGATTGTAAACAACGAAACAAGACACACAACTCATATGACGCTAGAAGACATTCTTACAAAAGTTATCTCCCTTTAGTTACTCTTCAGAATATGGTATACATAAAATTTTGTTTACTTTATTATAATTGAGTTATATGTCGTAGCTTTACTTATACAATACCATGGTTACATGTTTGAGCGAAGCGTTTATCCTTGGCCAGGTGTTCCGAGTTGCTGTCTCGACATCTATTATCGCTCGCCGCCGCGATGTTGATTTTCGGTCTCAATAAACAATGACCTCCGTGACATGACAGTAGCAAGAGTATTACGGCTGCGAATTATATGTAGATAAGGTCATTTTCTCATACTTTAACTATACATTAGTCTGATAGTAAAATACTACTGCCAAGTTATCATAGTGTTACTGTAGTTCATTCATGCATAGTCACATGACCTCATGTCCATTCATCATTATAGAATTATGGGTATTGTCTTGTTTACATGTGTTGTGAACCTTGTCTGTTGTCTTGACCATCATGTTATGTCCAGTGCTGTCCAATAGTTATCTTGTATATTGTGTGTGTAAGAGTTTGATTGGATGAGAGGCACATAACATCTTTATATTTTTACTTCTTTTCACCACACCTGGCTATGGGCACTTTTTGTCAACCTTGCTAGAGGACGCGAGTTCTTTAGTCAATAATACAATAATACTGTATTAGTTTATTTCATAAGTTCTGTTGTTAGAACTCTTGGGTTTAACCCATACACTATTTTACACTAGAAGATTAGCCAGCAATACCTGGTAAGGTTTTACTTTTATCAATGTATTGTAGATGTAATATTTTGATATCTTAATTGCATTGATTTGTTAATCAACCTGAATTGCCATGAAATACATTGAAATACTGTATTTTATTCTGTCATACTATTCTATGTATTTATTATGTTATCATTCTATTTTATAGGTCTAATATAAATATTGAACTCCAGTTCTGAGTTGGTCATTCATTGGTCTTTGCCCACACTCTACAAAATGGCTCCCCGACGTTGAGGCGACCAGGTACCGGAGCTCATTCCACAGTCAGGGCCTATTTAGCTGCACCGGAGGTATCCGAGAAGTGCGAGACCCGAGGGCAGAGCCGGCAACCCTTTCAGTGGAGACCGGAAGCTAGAGTGTTCCCCTCTAGTTTTCAGTTCTTCAACACAAAGGTATACTGAAATGTAAACCAAACCCACCCATAGTGCACGTCCCACCCCTTACTTCTGGGCCCAGGACGCGTGAACATACAATGAACTGTTTTACGCGTGCCACATTATACACAGTGACTGTTTGTGAAAACAGCTGTTTTTAGTAAACATTGAACTTGACCTTTGGGTCAGTCCATTATATCGCGCCAGGATACAGGATCGGACATTTTAGTGTTTTAAGTGTATTTTTTTAAAGTGTTTTATTGGATTTTGGATATTTATGTAAGTATGTGTTTCTCATTCTCATTTTTGTTATTTTAAATTATTTTTTCATTTTTCTGAGGGCGCACTATTTTCTTCGCATAAGCTTTATATAAAAGTACATGTAGTGATTTGGTCTTATTCTGAAATTTCTAACACGTGAACTTTAAATTGTTGATGTTTTCTCACTGAATTTTTACAACTGCAAGGTATGTTTAGTTTAATTTGTTTCATTTTTGCTATTTAGATTGAATGTTGCAGTTGTCAGTTTTGTCATTCTTGTGATAAAGTTAATTTTTGATCTTATAGATTCTGTGACCCCCATTCAGTTCACAGTAGTGTTTTCATTTTGTGTGCCATTTCAATTAGCTATTTTCCATTTTTGGTGATATATTTGATTTCACAGTGTGGATTTAGTGAAGCATTTGTAGTCATTTGATATTTTTGATTGCCATCAGTTGAATTTTCATGTGTGTTATGATGTCAGTGATTTTGTTTTGACATTTGACATTTTGATGTTTAATGCACTATAAAGTTGAAATTTTCTGATATAGTGAAGTTGATATTATGGTTATTTAATGTTATAGTGAACATTGCATTAAGTGCCAGGTATATTTCATGTCTTATCTAGTTGGATAGAGTGATATTTTGATTTATCACTCACTTGAATAAAGCTATAGATTATAATTAGAAATCTAGATTAAGTGTGTTATTTACTGTGTTTATTTTTGGCCTACATTATATTATAATATTATATTGCCCAGTTCCCTGTTTCATAACATTCTTTGCACACCTTACTAACCATGTGTGATACACCTGTTCTAGCAAGATATATATGTAATTCATTTATTCATTTTGTGTGTTTTCCATTTGAAATCTCATTTTATGTGTTCTTGTTGACAGGCGATATAGAAATTGCTTGCACATATTGATACTTGAGAGTTCAAGCCCTTTAGTGTAAAGTTTTCTCAATTTCAGCTTTTTCAAGGAATACCGGCAAGCAGTATATTTTTTTCAGCATATTTTCTTTATCGTACAACTGTATTTAGTGTTTTATGTTTCTTGCACGATTCATATTGTTTTATTTTGTTCAATAGTGAAATTTCAGCCGTCTGCTATTTTCTGAAGGAAGTTGTGACTGAAAACATACCCAGTATTCAGTACTTTGACTTTTTGCTGATTTATGTACTATTATATTTTCAGTGATTTTCAGGTTTGATGAGTTGGTAGAACACACCTTGTTTGCAGTGTAAATAAATATTTTTCCTTTCAGCTTGGTTACTGATATAATCCATTTCTACTCACTGCATTTTTCAGTTATCTTTACAGGATAGTTTGTGTCACTTTTGAACACAGGTGATATTTATTTTGGTTTACCACTTATATTGTAGTAGCTGTGATCATTTTTAGATATTGAGTTACAACATTGATACACAGGTAAACAATCAGCTGACCACTACAACCAGTTGATTTATTATCTAGGTCATAGATTTAAACCCAGGTGTATTAGGTACTACTTTTAGTGTATTGAAGTGATGTAAGGTAAACATCATTGGAATGTGTGTGTTGTTTTGACTTGGTGTACAGGTCAACTTAGTGCATTTAGCTGTGACCAAACTTGTATTCTTTTGATTTGGTTAATAGACAGTTAAATAAATCTGAGTAGTTTATATTTATAACTCATACAGTGTGAGTTACAGGGTTTAAACTTGATTGCCATTTCATTATAACAACTCTTTTATTTATTTTTAGAGTTTTGTTTGTGTACTTATATTTTGTGTTAGCTATTTCCTGAAATATGGATAGTCCTAAAAGGGAAGAGACTAGGGTTAAGTCGGGTGAAACTGCTACCCCTCCCACACCAACTATGCCTACGGAGGAAGAGATGCTTAAAATTCTGTCAAAGAAATACACATTCGTGCCCGTCTCTACTCCAGAAGCAACCGGTGGTGCTAGACCCAAGCACCCATTACCCCCTCCTCTAACTTTGAGCTCACCACCTCCTCTCTCAGGTCTACCTCCAGTGATCTTAACACCTACCACTCCCTGGGCTTTCGAGCAAGCCAGAGATCCTGATATTTCCAAGGTTCTTTTTGTTTTGTAGCACGGTTCTCGCCACAGGGGGGAGGAGGTGTCGAAAGATGTAAAATCCCTGCTTCGTGACAGCTCACGCCTGTGTGTGGAGAACGGAGTCCTCTACCGTACTGCCTCTGTCGATGGTGAACCGGTAAAGCAGCTTGTCATACCTGCTTCTTACCGAACCATCTCTTTTCAAGGTGTTCATGATCAAGTTGGTCATCCGGGACATGACAAATCTCTTTGGCTTGCACGTCAACGTTTTTACTGGCCAGGAATGGAGGCAGATTTCAAGAGACGTGTGTCCTCTTGCAGGTCTTGTGTCTGTGGGAAAACCCCTCAAAGGCCTGCGGCGGATCTTGTACCCATCCAGACTTCTAGGCCTATGCAGCTTGTTTGCATGGATTTTTTGAAGTTAGAAAGGTCTAAGGGTGGGTACGAGGATGTCTTAGTCATAACGGACCACTTTACACGTTATGCTAAGGCTATCCCCTGCAGAAATCAGAAGGCAACCACCACAGCACGAGCCCTGTACGAGAATTTCATCGTTCACTACTCCTTTCCAGAACAGCTGCATTCCGACCAGGGTCGTAATTTCGATAGCAGAGTCATTAAGGAGCTATGCAATATTGCAGACGTGCGCAAGACTCGAACTACTCCATTCCATCCGATGGGAAATCCTTCTGCTGAGCTCTTTAATCGTACCCTGCTCCGTATGCTCCGCACCCTGGCAGATGACCATAAGACCAGTTGGGCCGACTTTGTCCCCTCTCTTGTTCAAGCATACAATGCTACCAAGAGCAGTTCTACTGGGTTTTCCCCCCATTTCCTTATGTTTGGCTGGCATCCACGACTCTCTGTGGATGCCTACTTAGGCACTGCACCCGGGAATGAGTCTGGCGTGAGCCATGCCTCATATGTGTCTCGACTTCAAGACCGCCTGAAATACGCCTACAGAGTAGCTGGGGAGGCTGCCAACAAGAGAGCCGACCAAAACAAACGCCTATATGATAGCCGTGTTCGCGAGAACAAAATTTCTATAGGTGACCTGGTTTTGGTCCGGAAAGTCAATCTACAGGGACGACAGAAGCTTGCTGACAAATGGGAAAAAGACCAGTATGTCGTTGTCGACATTCCTTACGAAGGCCAGCCGGTGTTTAAGGTTCAGCTTGAGACTCGCAAGGGACCTATTCGAACCTTACATCGCAATTTACTGCTACCCTTCATCTCCATACCTGAGCCTGAACAGATTCAAACCCCTAATCCTGGTCGCAAGCCCAGAACTAGGTCAAACCCAATTCAGGATCATGAGTATGATGGCGACTCGAGTTAAGCCGAGTCGAGTTCATCAGCAGTATATATTATTCCCCAAAGAAGAATGCAATACCCAGATCAGAGTCCCACCGCAAGCGTCACTCCCTCTACACCAGTCCCTCCATCTGTAGAATTTGAGCCGAGTGTCCACAGTACTCCCCATTCCCCCTATCCTGTCACCCCTGACCTACAGAACACAGCTTCATCTAGGGTTACACCCCAAAGTCAAGGTTCTTCTAGTTTTAGGTCAGCGATTCATGCCACGCCTTCGCCTCCAGTCCCAGCACCAAGACGCGAAGAACAAGGCGTTCACCGGATAGATATGGTGAATGGGTGAAATCCCAAGTAGCTCAAAACGTTGTTTTTTATGTTTGAGCTAAGCTCATAAATATTTTTAGTTTTCAGGTTTTAGTGGTTTACAACCTATAGTAGTTTTTAGTGTTGTCATACCTGAATCTAAAGAATTTGAAAAAGTAAATTTTTACTATGTGTACAATTAGATTTATTTTAGGGCCAGAAGATTATTTCGCACTATGGATAATATTTTTGTATTCTTAAGCAATACATGCCAGATTGAAATATGTGAATTATTTCAATCAAATTACTTTCATGTAATTTTGATTATTTTTCAGATTTCAAATTCTGAATCAATTATATTTTTCCTTCACAGGGAATAAAATTTTGTGAAATTGTTTAAATTCATTTTCAGGATTTTGCAAAATGATATTTTCTATTATCATTTGATATTTGTATTGTATTTGTTGTAAATATTATTTTATTTTCAGTTTTTCAAGGCAAATGATAATTTCAGGTACTTTGAAAGGATTTCATTTGTAGTGATTTGTGCAGATAAACCCTACAGCTTTGCATATGTCACATTTCATTAAAACAGTTTCATTTCATGGTCATTTCATATTTTATCATTGTGATAGACTAATGTCTGCTCTTTCAATCATTTCAGATTTAAAACTCAATAGTTTAAGTTTACATCATCATGTTTTATGCTTTTGAGTTGTAGGCTTTTAACACAATTTTCAGTACAGGTTGCAGTACAGTGAATCAATATGTAAACACTGTAGTGACTTACTTTACTGAATACCAATTACAAACATGTATTGGTGCAGTTAACTCCCATTGTTAATTACTCTGTTTTATTTTAGACTGCATTTACTTAGAACTTATTGATCATATTTCAGGAACATCCTTGGATATTCATTTCCATTAATATTAGTTTAGGTACATTGTTTTGTACTTGAATATTATAAAGTACTTTTACTAATAATTTACTTTGACAATTTACAGGTTCTTTGAAATGTCGGTGCCATTTAAATCTAGTGGAGGAGTGTGTAGATAAGGTCATTTTCTCATACTTTAACTATACATTAGTCTGATAGTAAAATACTACTGCCAAGTTATCATAGTGTTACTGTAGTTCATTCATGCATAGTCACATGACCTCATGTCCATTCATCATTATAGAATTGTGGGTATTGTCTTGTTTACATGTGTTGTGAACCTTGTCTGTTGTCTTGACCATCATGTTATGTCCAGTGCTGTCCAATAGTTATCTTGTATATTGTGTGTGTAAGAGTTTGATTGGATGAGAGGCACATAACATCTTTATATTTTAACTTCTTTTCACCCCACCTGGCTATGGGCACTTTTTGTCAACCTTGCTAGAGGACGCGAGTTCTTTAGTCAATAATACAATAATACTGTATTAGTTTATTTCATAAGTTCTGTTGTTAGAACTCTTGGGTTTAACCCATACACTATTTTACACTAGAAGATTAGCCAGCAGTACCTGGTAAGGTTTTACTTTTATCAATGTATTGTAGATGTAATATTTTGATATCTTAATTGCATTGATTTGTTAATCAACCTGAATTGCCATGAAATACATTGAAATACTGTATTTTATTCTGTCATACAATTCTATGAATTTATTATGTTATCATTCTATTTTATAGGTCTAATATAAATATTGAACTCCAGTTCTGAGTTGGTCATTCATTGGTCTTTGCCCACACTCTACAAATATATAAATTGGATGGGTAATGGAGGAACACGGTGACCTCTTGTTCAAGAGGTCGTTGTGTGCAAAAGCACTTTGATTAAAAATATAAACCTTGCATTCATTTGTGTTTTTGTTTATATTGGCTGTAATTTCTCCAATGTTATTCACTTCACCCCATGTGGGAGTTTAACGCTTTATTTACTAAGGTACAGGATATTTTTGTATTTTTCAGGGACTATTTTATCAGAGCGTAAGATGATAGAGACGACTTGAATGAAACTCGGCCACCAGCATTTTTAATAGAATGAAGGGACAAATGAATAAAGTGAAAAAAACGAAATGGTGATGATGACATTACAGTGGAACAGAAAGACTGATTGATTCAATTGCAATTCTCAATATTAAAACTTATAGAAGTAAAATTCCATTTAAAATCGACAAAGTATGCAACCCTTACTTGAAAGATGGGGAGAATTCATCCTTTAATCCATTTTGAAGTCTAAACGACAAAATGTATACAAAACAACTTTCACAAAAACACAAAGTACAATACAACTACTTGTGAGAATGGAAGGATTAATCCTTGTTTATTTTTGAAGAATTAAAAATTATAAAAATAGAAAATCATTCAAATATAAAAAGTCGTTACACCGAGAGAAAGGGATGGTTGATTAGAAAGTACAATTTTCATAAAATACACGGAAACTCTCATTCTCATAGAAAGAGAAGATTGATCTTTGCCAATATAAGTATCCATTGTCTATAGTGATTGACTGATTGATTGATTGAATATTTAGTGTCATTTTTATGCAATCGAGGGCTAACAGACGATCATTTAACCTAACCACTGTTTCCTGGGATCATAAAGGTTAACCAGTACTCGAGCACACCCCATCTCCGCAAGTAACTGATAACTTCCCCACTTGAATCAGCGATGAGAGACGAATGATAATGAGACACAATGTCGTATATCAATCATCACGGATACTGTTATGTTGCCGGGTGAAGATTCGAACTCACGACCCCTTGGATTAATAGCCAGACGCGTAACCGACTGAGCTAATCGGGTCCGGCTTATATTTTGTATAGACTACACCTTGTAAAACGCATTCTTTTTTAAAAAACAATTAAAAACATCGAACAAAATTTTTTTGAAAGTTCTCCAATGGGATAAGCATATCAATGACAAAGACAATGACAAAAACAATGACAAAGACAATGATAATGACAATGACAATGAAAATGACAAAGACAATGACAAAGACAATGACAATGACAATGACAATGACAATGGCAAATACAATGACAATGACAATGACAAAGATAAAGACAAAGACAAAGACAATGACAAATACAAAGACAAAGACAAAGACAAAGACAAAGACAAAGACAATGACAAGGACAAGGACAAGGACAAGGACAATGACAATGACAAAGACAATGACAAAGACAAAGACAATGACAACGACAATGACAATTCTTTATTATTATAAAGCAATGTATCAACGGTGACAGAGTAACATATTGTTTTGGCAATTTTTACTGTGACAACCATTGTACGATACATGTATATGTTACATATTTATGTGTTTTTATCAATAATGAGGATCTGGTAGTGTGGGAGTTGTGTACCCATATGGCATATGCAAGATATAAATGACCCCATATGGCATATGCAAAAAATACTTTTTTTTCTATATGGAGAAAATAAAGTTTAAGATTGCAAGTCTCTTATTGTATGTATATCTCTCCATTTTGAGTAGGAAAATGGTCACAGATTATGACAATGAGGACAAGTATTAGGTATAAAGATTCAACATACGGAACTGGCGAACGAGAGTCACAAAATACATTACAAAGTTATCACATTTTTGACGTACGGTGGTGAGTCTAAGATCGTGTAAGGATCTTAAATAGGCTTGAAAATAGACCAAAATAGATCAAAATACTAAAAATAGAAAAAAAAGTATTATGCAAAAAAAAATAAATGGGCCCATATAGCATATGCAAAAGACCTAACAGACGCTCAACAATGTAGAATTTCACAGCTGATATTGTAACTATCTATCTGCCATTTAGTCAAACCCGTGCTGAGGACACTGACGCGCATCTCTGATAAGAAGCTTAATATAAAAACAGTTGATTGGTTATAAGGATGGCTGTACAGGGACATACTTTAAAAGATTAAAAATAGAGCAGGTTTCTACGGTGATACATCTTTAACTTGACTAACGGCCGAACTGAGCTCATGCAGGGGTTGTGCCACTAGAGATGGTGGCAGGGCATTCCAGTGGACGATTGTCCTGGGGAGGAAAGAGTGCTTATAATAACCAATACGGGTCTAGGGAAATACATGTGACGATGTAATAGGTCTAGTTTTGTCATCTTCTGGTGGTATCGTCACGAGATAATTGGTTATGCTGTAAAATATGACTAGCCTCGGATCAATCCTTCTGACTTCAAGTTGTCTCCAATGTAAGGAGGTTAGCATGTCTGAGTCACTAGAAGTACATGTCGTGTTTAAGCCACCGAGCTGCTCGTATCTGTACAGCCTTATCCGCCGCCCTCGTTGGACCAACTTAGTTCTTCTCAATAATGCAATGTTTGCATATTAACTCATCTATAGCCAGTACGAGGCGACGTAAAGCCAGAAACTTAGTATAGAGTTCTAGGGAAGATAACCCAGTTTATATAGCCATCGCCACGAGGGACGATTGATGCTATATCTACGATAATCCGGACGCGGTAGTAGTATCTTAACTAACATATTAGTGAATTTTAAAAACAGTTTTATCATTCATACGATGTAATTCAACGAGTATGCCACGCTACTCATCAGAGTAATGGAGTATGCCACGCTACCCAGTAGAGTAACTGACTTTACCACGCTACTAAGCAGAGTAACTGAGTATGACACGCATCTCATTAGAGTAACGGAGTTTGCAACGCTACTCATCATAGTATCGGAGTATGCTACGCTACCCATCAAAGAAACGGAGTATTCCACGCTTCACATCAGAGTAACTGAGTTTGCCACGCTACTCATCAGAGTAACGCAGTATGCCACGTTTCTCATCAGAGTAACTAAGAATGCCACGCTACTCATCAAAGAAACTGACTATGCCACGCTTCTCATCAGAGAAACGGACTATGCCAAGCTGCTAATCAGAGTAACGCAGTATGCCACGCTTCTCATCAGAGTAACTAAGTATGCCACGCTACTCAGCAGAACCACTGAGTATGACACGCTTCTCATCAGAGTAACGGAGTATGCAATGCTTCTTATCAGAGTAACTGAGTATGCCACGCTACTCATCAGAGTAACATAGTATGCCACCTTATACATTAGAGTTACGGAGTATGCCACACTTCTCATCAGAGAAACGGAGTATGCCATGCTTCTCATCAGGGTAACTGAGTATACCAAGCTACTCATCATAGTAACTGAGTTTACCACACAACTCATCAGAGAAACGGAATATGCCAAGCTACTTATCAGAGTAACGGAGTCTGACATGCTACTTATCAGAGGAACAGAGTATGCCACGCTACTCAGCAGTCACTGAGTATACCGCACTACTAATCAGAGTAACTGAGTATGCCACGCTACTCAGCATAGTTAATGAGTATGCCACGGTACTCATCAGAGTAACTGAGTATGCCACGCTGCTCAGCAGAGTCACTGAGTATGCCACGCTACTCATCAGAGTAACGGAGTATGCCACGCTACTCATCAGAGTAACGGAGTATGCCACGCTTCTTATCAGACTAACTGAGTATGACACACTACTCAGCAGAGTCTATGAGTTTGACACGCTACTCATCAGAGTAACGGAGTATGCCACACTACTCATCAGAGTAACTGAGTATGTCACGCTTCTCATCAAAGTAACAGAGTATGCCACGCTATTCAGCAGTGTCACTCAGTATACTTCGCTACTCATCAGAGTAATGTAGTATGCCACGTTACTCATCAGTTACTTGCGGAGACGGGTTGTGCTCGAGTACTGGTTAATCCCAGGAAACAGTGGTTAGGTTAACTGATCGTCTGTTAGCCCTCGATGGCATAAGAATGACGCTAAATATTCAATCAATCAATCAATCAATCATCAGAGTAATTGAGTATGCCCTGCTAATCATCAGAGAAACTGAGTAAGCTACGCTACTCATCAGTGTAACGGAGTATGCCACGTTACTCATCAGAGTAACTGAATATTCCACGCTACACATCAGAGTCACTTAGTATGCCACGCTACTCAGCAGAGTAACATAGTATTTCACACGACTCATCAGAGTAACTTAGTATGCCACGCTACTCAGCAGTGTCACTCAGTATACCACGCTACTCATCAGAGTCACTAAGTATGCCACGCTACTCAGCAGAGAAACTGAGTATGCCACGCAACTCAGCAGAGTAACTGAGCATGCTACGCTACTCAGTAGGGTTACTGAGTATGCCACGCTGCGAGCCCGAATTTCTGAAAACAATGAGTAACGCTAATGCAGTTACTCGCTAAACCATTTAATAAATGGTTATTGTTATAATTTATAAGAATTTTGGTTTATGTACGATATTATTTTTTTCTTTTGTATTTTCTTTTTTATAATATTACACTGCTTATGTTTGGAGATTATGCAAACTTTGAATTCATAAGGAACAACGTATACAATTTATAAATAATACTTTGGTAGTAACCATGCAGCAATACAGATGTGTAAGGAATTAGCACAGCTACTTGACAGACACTTATGTGGTTGCGTAAGAAATATCGACTAGACATACATTTATGTCAATACAGCACAGTCAAGAGTACTCTTCACTTCCTGTTACTTCGATAGAGTGTCTAGTAAGTAACATATCTAAATTTCACTATAAGCAGATGTGTAATGAATGAGCACAGCTACTTGACGGACACTTACGTGATCGTGTAAGAAATATCTACTGGACAGACAGTTATGTTAATACAGCACAGTCAGGTTCATGACAAGAGCACCCGTCGCCTCGTGTTACTTCGATAGAGTGTCTAGTGACATATTCAATCGTCACTATAACCATATTGTTTTATGGAATGGTTTTCATTAACTTTAAGCGACGCTGTTGTTTAGTGGCTAGAATGTAGACCGCTCACGTCTGTGGTTGCGGGTTTGATTCCCAGACCTTGACTTCTCAAAACGTTACTCATTACTGGTTCAACAAAGAAACCGGAGTTAAATATGCTTTAAGCTTTCTTTTTAATCTTACTAAACATGATATTTAATGTCTCTCTACACAGTCGATATTTGTTCTTTGTTTTATATAATAAAGGTCTAGGATTTTCACAGTAAAAACTATTTTCCACATATAATCTTTATCAAAAAAATAAACACTCATAGCAGGAATGTATCTGCAGATCAAAATGCACAATCACCGGTAGGTTGACCAACTTTTTTTTTAAAAACCGTGTAGTGATACCCTAGAAACAATGATTGATAATTAAATATTAAATAAACATGTTACTTATACGAGTTAAATAAAACCACCCTTGTCTGTGTGTCTGTTATTTCGCACTGACTGTCTTAGTTAATACATTGTTCAATAAACGCTGGCTAAAAAATGAGCGGTCTCTCTTACCTTTATCGTCCATAACGGAGTCCAGTCCGTTTTCAAAGCAGTTGTGCCACTTGAAAATAAGTGACTGGCGCGTGCTTGTTGTTATATACCGCCTCCTTCGTTTTTTTCATTATGTACGTTGAAAACCAATGCAATATTTACAATGATGTTCGCAAATATGTTTAAATGACATGCTGCCTAGTATGTCACTTCAAACACCACAAGGACGGCAGAAAATCATATTGTGTTTACCATAACGACTTTTACAAATATTGATTAATCCACAAAGAAATTTGACATGGTGACATGTGTGTATGGCTGCTTTGTATATTGATTAATCCACAAAGATCATTGACATGGTGACATGTATGTATGGTTGTTTTGTATATTGATTAATCCACAAAGAATATTGACATGGTGACATGAATGTATGGCTGTTTTGTATATTGATTAATCCACAAAGATCATTGCTATGGCGACATGTTTGTATGGCTGTTTTGTATATTGATTAATCCACAAAGAACATTGACATGGTGACATGTATGTATGGCTGTCTTATTTATTTATTAATCCACAAAGACCATTGTCATGGTGACATGTTTGTATGACTGTTTTGTATCTTTATTAATCCCTTGAGAACATTGTTACGGTGACATGTATGTATAACAGTTTTGTATATTGATTAATTCTCAAAAACATTGACATGGTGACATGTATGTATGGCTGTTTTGTATATTGATTAATCCAAAAAGAACACTGACACCCTGACATTTACGTATAACAGTTTTGTATATTGATTAATCAACAAAGAACACTGACACGGTGACATGTATGTATAACAGTTTTGTATATTGATTAATCCACAAAGAACATAGTCATGGTGACATGTATGTGTGACAGTTTAGTTTATTGATTAATCCACAAAGAACATAGTCATGGTGACATGTATGTTTGACAGTTTTGTATATTGATTAATCAACAAAGACCATTATCATGGTGACATGTATGTATGACAGTTTTGTATATTGATTAATCAACAAAGAACATTGACATGGTGAGATGTTTGTATGACCGTTTTGTTTATTGATTAATCCACAAAAATCATTGACATTGTGACATGTCTATATGAAGTTTTGTATATTGATTAATCCACAAAGAACATTGACATGGTGACATTTATGTATGGTTGTTTTGTATATTGATTAATACACAAAGAACATTGACATGGTGACATGTATGTATGGTTGTGTTGTATATTGATTAATCCACAAAGAACATTGACATGGTGGCATGAATGAATGGCTGTTTTGTATATTGATTAATCCACAAAGATCATTGCTATGGCGACATGGTTGTATGGCTGTTTTGTATATTGATAAATCCACAAAGAACATTGACATGGTGACATGTATGTATGGCTGTTTTATTTATTTATTAATCCACAAAGACCATTGTCATGGTGACATGTTTGTATGCCTGTTTTGTATCTTTATTAATCCCTTGAGAACATTGCAACGGTAACATGTATGTATAACAGTTTTGTATATTGATTTATTTACAAAAAACATTGCCATGGTGACATGTATGTATGGATGTTTTGTATATTGATTAATCCACAAAGAACACTGACACGCTGACATGTATGTATAACAGTTTTGTATATTGATTAATCCACAAAGATTACTGATATGGGGACATGTATGTATAACAGTTTTGTATATTGATTAATCCACAAAGAACATTGACATGGTGACATATTTGTATAACAGTTTTGTATATTGATTTATCCACAAAGAACATTGACACGGTGACATGTATGTATGACAGTTTTGTATATTGATTAATCCACAAAGAATATAGTCATGGTGACATGTATGTGTGACAGTTTAGTTTATTGATTAATCCACAAAGAACATAGTCATGGTGACATGTATGTATGACAGTTTTGTATATTGATTAATCAACAAAGAACATTGACATGGTGAGATGTTTGTATGACCGTTTTGTTTATTGATTAATCCCCAAAAATCATTGACATTGTGACATGTCTGTATGAAGTTTTGTATATTGACTAATCCACAAAGAACATTGACGTGGTGACATGTATGTATATTACTGTTTTGTTTATCGATTAATCCACAAAGAACACTGACATGGTGACATGTATGCGTGACTGTTTGTATATTGATTAATCCGCAAAGATCATTGCTATGGCGACATGTATGTGTGACAGTTTTATATAATTGGCTAATCAATAAAGAACATTGACATGGTGACATGTATGTGTGACTGTTTTGTATATTGATTTATCAACAAAGAACATTGACATGGTGACATGAATGTGTGACAATTTTGTTTATTGATTAATCCACAAAGAACACTGACATGGTATGTATGACATGATGACATTTATGTATGACATGATGACATGTATGTATGACATGATGACATGTATGTTTGATATGGTGACATGCATGTATGACATGGTGACGTGTATGTATGACATGATGACGCGTATGTATGACATGTTTGCATGTGTGTATGACTTGGTGACATGGTGAAATGTATGTATGTATGACATGGTGACATGTATGTATATTAATTATGTTCATGGTGTCGTATAACATAAACTTTTAGTTCCATACATTGTAGATACTTGTTATATAATACAGGAAGCCACTTACAGTTAAAACACAGCAAAGTTAAGCTAGTACGCGATTTTAGATATTCAATTTTCGAAAAGTGTGGTTGCGAAACGTACTGTGTCGAAACTATTATTAAAATGTTCTACCAAATATAGCATTCTCGTCATATCGTATAATAACATCATTGGAAAGAGAAAATATAGGCATCTGTTTTGGGTTTTATTGTTTGTAAATTGCTTCATTAATAAAGTTATGAACGGTGTTTACCTACATTTCTCCATTTGAATAAGCTCAGTGTGTGTCGCGATATCATTTGTGATAACGTGATAGTTGTTGTTTTCCCACCGTGTAAGTGTATGTGTTTTTGTGTGTGTGCACATTTTACGTGTTATAATTTTTTATAAATGTTACGATGAGAGACTGTATGAATCAGTCAAACAAAATATAGTGCTATTCTGTTCTAATAATTAAACCTGTTTTAATAATCAAACCTGTTCTAATAATTAAACCCATTCTCATAATCAAACCTGTTCTAATAATTAAACATGTTATAATAATTAAACATTGTCTATTAATCAAACCTGTTCTAATAATTAAACATGTTCTAATAATCAAACCTGTTCTAATAATTAAACCTATTCTCATAATCGAACCTGTTCTAATAATTAAACATGTTCTAATAATTAAACATTTTCTGTTAATCAAACGTGTTCTAATAATTAAACCTGTTCTAATAATCAAACCTGTTTTAATAAACAAACCACGCTGACTGTGGTTGTGACAAACAACAAACAAATTTTGCATTTTAAAAGCTATTTTGACAAGTTCGAGTTGTTATTAATATAGATTCAAATAATATCAACGATTTCCAAAATAGGCTGTTTCAAAAGACTACCAGTTTAAGATGTTGTTTTTTTCCTGTAATCATTTGTATCATTACATATTTTCTTTTTGACAAATATGTTAGACAAGTCGACGGCGGTGATTTTTGTCGAAATAAAGACTTTGCTTTCTTTAATCAACTTTCATTAAAAGAGGCATCGCCTGTAAATCCGATATTTTGAGAATAGAATAATTTACACTGATTATTAAAATGCTTTTTTTTATAGACGACCTTTTTAAACACTTATTTCCAGAAAGTGTTGTTGTGGAAAGTCGCACCGATTTCTTCAGGTGTACATGGATTTCTTTCAGACGAGGTAGAGTTGGATCATTTCGTGGACATAAAAAGTAAAGGCGATGCCTATTTAAGCATAACCATTGCGGAGATGTGTTTGTTTCAGCTGATCAGATTTTACTTCCAGATTCAAACATTTTTTATCAAATTTTATTCTTCACACAGTATCAAGACGCTTGGTTTTATAAAAGCAAGCGTCTCAGTAATTGGTAATTTAAATAAAAAAGTGAACACATTTCTTAATTGTATCGTATTTTATATACCAGCTTTAAAATACCTGTAGCAAGAATGGTTATTCGATTGTTAATACCATCAACAGTAACAGTAAAACTTAAACAACATAACGCAACTCTTAACATTTGTGCTTACATTCACAGATAATATCCATAGTTAAACACATAGTTAAACACATTTACATCGTTTACATTGTTTGTAGATAACTACGTGTAATATTATTTTGATATATGATGTTGCACCATTCATGCAATGATACGTCACATATTGCACGATTCGTACAGTGATACGTAATATATTGCGCCATTCATGCAGTGATACGTCACGTATTGTACCATTCGTACAGTGATACGTCACATATTACACATTCGTATAGTGATACGTCACATACTGCACCATTCATGCAGCGATACGTCACGTATTGTACCAAACGTACAGTGATACGTCACAAATTGCACCATTCATGCAGTGATACGTCACACATTGCGCGGTTCGTACAGTGATATGTCACAAATTGCACCATTCATGCAGTGATACGTCACACATTGCGCCGTTCGTACAGTGTATTAAATCATACAATAAATGAGACAAAATATTGCACTCTGTCTGCCTTCGCCTTGTGTTACTTCGATAGAGAATCACGTGACAACTAAGAACTAGCTAAACTATTCGATAATGTTAACACCATTTGAAGGATTGAGAGATTGACGGACGGATAGACAGTTAGGCATGTAGGAGGAAATAAGAACAGAGAAACGGACGGATGAAAAGTTTGGACAGAATGGCTGTTCGACATGTTGAAGAAAATAAGAACAGAGAGTAATGTGGCGTGCAGCGGAACGGCAGGAACACTAAAGGAACAGACTGGGGAAACAAAACAATCCAAATAATGTAACTGACTGAAGAAACAGGAAAGCTACAAATGAAAGTTAGTGGAGTCACACATGCTTACGATATAAGGGACCAACTATTGGAACGTTGGCAGACTGGAGAAACAGGAAACACACTAGTGGAATTAAGTGGAATCACACATGCTTAAGTTATAAATAATTGTTCAACTTCCATATAATTATATCTTCATGCAAAACTGTTTTTCATGTCGGTTTGTGTGCGTCCATGCGTGTTCTAATATTGCTTATTGTGACTGGTGCATGCTATTGTACTGACCTTTGTCAATCTCCTATTATGGATGATTAAACGATTTCTATCATTACGTGGGATAGAGCCCAAAAATCTCCGATCATAAATCTGATACGCCACTGCTAACCCATCGGTCTTATTATACATGTCCTATTGACCAAGTTGAAAAGGTTCTTTTTCCCAACATCTGGTTTTTATAAGTTTTTTCTTTAAAATATTTATTAACGTGTTATAATATTATTAATACATGTCCTTGTTGAACATGTTAAATAAAGTCAAGACTGTCTTAAACAGCCAGTCAAGGGAAGGAGCAAAAATGGTCTTTTAAGACAGGTTGTCGCTAAATACAGGTTAATTTGCCCTGAAAGCATAGCAATAGGAAATAGAAAATATGGCTGTTTAAGACAAGTGGCTGCTTAATAGAGGTGACCGCTTATACAGGATTGACTGTAAATATTCACATACGCATGTATTATATACCTACAATTACACCGATGTGTTAGGAATCTCAGTGGCGTAGCGTGACAAATTTGAAAGTTATTCGGGTGTGTGTGTGAGTGGGGTGGGGTTCCCACTTCCGCAGAAGGGGTTTTTAGTTTAAAGGTCGCCTCTGGCGAAACTTTAAAAAACGTTCATAGAATCAATTAGATAGCCGATAGTTCAAAGGCAGTTATATATCAATTGAAATAAAAGACGTTAACAAGAAAAAGGAATTAAAGACCATTTTAAACCGAAATATTTTAATATACCTTCAGGATTATGTATACTTTATCTCCGAAGAAGGAATCAAGAAACGGTGTCCTTTAATTAATCAATATTTAGTATACAGTTTAACCTGTCTTAAGCAGCCAGTCAAGGAAAGGAGCTAAAGTGGCTTTTTAAGACAGGCTGTTGTTTATTATGTCGTTGTGCAAGGAATATCGACTAGACAAACATTTATGTCAATACAGAAATGTCAGCTTCATAACAAAAGTACCCGTCACCTCGTGTTACTTCGATAGAATGTCTAGTAAGTAACATATCTCCATTTCACTATAAGCAAATGTGTAAGGAATTGGCACAGCTACTTGACGGAGACTTACGTGATTGTGTAAGGAATATCTAATGGACACACATGTATGTCAATACAGCTCAGACAAGAGTACTCTTCACCTCGTGTTACTTCGATAGAGTGTCTAGTAAGTAACATATCTCCATTTCACTATAAGCAAATGTGTAAGGAATTGGCACCGCTACTTGACGGAGACTTACGTGATTGTGTAAGGAATATCTACTGGACACACATGTATGTCAATACAGCACAGACAAGAGTACTCTTCACCTCGTGTTACTTCGATAGAGTGTCTAGTAAGTAACATATCTACATTTCACTATAAACAGATGCGTAAGGAATTAGCACAGCTACTTGACGGACACTTACGTGATTGTGTAAGGAATATCTACTGGACAGACATTTATGTCAAGACAGCACAGTCAGGTTCATGACAAGAGTACCCGTCGCCTCGTGTTACTTCGATAGAGTATCTAGTGACATATTCAATCGTCACTATAAACATATTGTTATATGGTATTGTTTTCATTAACTTTAAGCGACAGTGTACATGTAGTGGCTAGAATGTAGACCGCTCACGCCTGTGGTTGTGGGTTCGATTCCCAGATCTTGACTTCTCCAAACGTTACTCATTACTGGTTCAGCAAAGAAACCGGAGTTAAAACTGCTATAAGCTTTCTTCTTAATCAAACTAAACATGAATTAATAATCCATTCAAGTCTCACTACACAGTCAGTCGAAAACTTTTTATAACTTTATAAGTGTAGTGACACCCTAAGACTTTTTTAAAAGAAGTCAACAAATGGTCTTAAATACACGCAACTGTTACGTATACAACTCACTTTGTAGACACCAGTGATGTCTTATTGCAATAATTGCTTTACCAGCTTTTTCTTTACTTATCACTGCCCAAATTAATCAAGTAACATAGCACTTTTTGTCAAACAATACCATATGGCAAAACAAGGGGCACAACTGTGTAGTGAGACCTTCAACTAAGATGCATTTGTATTCTAAATAAGAACAAAGCAAAATAACGTGTTTTTTTCAGTTTAATTAAAAGATAAGCATAAATTTATCATAACAACATAAAATATTACTCTAAAAAATAAGAAATACGGATTTTTTAATAAAAGTGTATATATGTTCGGATAATCACATTACGATGAGCATTATATTTATAAAGAATATCTATAGAATAGACAAGGCCATCCTTACAGACTGATGTTTTAACCATTCTCGAATAAATGTCCTGTCGTTTTTAAGCATATACTTCCTAAACTTTTAGCCATTATAGTAAGATAGTGTATCCAAATATTTAACTCTAGGTCAGTTTATTCTTTATTAACTGTTTATATGTTATATTAGATAAAACCTCAATGTTATCTTTTTTAAACAAAATAATATCACTCTATACATAACAGTTTGCTTTGCTTTCTTATAATGAAGTTACATGTAAGCGTGCGTGCATGCTTATTGTATGTTACAAAAAGAAAATAAATTCGTGTAACATTCCAATATCGGTATCTAAATTCAAAATTAAAGATAAAATCGGTGAATCCATTTTTGTTACATTTTGAAGAAGGAAAGAGAAACGTTTTCGTTTAGGAACAGAATGCCAAAGGGCGGGAGAAAATCCCCATAGGTCAACGCACCATGTTCCAGTGTTAATGGGGATGCGTATCATTTAGGAATGATCAACCTTAACATAGTGTTTTGTTTTAAAAACAATTAAAGATAAAACCGGTGAATCCATTGTTGTTACATTTTGAAGAAGGAAAGAGAAACGTGTTCGTTTAGGATGAGAGTGAGAAAAGGCGGAAGAAAACCCCCATAGGTCAACGCACCATGTTCCAGTGTTAATAGGAATGCGTATCATTTAGGAATGATCAACCTAAACATATTTTTTATGTTTTAAAAACTAAAACAAAACAAAAACATGAAAGAGAAAAAAGTTTTCTAGAACACGTTATATCTTAAAGAAACTTTGTCTTAAGAAAGCATTGGACTGACGTCTTTTCACTTTTACAATTATTTAAAAGAGGCAAAATGCAAACACATAAAAAAACAACGAAAACTACGAATAAAACCAAATTTCGTCTCGATCGGTTAGATTACAAATACAAGATTGCTATAGTAATGGTATAACAACGTCATAACAACGGCGTAACAATAATGCATATACCAAAAACAAGGTCCCATTTATGAAATCTCTGTAGTTATTCCTGACTTCTTGAATTCATTCAACTCTTTCAGTTTCGCTTAGAATTTTTTTTACAGTTTCTTTGTTTCTATGTATGTCAACTGAGACGAGAATAATAGCATAAGCTTTACGCTTTTTTCTTACTCCTTTTATATTATATTCTCCAACAATGTCTTGTTACCACATTATACATATATATCGAAAATGTTTAAATGTGCTTAATGTTATCCAAAAAGACTATGTTTTACCATTCTCTCATATCAATGCTAATATTACACACTCTGTCACATCAGAATAGTTTAAACTATCCAATTAAGGAACTGTTTATATACCCTGGAAAGACCGAGTGTCACCAACCGATCAGACCAAGTCACTCAACGTGTGTTCTCGTCAACAAAGTTGTAATGGACAGTAAGACACGAATACAGGGTAAGAATGCACATGTGCTGTTATATATCTGTATACAGAAATAACGTTGATTAAAAGTGAATACCTTTTTAAAATTTAATTTAAAGGTTTAGCAGTGCCTGTTTGCATTCAGTAAATTAGAAAGTTGTTGCGAGTACAAGGCTTAGGTCTATGTTCTTGCACAGATGTACACTTTGTGAAAGTTAGAGTCTTATGCATTTTTTTGCTAAATAAAATAATACGTTTTGAATTTACCACGGATACGGTCAATTACAACAGACCATTACAACACTCGAATTGACGCTTTACACGACGTGGACTAGAAGAGCGGCGAACAGCGACATGAGGCTGAACGCAGCAGCTGCGGCTCCACTGGCCGTCGAGCCGCAACTGCCGCATTCGGTTGCTGTTCCGACACACACGTTAAACAGCGTTGATGACGTAGTTGTTCCTGTACCTACGGTCATAGTGGTTTGGTAACTTGGTGCCGCGGCTCGATTGATGGTGATGCCGGTTTTGACGGTCACCACTCCGGCCGAGGAAATATCAAAATTTGAAGCTGAAATATATATACGACAAATCATAACAGTGAATCCGAGCTCGATTAGCTCAGTCGTTAGCGCGTCTGATCATCAATGCAGGGGTCGTGAGTTCGAATCCCCACTCGGCCACAATCTCTGTGATGTTTTGATATACGACATTGGGTCTCATAATCATCCGTCTCTCAAGTGGGAAAGTTATCAGTAACTTGCGGATATGAGGTGTGCTCGAGTACTGGTCAACCTTCCAGGATCCAAGCAAACAGTGGTTAGGTTAATTGATCGTCTGTTAGCGCTCGATGGTTAAAAATTACGCTAAATATTCAATCAATCAATCAATCAATCAATCAGAACGGTGAATCAAATAAAAGCCAGCACATGTAAAATATTTTATCAAATACAGAATATTTATTATTTATTCTATACCTGTACGTGTATAGTCAATCAGCTACCCCAGGTGTTACCACGTGACCGTACAAAATATTTCCATATTGTACAAAACACTGTAAAATAACCTTATATTATTTTGGTCTACTACTCGGTTAATACTTGTATAGTTTGATTGATACTGATTTTAGTTTTGGATTAAGAAATGATATATCAATCTGATTTTTTATTTAGTTTAAACTTATATATTTTAATACTATTGTTAAAAAAGTTATTAAAATTTATTTAAATCCCACTCGAAGTCTTCCAGGATAGAACCGTTATTAGGCATATGCAGAGGAATTGTCTAGCTCAAGGTCTCCACATAAAGCCGTGAAATAGAATCGAATTCACGAAATTTCGATCCTGAGTTCGGAGCGCTATCAATGGACACTACACTCTAGGTTTTATTTACAAAATCCAATAAATAATTGATGGATATAACTGTTGTTTTCCGTTTAGAAATAGAAAATTAATAGAGAAAACACATAATAACTTTAGGCGGAGTGGTCTTAGGCACTGTCTTAAGATCACTTACCTCTCACCACTTAGGTCATAGGTTCGATTCCCCTCGCTTCAAAAACTTTACGTGAGTAAGTTTGTCAGTTACTTGCGGAAGGACGGTGGTTCTACTCAGTCTGACTCAGTTTGAGGTCTTAAGCCACGCGTAAAACTGGATATGCCATATATAATCTGAAATGTGTTAAAAATGGCGTTAAACCCAATTAAAAAATAATAACAAAACAACAAAAAACATAACAACTTACAAGTAGTTGCGTAGGCCAGAGTCCCAGTTCCAGTGTATGTAGCAGGTATAGATGTAACGGTGGCTCCTGAAATTGATATAAAAACAAAATAATAATTTAGAAACCATACAAACATTTGATCAAACACTCATCTATATACAGTATAATGTTTCAAACCCTGTAGTGCTTGAATAACACTATTTATATGATGAGACCAGCTGTTCAAACAATGTATCAGGACAACATATGTTTAAGACTTGTTTTAAATTCAAACCAAAACTGTATGCTTGGAAAAATGCTCATTTCAAGCAAAAAAAACACTTACTGAATGTTTGAAGACTGTTTCAAACCTAAATCTTTGAACTAAGCAAATACGCCTGAAACAAAGCACAGTTCCAGCACACAAAATCAAGTACTTGTATAGAAGGATAGGAAACTTGCATCTCCTGACTAAATATTGATAAAACAACACACGAAGGATTCATTATTTGGCAAGTTAATCATTCATAACTTCAGGCAACTGATTTCTTAACATAAACTGTAAGTTGTATGCAATCTTAGATGTTTAAACATGTTTCGATCATGCAAAATGATCTTGAACTAAAGATATTGAGGTTTGAAGGAAAATTTCTCGTAACTTGTCGTTATTTTAGCTGCAGTATACAAATTTTGTAATCAGATTCACTTCAACAATTTGACAAACTGTTGGGAATTGTATTGTTTTGATCAGAATTTCATTATGCAGTGTAAGAATTTTTATCATGTGTTCCTAGGGTGAATGGAAGTTAAGATAAATGAAAACGAGACATTGCGAGACTGTGCGTAAATAGTTGAGTTGTCTTTCCTTTTCAATAAACTTCCTTGCCGAAACACACCATACATATTTGTAAATTTCATCATGCCATCTTACTTTAATCAAAATCATTGTAAGTCATGTTTGTATCTGTATCTTGATACTATTTATACATGTACTTCTACAAGCTGTAGAATGAATAAGTTCATAAGTAAGCCATGTTTGTTGCTGTATCTTGATACTTTTTACATGTACTTCTATAGCTGGAGAATGAACTCAAACGTGAGAAAGCATGAAGATTTATTTTCGAGTGACATCATACAATAATACGAACGCATACAATTTACGAATAATAAGTTTTAACGAAATGAGTCAACAAATACGTGGTAACTTAGATGACTGGTAACTATTGGTGCTGTTGTTGTTGTTGTCATTGTATGGTGTTTAGCATCGCTTTCAATATTGTTTCAGTCATATTGCGACTGTGTCTAATTGAGGTAGTATACAGAGCTCTGCACGCTGGAGAACTATGTCACAGACACGTGGTATGATATTCACACAGTTACATAGTACTGACACCGGGCCGACCGGACCTGGAACTATCTCTAAATGCTATGCGCCAAGCGAGGAAGCATCTAGTACCATTTCTCAAGTTTTGGTGTTGATCTGTCGAGGAATGGAACACATGACCATTTCCACGCGGGGCGGACGCTCAACCGCTAGACAAACGCTGCATTGATACTGCATAGTAAAAACTGTTTGATGCAGGGTCTTAGCTCCGAACCTTTAGTGGGATAGCGGGGTAAACTTTAAATATTGTAACCTGTTGTATGAAAATAGAAGCCACTTGAAACCATGCGATTTAAGTCTATTTCATATTTCCCTCTATGGAAGTGACAGACCTTAAAACATTACATTCATTATTATTTTATTTTGTTATAAAATAGTGAATTTAAAGATAATATTTAAAATAGCCAGGCCCCTTAAAACATTAGAAATAGACGCCAAAACGCACCACTGACAATCCAGCTAAAACAATTCGATGAAGCATGCCCCTGGATCCCCCTACAACTGTGTCTACATGTCGTTTTCAGCTAAGCTATGCCCCTGCGATGAGTAATTGATTGGATGACGTTATGTGTTCTATTTTTTACATGTGCATGTATTTCTTAAAATAGCCATCTTTAATTTGATTTGATCAGCTGATCAGATAAAAATTTCGTAAACATGTATATGTATGTAGACTGTAGAATAAACCCATTTCTCGCACTTTTGGTCAGTTGCATAACAATTACATTTTTGCACGCTGATAGGTCGGTTGGTTCAGGGAGAGTTGAATGACGTCAAAATTTGTTAAGTGTTAAATAGCTACGAATTGTGGGACAGGCATGGAATTCCCTGCCTTTGCGATTGGGTTGAACAGACCTGATTTTCGAGATAGGCTGGTATAGTCTATGATGTATGCTACTGGATATATACATGCTAAAACAAAACTGTGTTATCTTACTATTTTGAACGTTCATTGCATATAATAATGGCACTGGTATTTTTAAAACAGAACGCATTGTTGAGTAAACAGTATTCGAACATTATTCAACGTTAGAGTTTTCCCATTTTCCAACGAGGTGACATTTAGTTTGTAGAACGAACCGATTAGATCTGTTAAAAACAATAGTCACGAGCATGCTGATTAGTCAGTCGCTTCGGGGAAAGATTGAATGACGACATAGTTAAGAAAGAGTTCAGTTGCTATGAAGTGTGGGGTAGGCATAGAATTTCCTGGGGGGGGGGGGGGGGGGGGGGGTTTATTGGTAGTTAATAAACCTGATTCGGGAAAAAAGACTTGGTGGCATTTCATTGACCTGTTTATGACGCCAACTCGCCCACTGGTAATTACCAGACTGAATAGTCACAGAACATTCAATTTGTTTACATGAAACGGGCATTTTTACGTGCCCATGATATTGGATTGGATATAACTTCGCAATGAACAGAAACGTGTCCTGGTACATTTTATGGACGGAGCTTACCTCCGAAAACAATCATACCCACTAGCCTGGTACCTGTAATGTACTAGGTCAAGTTAGTGCTTGAAGCCTGAAACATTGTTTTCTACGTCATCGTTTGATTCTTAGTAAAATCGCACCACTCTCAACTCTCAACGCATTGTAAGGTCAGATTTCATCTGCATCTCCAGTTATTCCAAACACGTTTGATTCATAGTATAGTGCAATAAAATATCATTTATCTAACCAAATAATTAGAAATATGTTTTTCAGTTTTACTGCCTGGATGACAGACGTAACTCACATGATATCAGCAATTAAAACAAGTATTTGAGTTTTTTTTAATCATATCTCACTACACAGTTGTATGTGTTCTTTGATCTATAAAAACATATGATCTAGGATTGCCAATATCAAAAATAAATTCAACATAGAAAGTATTTTGAATTATTTTTTTCCATAGCAGGAATTTATCCGCCAATAAAATACGCAATAACTGGTGGTTTGTTTTTAGACGGTGCAGCGACCATTCCCATTTCTTTAAAAAAGAAGTCCCCAAATACTCATAAATACATCCATATGTTTAACTCCAGAGGCGTCTTCTTTCAGTATAAGCTTTACCAGTTTTTATTTATTATTCTCATCAGCAGCAAGAAATCACAGCCCTATGAACTTTTTGAAAATATTTCAAACCAAAAAGAAGCACAGTAATCATGTTGCCGTGACACAACAGTGTAGTGGGACGTTTATTCGGATAAACTTACCGACAGTGGTGTGGTCAGCTATAACAACGCAAAGGTAAGGGGCGGTGAATGTTGGATCTGTGGCAATGTTTGCTACGTTTACTGTAACAGTGGCTGTGCCTACCAAAGCTGTTCCCGAGGTGTCGTCTGTAGCCCTATGTACATAACGCAAAGCAAGAAAAGATATAATCAAATATCGTGGTATGGGCTGCGTTAACTGTTACAGTGGCTGTGCCTACCAAGGTCGGGGAGCTGTCGTCTGTAGCCCTATGTACATAACGCAAAGCAAGAAAACATATAATCAAGTATCGAGGTATGGGCTGCGTTTACTGTGACAGTGGTTTTGCCTACCAAAGTCGGGGAGCTGTCATCTGTAGCCCCATGTACATAACACAAAGCAAGAAAACATGTAATCAAATATCGAGGTATGGGCTACATTTACTGTTACAGTGGCTGTGCCTACCGAACCCGGGGAGCTGTCGTCTGTAGCCCTTTGAACATAACACAAAGCAAGAAAACATATAATCAAATATCAAGGTATGGGCTGCGTTTACTGTTACAGTGGCTGTGCCTACCAAAGTCGGGGAGCTGTTGTCTGTAGCCTTATGTACATAACACAAAGCAAGAAAACATATAATCAAATATCGATGTATGGGTTACGTCTACTGTTACAGTGGCTGTGCCTACCAAAATCGGGGAGCTGTCGTCTGTTGCACTATGTACATAACACAAAGCAAGAAAAACATGTAATCTAATATCGAGGTATGGGATGCGTTTACTGTTTCAGTGGCTGTGCCTACCGAAGTCGGAGAGCTGTCGTCTGTAGCCCTATGTACATAACACAAAGCAAGAAAACATTTAACCAAATATCGAGGTATGGGCTGCGTTTACTGTTACAGTGGCTGTGCCTACCAAAGCCAGGGACCTGTCTTCTGTAGCCCTATGTACATAACACAAAGCAAGAAAACATATATTATCAAATATCGAGGTATGGGGCTACGTTTACTGTTACAGTGGCTGTGCCTACCGAAGTCGGGGAGTTGTCGTCTGTAGCGCTATGTACATAACACAAAGCAAGAAAACATTTAACCAAATATCGGGGTATGGGCTGCGTTTACTGTTACAGTGGTTGTGCCTACCAAAGCCGGGGAGCTGTCTTCTGTAGCCCTATGTTCATAATACAAAGCAAGAAAAAAATATTATCAAATATCGAGGTATAAGCTACGTTTACTGTTACAGTGGCTGTGCCTACCAAACCCGGGGAGCTGTCGTCTGTAGCCCTATGTACATAACACAAAGAAAGAAAACATTTAACCAAATATCGAGGTATGGGCTGCGTTTACTGTTACAGTGGCTGTGCCTACCAAAACCGGGGAGCTGTCGTCTGTAGCCCTATGTACATAATACAGAGCAAGAAAACATATAACCAAATATCGAGGTATGGGCTGCGTTTACTGTTACAGTGGTTGTGCCTACCAAAGCCGGGGAGCTGTTGTCTGTAGCCTTACGTACATAACACAAAGCAATAAAACATATAACCAAATATCGAGGTATGGACTGCGTTTACTGTTACAGTGGCTGTGCCTACCAAAGTCGGGGAGCTGTCTTCTGTAGCCCTATGTACATAACACAAAGCAAGAAAACATAATTCAAATATCGAGGTATGGACTTCGTTTACTGTTACAACGGCTGTGCCTACCAAAGCCGAGGAGCTGTCGTCTGTAGCCCTATGTAAATAACACAAAGCAAGAAAACATATAATCAAATATCGAGGTATGGGCTGCGTTTCACAAAATAACTAACAATAATAATCGCCATAAGTCAATTTGACAATTACTACGTGGTTTGTTTTCAGTTCGATCGACATTAAAAATCATTGTATTTCCAGCAAATGGTTTTAGCAATTTGGATACATTTCGATGAATATGTGTCGACGATCTTTCTCGTAAGCGTTTTTGTTAAACGCACCCATGATCTATAAAAAGAAAGCAATTGAATACACTTTCAAAGATATCTCACATACGTGGGTTTCAAATAAGTCGGATGTGTGTTTGAACGCCCATGTACAATTAAGCAATAGTTTTAATCGTTTCAATATTCATGAGCTATTACTTTCCGTGTACCACGTGTTATGCGTGCGAAGCCTGGAGGTTTTTCATACCAACATCGTTCGTTTACTTAGGTATGATATCTTTGATATCTTTTATCAGGGTTGATACTCTATACGATTGTTTTACATTGTTTTGAACCTGTCGTAACTCTTGACATTTAATATGCCCGGTAGGCTAAAACTATATCGTGCAAAAAAAAAACAAGCTTATTTTGTTACTATATATAGTAACACGTGTAATAAAGGGATATATTGTACGAGTATGTATTGTGATGAAATCATGATTTTGACCACAATACCTTCGAATACAATATATTCCTATATCGTACAAACAATGTAAAATTATCTTTTTATACTATAACCTCAGTATGAAAGAAAGTATCAAAAATGTAAAGAAAAATTAAAATCCGTTTAAATGAATAAACCGTGAGTTCAAAACGGCAGACGAAGAAAAATGCAGTAATAGATGTTCGAATTTTTTTCTCAACGTTATTGTCAAGCGGAACATTTTGTTGGTTGTTTGTTTTTATCGTTGACATGTCTACTTAATTTATTTCCTTTTTTTAAATCGCCATCTTCAATTTTGAACTGTCCAATAAAGAGTTAAACTTCAACATATTGTCACGTTGTAACATCTGGCATATGTGATTGCCTATACACTTATAGGTTTAGAATAATATGAATTATTTACTTATTAACCAGCAGAGTTTTAAAAAACATTATATTTTGGCTTGAACGATGTAGTGTAGTACCAGCCGTTATAATAAGGAAACATTTGTTTGTTTTGTTTGTTTAATTGTTTGATTATTTAACATCACATTTATGCCATCGAGGGCTTACAGACCAGTTTACCTAATGACTCTTCCTTGGGATCCTAGACGGCTGTTTAGACCTCGGGCATACCCACCTACGCAAGTAAACTATAACTTTCTCACTTGAATCAGCGGTCATAAATGAATGAAAATGAGGCACAAGGTCGTATATCAATCATCTCGGAGACTGTGGCCGGGCATGGATTCGAACTCACGATACATGGATTAATAGTCAGATACGTTTCCGACTGGTCTAATCGAGCTCAGCAAGGGTGAAAACATTTTTTTGTAACAGAGATTAATGCCGTTAATTGGTAACCTTATTATATTTACTTCATGTATCCCTTGTACCTAATACCGCCATTTACCTATTACCGCGAAACCTGTTTAATAACAATATCCCAGACATGCGCAATGCTCCACCTTCCGTTAGCGTCGGCATTTGTTTACATTCGTATCGGCAACTGTTTATTACTCAGCACACTTAAGTAACTTTATTACTGTTTATTATTGATGCCATTCTTTACATGGTTGACACAATTTTAGACTCGTGGTATTAGGTATGACCAGTAGATATAATATTATAGAAACTAATCAATAAAAAAATAGGATTTCTGACTTATTTTCCATTAAATAATAAAGTTTAATTGCTTTCTTTAATTAGTTGATATGTATTGTAAGTAAATAAGTATCAGGGATTACAATTCAAGATATACTTACTCAATCACCAGGACGAACGCAGACTGGAATTCATAGTCGAGCCCTTTATTTGCAGCTAATTGGAGCTGCCCAACTGTAGTACCTGTTATAGCAAATTTGGAACCGGGATTCGTCGTGAATGCATAACTGGCAATATTTGGTCCTGTTGTGGTAGCAGTAACTGTAAGATCAGTCAAATCAGTAGCGGCGGTGACGTCTTGTTCTGGTGCTGACGTTGCCAAGGCACCAGTACCACCGGAAGGAGTAGTCCACGTTACCGCTGATTCTAATATGAGAAAAATGAATACCAAAAGTTAGATTTCATATATTTGAGGAGAATACAAACTAAAGAATACATTTAAGCTTGTTTGAAGTTTTTAATCATATAAATAGAGTAACATCACTGCGGGTATTTGTTTTAATTTCGGATACACTTTTGAGGTTTATACAAAATTTGCAAACCTAGCTCTTCCCAAACCAATCAACTGTTTGTTTTGTGATTTTGTATCAATGGACTTCATTGTGATGTAGTGAGATTCTCTAAATTATATTTAAAGACATTTTACAAATACAGTTATTTTTCTGCTTTTTTTTCTATGTTTAGCATTTCTTAAAAATTGCACTCTTTCTAAAATTTGCTTATATATTGCGCAAATGAAACGTTCCTATATGTCACAATTTGTTCGTATGTATTACGAAGGACAGTGAAACGTTCCTAGATGTCACAAATGTTTATTACGGAGGTCAGTCAAACGTTCCTAGATGTCACAATTCGTTCGTATGTATTACGAAGGTCAGTGAAACGCGCCCCAAAGGATAAGAATGATTTTACGATTTTCACTTAAATTATAAAAAAATATTTTTTCAGTGTTGTACGAGTACAGTATATTCCCATATTCCACAAAAAAAACCTGTAAAATGATCTTTTTATTATATACCTCAATATTAAAGAATTTATCAAAAACGTGAAGAAAAAATCAAATCCTTTTAAATCAATCAACCGTGATTTCAGAGCCATGAGAGCGGCAGACGAAGGAAGTTGCAAATGTTCTGATTTTCTCAACGTCTTGATCGTCATACCGAATATTTTGTCGTTTTTTTGGTGTTTATCGTTGATATTTTTACTTAATTTAATTCCTTTCTTTATAATCGCCATCTTGAATTTGGAACTGTATAATATAAACGTTATTGAATCCAATAAACTTTTTCATATTTTACGGTCAATTGGTAACATCTGGGATAGGTGATTGACTATACACTTACAGGTATAGAATGCATATGTGTAATGTACTCAGTAAAACATTTTATCTTGTATACATGATATTATTTATACATGTATATGTTAATTAGTCTATACTTCTACACTCTCTTTGGCACTCGTTTACTCGAGGTAATACGGAATTTCTTATATACTGAGATTCAAAAGTTTAGTCGGTTCTTCATGCACGCTTAACGATAATACAAAATAAGACGATATTTATTTTGTCACTTTAACTATATTTGCCGAAGTATGCAGAGCAACATCAACAGATTTTTGGATTTATTTTATAGTCTGATTGAAAGTAATTGCTCCTTTATGTAAAACAGCAATTTGTCAAATAAAAGCACTATTTGTCTAGATAAACAACTGAAACTGTGTAAATGATGAGATATTACACCACAGAATGTAAAACCTCATGTAAAAATCATAACATTTTATCCTTGTACAAACATTCCCTCTTGAAAGTTTAGTAATCGGTAAATTATCTCCCTTTACATTGAAATAAGAACGAGTTAGGATAGCTGATATCACCAAAATGAAAGTTGTTATACTTTACTTAATCCCAGATTCTGTTTGTAACAAATGCAAATTCAATTTCAGACTGCGTCTTCAAAATATCATGTCCATATACAGGCACACATCCGGATTAAAAACGTACCATATGGAATTTCCCGAGTATTTTACTGATTGAAGGTCTCACTACAAAGTTGAAATTTTTTCTTTGTTCTATATAAAATAAGGTCTCACTACACAGTTGAACTTTGTTCTTTGTTCTATATAAACTAAGGTCTCATTACGCAGTTAAATTTTGTTCTTTGTTCTATATAAACTAAGGTCTATGATTTCCACGTAAAATATACATTTTTAAAAAAAAAATATTCATAGAAAAAATGCAACCCGCATAAAAATACAGTATGACTGGTAGGTTGATCGGCTTGTTTTTATTTAAAAGGGTACAGCGATACCCTAAGAAACTGTGAAAAAGAAGTCCTCAAATGCTCATAAATACATACATATTTTGAAATATTTCAAAACCAAATTACAAAGGACTTTTTAAAGCGTAAGTATCATGTTACCATTTGTAAAGGGGTGTAACTTTGTACTGAGACATACACATTTTGTTTTCAGTATACTTCTGTCAAGGAATTTATTCAGAACATATTTTGATTATATTTATTTTACTTGCTGTCAGATTTGATAGAATACCAGGCATAAAACAAGGAATTATATAAAACATTATATACAAGTCTGGTCCCAGAACCTGATATCTCTCGAATCAGGTCTATTTACTACCAATGGGAAGAGCAGGGAATTCTATGCCTGTCCACCAATTCATAGCTATTGAACGCTTACTATATAATGGCGTCTTTCAAACTTTCCCCTTAAGCAACTGATCAATCAGCGTACTCGAAACAATTGCTATTGAACGGACCCAGTCGGGAGAGTTGAGTTCGTTCTACAGAGCATTAATATATTTTATATACGATTTTTGATCCTGTATTTGAAATCACAAATACCAATTTAAGATTAATCTAATTTATCGACCAGTGAGATACATTGAAGGTTTTGATAATTTTATTAATTACTATCTACTTGTATGTCCGAAATATAGAGATTTAAGAATTAAATATTTAAAACCATATTTTTGTAGATGGGCGACCTTAAAGAAATTTAAGCAAACAATGACGTAACCTTCCACACGTAACATTATTAATTGAGCGAAGTATATTTATTATGCCTGAGCAATGAGAACTACAATGCAGTAATAAGTATTAATACTGCAAACATATTTTGTGTGTAAAAATATAGACAATTGAATAATGATTAAGTAAATAACTATATGTAAATGTATCATTTGTTTTATGTTTAAATTGCTACTCTGAAAAAATAATATTTTATTACGATTGTAAATATTATTTAACATTGTCACTATGATGGAACACTATGTTGTAAATTAATTATGCAGTTTTTGCTCTTAGTGTCTGCCTTACCGGTAAAATAAGATTCAAACTGTATTTTGTGATCATGATCTGGTATGACATATTTTACGACTGCTAATGCTATAACCGGGAAAAGGACATAATACGGCTTTAGCGACAGATAATATCTTTAAACGAGTACAATAACTGATTAAGATAGATATGGAACTGACAGTGATAGAAAAGACGAGTTTCACAAACCCCCAAAATGGCCCTGTATTACGATATGCAATATAATTAAACATTATTTCTTTGCAATATTTCATGTTTTTATGTAAAATTAGTATTTTATTAAGCGAAAAATGTCAAATTGAAAAATAAAATTTACATTTGATAAAGAATAAATATGATCTAAATAAAATTGCCTTCATTGTCAAAAACCATGATATATTTACCTAAAATGGCTTAAAATGTAGTAAAACTGCATATTTCTACTGTTTATATACACTTTATTAGTATTTTATTAAGCGAAAAATGTCAAATTGAAAAATAAAATTTACATTTGATAAAAGAATAAAGTATGCTTTAAATAAAATTGCCTTCATTGTTAAAAACCATGATATATTTACCTAAAATGGCTTAAAACGTAGTAAAACTAGATATTTCTACTGTTTATATACACTTTATTGGTATTTTATTAAGCGAAAAACGTCAAATTGAAAAATAAAATTTACATTTGATAAAAGAATAAAGTATGATTTAAATAAAATTGCCTTCATTGTCAAAAACCGTGATATATTAACATAAAATGGCTTAACATGTAGTAAAACTGGATATTTCTACTGTTTATATACACTTTATTGGTATTTCATTAAGCTAAAAATGTCAAATTGAAAAATAAAATTTACATTTGATAAAAGAATAGAGTATAATTTAAATAAAATTGCCTTCATTGTCAAAAACCATGATATATTTACTTAAAATGGCTTAAAATGTAGTAAAACTGGATATTTCTACTGTTTATATACACTTTATTGGTATTTTATTAAGCGAAAAATGTCAAATTTAAAAAATGAAATTTACATTTGATAAAAGAATAAAGTATGATTTAAATAAAATTGCTTTCATTGTCAAAAATCATGACATATTTACCTTAAATGGCTTAAAATGTAGTAAAACTGGATATTTCTACTGGTTATATACACTTTATTGGTATTTTATTAAGCGAAAAATGTCAAATTTAAAAAATGAAATTTACATTTGGTAAAAGAATAAAGTATGATTTAAATAAAATTGCTTTCATTGTCAAAAACCATGATATATTTACCTAAAATGGTTTAAAATGTAGTAAAATTGGATATTTCTACTGTTTATATACACTTTATTGGTATTTTATTTATTAAGTCAGGGCCATGTCTTTTTGTGGCAAGAATGTCTTTATAATAAAAACATATTTAAATGTAAAAAAGTGGACAAAATTTGGGAAAATGCGCAGAATAGAAAAAAGATAAAATATCAAAAAATAATGTATATTTAATACAAATACATAGAACTTTGCTGAAAAATAAGTATTTAGAATAAATGCATTTTACAGGGCCAATATTGGGGCGTCGTGAACTAGTCCTTAATTTCACATTGAATCAATGTTCAATTTGATTTCACAATGGCAAAAGATAATCAGTCACAATGGAGACTATTTTGAGAAATATTGATATTCTCTGTATTGAATGTCCGCCATAACTGAGTGATAGACCGTACAGAGTTCAAAATGCAAAATATATTGCTGTTGCCCTGCCTACTGGCGACACAGGTTATTAAATAGTTGACAAATTATGTATGATTATAAAACTTTACACATATATTCCTGAAACATTCTTCTAAAAGCATCTGACATTTTATATGAACACCACGGTTTTCAAAAGCACGAAACAAAATTAACATACCTCCATAGCGGACCAAAACCAGTAATCCAAATAAACACAGCGTTGTCGAAACCATGATTGCTGATTAACGAGCGTTGGGCGTTGTATCTATTCTTCAGCCAGTCACTGCTTCGGTGCTGGGCTCTTCGTCGTATTTATACGCATATGTGTTTACAGTTCCCATAGTTGCCTTTAAACAAACATCAATTGTTCCATACCACGTGGTCATGCGACATGTTAATGTTTGCAGAGTGATTATGAGGACACATTTGGCAGCGAACAAGTAAATTGCTCGTTGTCAGCATGAGCGCATAGATAACCACCCAGCGAGTATCATATTACATTATTTGACTGACGGTGGCTTGATTGAATCGGTATGATAAAACACAGCTAAAATATTTGAGAACCATACAAATGAAAAAAAAAACACCTGTAAACTTATACCACAGTGTGTATGGTATGTGATTACTGGCAAGGAGACTACATTTGAATCGATTTTCTCTTCTTTTTTTTCTTCTTCTTCTTTTTCTTCGTCTTATTATTCATTTTTTGTGACAAATATATTTTATTTCATGCAAGACATAAAAAAAATATTATACACATGTTGTTCAGGTATCAATATAAACGATGATTTTGAAATTTAACACATTATAGAGCAACTGTATATAAATTACAAAACATTAATACAATGTCTTACAAGTAATATTTTACATCAATACAAAACAAAATGAAGAGAAGAAAAGGAGGAGAGATAAGAGATAGAAGTTTACAGCCGAGGAACTGTATGCAGTATATTTTTCGTAGTTTTAGTTTAGTACAGGTTTCCCCTTTTAATTTCGTGTGACCTAAGTTTGTTTTTGTTTATTGCAATAAGTCTTTCTATTTGTTTTTTTGTAAGTATGATAAGAATGCTGCAATACTGGGAATTGTTCTTTTGTGTTAACATCTGATGAGTTATATATTTGATAACCTGTGCTAAAATGTTTACTATTTGCAATACAAAAATTATGGACTTGAGTCCAAAAGGCTCTTACAAAATGACATCCCAAAACTAAATGTTCTAGAGTTTCCGCATGTCTATCATAAAATCTTATTCTTCTTTTATTATTATTGTTCTTTGTTATCTTATTTTCTTCTGATGCTTTTATTATATTTGGAGAAAAAGTTTGGTTTTTAAGCCTTTTTTATTTTTATAATTTCAATATAGAGAGATAATAATTTTACATGTTGTCTTGCCAAAATAAGTGTTCTATTCTTACAGACTCTCTCTCTCTCTCTCTCTCTCTCTCTCTCTCTCTCTCTCTCTCAGATTTACGAATACATTCCAAACATGTCATCTATCTACAAGAAACTTTTATTCTATACTGCCCGCACTTTTTCTTTCTGGACACTGTCCAGACTTGACCAGCTGACCTACCCATACCATGCAGGTGCAATGTTATATAGGCAACAAGGTGGCATGTCTTATTAATATAAAGCCATATATAATATATATAATGAGTAAGTCTGAGTAGAGCCACCGTCCTTCCAGTTACTTACGGAAGGACGATGGATCTACTCAGACTGACTCCAATCTGAGGTCCTCAGACTTCCTCCACCAGTAAAACTGGATTTAACATATATAACCTGACTCAGTCTGAGGTCTTCTTCCATCAGTAAAACTGGATTTAACATATATAACCTGACTCAGTCTGAGGTCTTCCTCCACCAGTAAAATTGGATATAGCATATATAACCTGACTCAGTCTGAGGTATTCCTCCACCAGTAAAACTTGATATAACATATATAACTGACTCAGTCTGAGGTCTTCCTCCACCAGTAAAACTGGATATAGCATATATAACCTGACTCAGTCTGAGGTCTTCCTACACCAGTAAAACTGGATATAACATATATAACTGACTCAGTCTGAGGTCTTCCTCCACCAGTAAAACTGGATATAGCATATATAACCTGATTCAGTCTGAGGTCTTCCTACACCAGTAAAACTGGCTATAACATATATAACTGACTCTGTCTGAGGTCTTCCTCCACCAGTAAAACTGGATATAACATATATAACCTGAAATGTGTTAAAAATGGCGGTAAGCCCTATTCAAAATTTGTTTTAATATAAAACACTTATGTGATGTGTCGTATGTGATATATTTCGGTTGGCTTTGATGCTTTTCATATTTACATTTTCTTGTATCTATTTAGTTACATTGCTGTTAAATAAGGATGAGCTCTGTGGATGCTGGAATCAAACCTGTATTAAACAGCCAGTCAAGGCAATGATGACAAGTGTATTTAAAAACAGGTTGTTGCTTAATACAGGTTACTTTGTTTTGAAATGATAAAAATAGGAAATGGCAAATGTTGCTGCTTAAGACGAGTAGCTGCTTAGTAGAAATAAATTTAAATTTGTAACAATAATGACGTTGAATGTTTCTGCGTGTTTTTGTCTTTCCAAGCACCAAGTTTACGACAAAAGTAGGATTGTAATTACTTCTACACTTCAATTGCATTAATATACATGGACAAATTTGATTATTTTCTAAAACAACTAAATAAAGACACGACAATGTCAATAATTCTTAAGAGATATAACATTCACCTTAGGTTATTTTAAAATTGTTGAGATATAACATTCATCTAAGGTTATTTTAATATGGCTGAGATTTAACATTCATCTTAGGTTACTTTAAAATTGCTGAGATATAACACTCATCTTAGGTTATTTTAAAATTGTTGAGATATAACATTCACCTTAGGTTATTCTAAAATTACTGAGATATAACATTCACCTTAGGTTATTTTAAAATAGCTGAGATATAACATTCATCTAAGGTTATTTTAATATGGCTGAGATTTAACATTCATCTTAGGTTACTTTAAAATTGCTGAGATATAACATTAAACTTAATGTATTTTAAGATGGCTGAGATATAACATTCACTTTAAGTTATTTTAAGATGGCTGAGATATAACATTCACTTTAAGGTTTAGTGTGTTTATAACGAAGAGGCTGAGTACTGAGGCAAGATGGGTCTAGCACTAGTTTACCGCCAGGCGTATCCAGGGAAATATGCCTCGGTAGGCTGCTTGCCCTTATATACACTATAACTTAAACAATGACGGTAAAAGGCTCAAACTCCGTATAAGTATCCAGGGACGATGCATCGGTGGGCTGACTGCCCTTACATACAATATAACTTAAATTAAGTCGGTAAAAGGCTCAAACCTCGGTGGCCTGACTATCCTTATATACAATATAACTTAACCCATGTCGGTAAAAGGCACAAACACCCTACAAGTATCCAAGGAACGATGCCTCGGTGTGCTGACTGTCCTTATATACAATATAACTTAAACAATGTCATTAAAAGGCTCAAACCCCGTACAAGTATCCAGAGAACGATGCGTCGGTGGGCTGACAACCTTTATATACAATATAACTTAAACAATGACGGTAAAATGCTCAAGCCCATACAAGTATCCAGTGAACGATGCCTCGGTGGGCTGACTACCCTTATATACAATATAACTTAAAAGGCTCAAGCCCCGTACACGTATCCAGAGAACATTGCCTCGGTGGGTTGACTGCCATTGAGTACAATATAACTTAAACAATGTCGGAAAAAGGCTCAACCCCGTACGAGTATCCAGGGAACGATGCCTCGGTGGGCTGACTGCCCTTATATACAATATAACGTAAATAATGTCAGTAAAAGGCTCAAGCCCCGTACAAGTATCCAGGCAACGATGGCTCGGTGGGCTGACTGCCCTTATATACAATATAACTTAAAAGGCTCAAGCCCCGTACACGTATCCAGAGAACGATGCCTCGGAGGGCTGACTGCCCTTGAGTACAATATAACGTAAACAACGTCAGAGAAAGGCTCAACCCCGTACGAATATCCAGGGAACGATGCATCGGTGGGCTGACTGCCCTTATATACAATATAACTTAAACAATGTCAGTAAAAGGCTCAAGCACCGTACACGTATCCAGAGAACGATGCTTCGGTTGGCTGACTGCCCTTGAGTACAATATAACGTAAACAACGTCGGAGAAAGGCTCAACCCCGTAGGAGTATCAAGGGAACGATGCCTCGGTGGGCTGACTGCCATTATATACAATATAACTTAAACATTTTCAGTAAAAAGGCTCAAGCCCCGTACAAGTTTCCAGGGATCGATGCCTCGGTAGGCTGACTGCCCTTATATAAAATATAACTTAAACAATGTCAGTAAAAGGCTCAAGCACCGTTCACGTATCCAGAGAACGATACCTCGGTGGGCTGACCGCCCTTGAGTACAATATAACGTAAACAATGTCGGAAAAAGGCTCAACCCCGCAGGAGTATCCAGGGAACGATGCCTCGGTGGGCTGACTGCCCTTATATTCAATATAACTAAAACAATATCGGTAAAAGGCTGAACCCCGTACGAGTATCCAGGGAACGATGCCTCGGTGGACTGACTGCCCTTATATACAATATAAAATTAACAATGTCAGTAAAAGGCTCAAGCTCCGTACACGTATCCAGAGAACGATGCCTCGGTGGGCTGACTGCCCTTGAGTACAATATAACTTAAACAATGTCGGAAAAAGGCTCAACCCGGTACGAGTATCCAGGGAACGATGCCTCGGTGGGCTGACTACCCTTATATACAATATAACTTAAACAATGTCAGTAAAAGGCTCAAGCACCGTACAAGTATCCAGGGAATGATGCCTCGGTGGGCTAACTGCCCTTATATACAATATAACTTAAACAATGTCGGAAAAAGTCTCAAGTCCCGTACAAGTATCCAGGGAACGATGCCTCGGTGGCCTGACTGCCCTTACATACAATATAACTGAAACAATGTCAGTAAAAGGCTCAAGCCCCGTAAAAGTATCTAGGGAACGATGCCTCGGTGGTCTGACTGCCCTTATACACAATATAACTTAAACAATGTCGGAAAAGTCTCAACCCCGTACGAGTATACAGAGAACGAGGCCTCGGTGGTCTAACTGCCCTTATATACAATATAACTTAAACAACGTCGGTAAAAGGCTCAAGTCCCGTACAAGTATACAGGTACGATCTTACGGTGGCCCAAATGGCCTGATATACAATATAAAATAAATAATGTCGGTAAAAGGCTCAAACCCCGTACAAGTATCCAGGGAACGATGCCACGGTGGTCTGACTGCCCTTATATACAATATAACTTAAACAATGTCGTTAAATGGCTCAAACCCTGTACAAGTATCCAGGGAAGGATGCATCGGTGGACTGACTGCCCTTATATACAATATAAATTAAACAATGTCGGTAAAAGGTTCAAACCCCATACAAGTATCCAGGGAACAATGCCTCAGTGGGTTGAATCCCTTTATATACAATATAAATTAAACAATGTCGGTAAATGGCTCAAACCCCATACAAATATCAAGGGAACGATGCCTCTTACATGCATTAAATACAATACAACACAACCCTGCTGGCCATATAGAAACTTGCTCCATCAGACACCGATAAAACCCTGCTGGCCTTATAGCAACTACCTCCACCAGACACCCATACAACCCTGCTGCCCATATAGCAACTAGCTCCACCAGACTCCAACACAACCCTGCCGCCCATATAGCAACGATAAATTTGTTGTTCAAAACAGTGTTAACTTTAACGTAGCGTTAAGTAGCTGACGTTAATGGTGAAATTTAATTGTGATGTTCAACCACAATTGAATATTAATTTAAGCGTCATCGAAATTCAAGATAGCTGCTTTATTTCTTGCAAATTTGCGCAAAGAGAGAGTTTACAGAAAAAACGAACATCTGAGTCAGTTGGTTTGATGTCGGTATAATGTGACTTTCAGGTTTCATGCCATGTACGCCATGAAATGATTGATAGACACAGTTGGTCTGGTTTCTGTATGCTATTGCCTCATGGGTAAATGCCATGTACGCCATGAAATGACTGATATACACAGTTGGTCTGGTTTCTGTATGCTATTGCTTCTTGGGTCCATGCCATGTACGCCATAAAATGGCTGAAAGACTCAGTTGGTCTGGTGTTGGTATAATGTGACTTCATAGGTTCATGTCATGTACGCCATGAAATGACTGAAGGACACAGTTGGTCTGTTGTCAGTATAATGTGCTTTCATGGGTTCATGTCATGTACACCAAGAAATGACTGAAGGACACATTTTGGTCTGGTGTCAGTATAATGTAACTTCATGGGTTCATGCCATGTAAGCCATGAAATGACTGAAAGACACAATTGGTCTGGTGTCGGTATAATGTGATTTCATGGGTTCATACCATGTACGCCATGAAATGACTGAAGGACTCAGTTTGGTCTGTTGTCGATATTATGGGACTTCATGGGTTCATGTCATGTAATCCTTGAAATGACTGAAGGACAAAGTTGGTCTGATTTCGGTATAATGTGACTTCATGGTTCCTTGCCATATACACCATGAAGTGACTGAATGACACAGTTGGTCTAGTGTCGGTATAATGTGACTTCGTGGGTTCGTGTCATGTACACAATTAAATGACAGAAGGACACATTTGGTCTGGTGTCGATATAATATTACTTTATTTGTTGATGTCATGTACGCCATGAAATGACTGAAGGACTCAGTTTGGTTTGTTGCCAGTATCATGTGACTTAATTGCTTCATGTCATGTAAGCCATGAAATGAATGAATGGTCCAGTGTGGTCTGTTGTCGATATAATTTGACTTCAAAGGTTCATGTCATGTACGCCATGAAATGACTGAAGGACACATAAGGACATATGTCGGTTCATGTATAATGTGACTTCATGGGTTAATGTCATGTACGCTATGAAATGACCGAAGGACACAGCTGGTCTGGTGTCAGTATAATATGACTTCATGGGCTCATGTCATGTATGCCATTAAATGACTGAAGGACACACTTGGTCTAGTGTCGGTATAATATGACTTCTTTTGGTTCATGCCATGTACGCCATGAAATGACTATAGTATTCAGTTTGGATTGTTGTCGGTATAATGAGACTTTATTGGTTCATACAATGTATGCCATGACATGACTGAACGACTCAGTTTTGTCTGTTGTCAGTATAGTGTGACTTCATGAGTTCATATCATGTACGCCATGAAATGACTTAAGGACTCAGTTTGGTCTGTTGTCGATATCATGGGACTTCATGGGTTCATGTTATGTACTCCATGATATGACTGAAGGATACAGTTGGTCTAAGGTCGGTATAATGTGACTTAATGGGCTCATGTTATGTACGGCATGAAATGACTCAAGGAAGTAGTTGGTCTGGTGTCAGTTTACTATGACTTTATGGGTTCATGTCATGTACACTGTGAAATGATTGAAGGACTCAGATTGGTCAGTGGTCAGTATAATGTGACTTTATGGGTTTATAACATGTACGCCATGGAATGACTGAATGACACAGTTGGTCTAGTGTCGGTATAACATGACTTCTTGGGTTTATGCCATGTACGCCATGAAATGAATACATGACTCAGTTTGGATTGTTGTCGGTATAATGACTCAATGACACAGAAATCACTGAATGACACAGTTGGTCATGTGTCGGTATGATGTGACTTCATGGTTTCCTGTCATGTACGCCATGAGTTGACTGAAGGACACAGTTGGTCTGGTGTCGGTATAATGTGACTTCATGGGTTCGTGTGATGTAGGCCATGAAATGACTGAATGACTCAGTTTGGTCTGTTGTCGGTATAATATGACTTCATGGTTTCCTGTCATGTACGCCATGAATTGACTGAAGGACACTGTTGGTCTGGTGTCGGTATAATGTGACTTCATGGGTTTGTGTCGTGTACGCCATGAAATGACTGAAGGACTTAGTTGGTCTGATGTCGGTATAATGTGACTTCATGGGATCGTGTCATGTACGCCATTAATTGACTGAAAAAAAATGTTGGTCTGGTGTCGGTAGAATATGACTTCATGGGTTCGTGTCTTGTACGCCATGATATGACTGAAGGCCTACGTTGTTCTGGTGTCATTATAATGTGACTTCGTGGGTTTGTGTCGTATACGCCACAAAATGACTGAAGGACACAGTTTGTCTTTTGTCGGTATAATGTGACTTCGTGGGTTCGTGTTATGTACACCATGAAATGACTGATGGACACAGATGGTCTGGTGTCGGTAGAATTTGATTTGATGGGTTCGTGTCATGTACACCATGAAATGACTGCAGGACACACTTGGTCTGGTGTCGGTATAATGTGACGTCATGGGTTCGTGCCATGTACACCATGAAATGACTAAAGGACTCAGTTTGGTCTATTGTCGGTATAATGTGACTTCATGGGTTAATGCCATGCACGCCATGAAAAGACTGAAAGACTCAGTTGGTCTGTAGAAATCACGTGGGATGGTAGACAGTCACTTGTGAAATAATCAGGTACCCATAATAGAGGTTGGAACGATAACTTAATGGACTGACAGTACGAAAACAAACCGACTTAACAAAAGGAACTATTACAAATTCTGTATATGTATATAAAGTATACAGGAAAATGTTCAGTTTCCTATCATTTCAACCATACACACATTGTCGCAAACAGCATTGCACCAGCCAACGTCATCAATGTCTAAAACACTAAAGATTTTAGAAATTGAAAGCGGCAGACGAATAGCAGAGATATTCTGATTTTTTTCAACGTCATCGTCATGCGGAAATTTTTTGTCGGTTGTTTGTCTTATCGATGAAATTTCTACTAAAGTTCTTTCTCTTTTTATTTTAAGTCGTCATCTTGGATTTTGAACTGTACAATATAAAATTAATTAGATCCAATAAACTTCTACATATTGTACGGTCACATCTGGAGTAGGTTATTTGCTATACAAGTACAGGTATAGAATAAAGTGCTTTATTAAAATACACAAACTGTCGCTATTATTAATATAGATTTTTTTTTCAAATTGAAATCGTCAATGTGTCGGTTTGTCAACTATGAACAAAAAACGACCTTGTAGCACTTCGTAAAAACAAACCGCTCCAATCAAAAACAGCACTGCAAATTCATCTGGCGGAACCTTCTTCAATTTCGAAGTACTGCAGAAGTTTAAACTTGACCTGTAATCCTGGCTTAAAGAACAAATACTGCAACAATCCCCCCCCACCACCACCACATAAAAGTTTTGAAATGTTTTTAACGTTACTCTAGTTCATGGACGTGTCATTATGGTGTGTCGTGATCATATTCGTTGGGGCAGTTCACAGATAAGGTTATATTTGCATGTTGCCTTGCGTTACTTCAAATATTGTGTATATCACCGTTGGAGACAGTCACAACAATTTAACCACTGTGGGGTGGTTGGATACAAACAAAGCTTTCAGTTCGAAGCTTATTTCTATAGAAAGTACGAGAATGAACCAGGCACATTGTCATTTCTGTCGATGTGTCATTAAGATAACTAGACGTTGTTTTTGTATTAGGATTTCAGTTGATTCGCCTTGTCAATAATGTATGGACTATTATGCAGTTAATGCGTCATTGTGGCGTATATACAATTGATATCGCTGGTAATGCGTGTTCCCCATGGTCGCGTTTATTGTGTATTACCTGACATGCACCGGTTTCACTAAATATTTCAACTTGCTTATTTCCCACTGTCGTGCTATATTTGGGGAATATAACTCAAAATAAGTTTCTTTGTTTCAAGTATTTATTTGACACTTTTATTCATAGAGAGGTTATAATTTTATGCGTCGTTCGGTCGAAATCATTTTTTTACTTGCTTGCACTCAGATTCCCCAGTATACTACCAGCATATCATGTACCAACAATAGCAAATCTTATCACAACATGATGTAAACGATTTATCTCCCTGGACACTGTCCAGAGCTGACCAACTGACTACCAAACACATTCGCACTGTACATAGAAAAAAAACCTGATCGACTGACACGCATTTAAGAGTCAGTAATTTAACATAACGTCGCAACTAATCTTTTATGAATCAGTATGCATGAAGTAGTATTTTTATACCCATTTGTGTTCTAAAACACAGATCAGATTGTAGTTACTCCAAATGTCAACTATATAACAATAACTTTACTCGTTTCGATATCAAAAAAAATGTCAAACAGAAGACGTAACATTCAATGGACAAATTCATCACAACAGTTGAAATATAAACCATGTAAGTCATCATAACCATCGTGTTTACTGGTATACTAACAGATCACTAGAGAAGAACCAGGCACCACAACAGTTGACATATAAGTCATGTATGTCATCATAACCACCATGCCAACAAATGTACTTATATGTAACTAGAAAAGAACAAAGCACCACAACAGTTGACATATAAGTCATCTATGTAATCATAACAACCATGCCAACAAATGTATTAACATGTAACTAGAAAAGAACCAGGCACCACAACAGTTGACACATAAGTCATGTATGTCATCATAACCACCATGCCAACAAATGTAATTATATGTAACTAGAAAAGAACAAGTCACCACAACAGTTGACATATAAGTCATCTATGTCATCATAACCACAATGCCAACAAATGTATTAACATGTAACTAGAAAAGAACCAGGCACCACAAGAGTTGACACATAAGTCATGTATGTCATCATAACCACCATGCCACAGATGTACTAACATGTAACTAGAAAAGAACCAGGCACCATAACAGTTGACACATAAGTCATGTATGTCATCATAACCACCATGTTAACAAATGTATTTACATGTACATGTAACTAGAAAAGAACCAGGCACCACAAAAGTTGACACATAAGTCATGTATGTCATCATAACCGCCATGCCAAAAAATGTACTAACATGTAACTAGAAAAGAACCAGGCATCACAACAGTTGACATATAAGTCATGTATGTCATCATAACCACCATGCCAACAAATGTACTTATATGTAACTAGAAAAGAACCAGGCACCACAACAGTTGACACATAAGTCATGTATGTCATCATAAACACCATGCCAACAAATGTATTAACATGCAACTAGGAAAGAGCTAGGCACCACAACAGTTGACACATAAGTCATGTATGTCATCATAATCACCATGCCAACAAATATACTGACATGTAAATAGAAAATAACCAGGCAACAAAACAGTTGAAACATAAGCCATGTATGCCATCATAACCACCATGCCAAAAATGTATTAACATGTAACTAGAAAAGAACCAGTCACCACAGCAGTTGACACATAAGTCCTGTATGTCATCATATCCACCATGCCAACACATGTTCTAACATGTACCTACAAAAGAACCAGGCACCACAACAGTTGACACATAAGTCATGTATGTCATCATAACCACCATGCCAACAAATGTACTAACATGTAACTAGAAAAGAACCAGGCACCACAACAGTTGGCACATAAGTTATCTATGTTATCATAACCAGCATGCTAACCAATATACTTAAATGTAACTAGAAAAGAACCAGGCACCACAACAGTTGATACATAAGTCATGTATGTCATCATAACCACCATGTTAACAAATGTACTTACATGTAACTAGAAAAGAACCAGGCACCACAACAGTTGACACATAAGTTCTGTATGTCATCATATCCACCAAGCCAACACATGTTCTAACATATACCTACAAAAGAACCAGGCACCACAACAGTTGACACATAAGTCATGTATGTCATCATAACCACCATGCCAACAAATGTACTAACATGTAACTAGAAAAGAACCAGGCACCACAACAGTTGGCACATAAGTTATCTATGTTATCATAACCAGCATGCTAACCAATATACTTAAATGTAACTAGAAAAGAACCAGGCACCACAACAGTTGACACATAAGTCATGTATGTCATCATAACAACCATGCCAACAGATGTACTAACATGTAACTAGAAAAGAACTAGGCACCACAACAGTTGACACATCAACCATGTATGTCATCATAACCACCATGCCAACAAATGTACTAACATGTAACTCGAAAAGAACCAGGAACCACAACAGTTGACACATAAGTCATGTATGTCATCATAACAACCATGACAACAGATGTACTAACATGTAACTAGAAAAGAACTAGGCACCACAACAGTTGACACATCAACCATGTATGTCATCATAACTACCATACCAACAAATGTACTAACATGTAACTAGAAAACAACCAAGCACCACACCAGTTGACACATAAGTCATGTATGTCATCGTAACCATTATGCCAACAAATGTACTTACATGTAACTAGAAAAGAACCTTGCACCACAACAGTTGACACATAAGTCATGTATGTCATCATAACCACCATGCCAACACATGTACTAACATGTAACGAGAAAAAGGATCAGGCACCAGAATAGTTGACACATAAGACATGTATGTCATCATAACAACCATGCCAAAACATGTAACTAGAAAAGAACCAGGCACCACACCAGTTGACAGATAAGTAATGTATGTCATCATAACCACCATGCCAACAAATGTACTAACATGTAACTAGAAAAGAACATGGCACCACACCAGTTGACACATAAGACATGTATATCATCATAACCACCATGCTAACCAATATACTTACATGTAACTAGAAAAGAACCAGGCACCACAACAGTTGACACATAAGTCATGTATGTCATCATAACAACCATGCCAACAGATGTACTAACCTGTAACTAGAAAAGAACTAGGCACCACAACAGTTGACACATCAATCATGTATGTCATCATAACCACCATGCCAACAAATGTACTAACATGTATCTCGAAAAGAACCAGGCACCACAGCAATGTATACATAAGACATGTATGTCATCATAACCACCATGCCAACAAATGTTCTAATATGTAACTAGAAAAGATCAAGGCACCACAACAGTTGACATATAAATCATATATGTCAGCATAACCACAATGCCAACAAATGTATTAACATGTAACTAGAAAAAAAACCGGCACCACAACAGTTGACACATAAGTCATGTATGTCATCATAACCACTATGTCAACACATTTACTAATATGTAACTAGAAATTAACCAGGCACCACAACAGTTGACATATAAGTCATATATGTCATCATAACAACCATGCCAACACAGGTAACTAGAAAAAAACCAGGCATCACAACAGTTGACACATAATTCATGTATGTCATCATAACCACCATGCCAACAAATGTACTTACATGTAACTAGAATAGAACCAGGCACCGCAACAGTTGACACGAAATCATCTATGTCATCATAACCACCATGCCAACAAATGTATTTACATGTAACTAGAAAAAAACCAGGCACCACAACAGTTGACACATAAGTCATGTATGTCATCATAACCACCATGCCAACAAATGTATTAACATGCAACTAGAAAAGAACAAGGCACCACACCAGTGGACACATAAGTCATTTATGTCATCATAACCATCATACCAATAAATGTACAAACATGTAACTAGAAAAGAACCAGGCACAACAACAGTTGACACATAAGTCATGTATGTCATCATAATCACGATGCAAACAAATATACTGACATGTAACTAGAAAATAACCAGGCAACAAAACAGTTGAAACATAAGCCATGTATGCCATCATAACCACCATGCCAAAAATGTATTAACATGTAACTAGAAAAGAACCAGTCACCACAGCAGTTGACACATAAGTCCTGTATGTCATCATATCCACCATGCCAACACATGTTCTAACATGTACCTACAAAAGAACCAGGCACCACAACAGTTGACACATAAGTCATGTATGTCATCATAACCACCATGCCAACAAATGTACTAACATGTAACTAGAAAAAAAACAGGCACCACAACAGTTGACACATAAGTCATGTATGTCATCATAACCACCATGCCAACAAATGTATTAACATGCAACTAGAAAAGAACAAGGCACCACACCAGTGGACACATAAGTCATTTATGTCATCATAACCATCATACCAATAAATGTACAAACATGTAACTAGAAAAGAACCAGGCACCACAACAGTTGACACATAAGTCATGTATGTCATCAAAACCACCATGCCAACAATTGTACTTACATGTAACTAGAAAAGAACCAGGCACCACAACAGTTGACTCATAAGTCATCTATGTCATCATAACCACCATGCCAATAAATGTACTTACATGTAACTAGAAGAGAACCAGACACTACAACAGTTGACACATAAGTCATGTATGTCATCATAACTACCATACCAACAAATGTACTAACATGTAACTAGAAAACAACCAGGTACCACAACAGTTGACACATAAGTCATGTATGTCACATAACCACCATGCCAACAAATGTACTTACATGTAACTAGAAAAGAACCAGGCACCACAACAGTTGACACATAAGTCATGTATGTCATCATCACCACCATGCCAACACATGTACTAACATGTAACGTGAAAAGGACCAGGCACCACAACAGTGACACATAAGACATGTATGTCCTCATCACCACCATGCCAACATATGTACTAACATGTAACGAGAAAAGGACCAGGCACCACAACAGTTGACACATAAGACATGTATGTCACCATCACCACCATGCCAACACATGTAATAACATGTAACGAGAAAAGAACCAGGCACCACAACAGTTGACTCATAAGTCATCTATGTCATCATAACCACCATGCCAATAAATGTACTTACATGTAACTAGAAGAGAACCAGACACCACAGCAGTTGACACATAAGTCATGTATGTCATCATAACTACCATACCAACAAATGTACTAACATGTAACTAGAAAAGAACCAGACACTACAACAGTTGACACATAAGTCATGTATGTCATCATAACTACCATACCAACAAATGTACTAACATGTAACTAGAAAACAACCAGGCACCACAACAGTTGACACATAAGTCATGTATGTCATCATAACCACCATGCCACCAAATGTACTTACATGTAACTAGAAAAGAACCAGACACTACAACAGTTGACACATAAGTCATGTATGTCATCATAACTACCATACCAACAAATGTACTAACATGTAACTAGAAAACAACCAGGCACCACAACAGTTGACACATAAGTCATGTATGTCATCATAACCACCATGCCAACAAATGTACTTACATGTAACTAGAAAAGAACCAGGCACCACAACAGTTGACACATAAGTCACATATGTCAACATCACCACCATGCCAACACATGTACTAACATGTAACGAGAAAAGGACCAGGCACCACAACAGTTGACACATAAGACATGTATGTCATCATCACCACCATGCCAACACATGTACTAACATGTAACGAGAAAAGGACCAGGCACCACAACAGTTGACACATAAGACATGTATGTCTTCATAACAACCATACCAACAAATGTAACTAGAAAAGGACCAGGCACCACAACAGTTGACACATAAGTCATATATGTTATCATAACCACCATGCCAACAAATGTACTAACATGTAACTATAAAAGAACCAGGCACCACAGCAGTTGACACATAAGACATGTATATCATCATAACCACCATGCTAACAAATATACTTACATGTAACTAGAAAAGAACCAGGCACCACAACAGTTGACACATAAGTCATGTATGTCATCATAACCACCATGCCAACACATGTATTAACATGTAACTAGAAAAGAACGAAGCACCACAACAGTTGACACATAAGTCATGTATGTCATCATAACCACCATGCCAACAAATATACTTACATGTAACTAGAAAAGAACCAGGCACCACAACAGTTGAAACATAAGTCATGTATGTCATCATAACCACCATGTAACTAGAAAAGAACAAGGCACCACAACAGTTGACACATAAGTCATGGATGTCTTCATAACAATCATAATGTTAACAGGTGTACTAATATGTCACTACCAAAGACCCAGTAACCACAACAATTGAAACATAAGCCATGTTTGTCATCATAACCATCATGCCAAACAAGTTTACTAACATGTCACTACAAAAACCCAGGCACCACACCAGTTGACATATAAGCAATGTTTGTCATCATAACTGTCATGCCAAACAAGTGCACTAACATGTCACTACAAAAGACCGAGGCACAATAAGAGTTGAAACATAAAACATGTATGTCATAACTAACCATCATGTTAACAGGTGTACTAACATGTCACTACAAAAGACCCATTCAACACAATCGTTGAAGCACAAGCAATGTATGTCATCAAAACCATCATGTTAACTGGTGTACTAATATGTCACTACAAAAGGCCCAGACACAACAGCAGTTGAAACATAAAACATGTATGTCATCATAAATATCATGTTAACTGGTGTACTAACATGTCACTACAAAAGACCCATACACAACAACAGTTGAAATATAAGTCATATGAGTATACATTGCCAAGTACATGTAAAGATAGGACCTGTGTATAAAGTAATATGTACATGTTAAGATAGGACCAGTGTATAAAGTGTCATGTACATCTAAAGATAGGAACTGTGTATAAAGTGCCATGTACATGTTAAGATAGAACCTGTGTATAAAGTGTCATGTACATGTAAAGATAGGAACTGTGTATAAAGTACCATGTACGTGTAAAGACAGGACCTGTGTATAAAATGGCATGCACATATAAATATAGGACTGTGTATAAAGTGTAATACACATATGAATATAGGACCTGTGTATAAAGTGTAATGTACATGTAAAGATAGGACCTGTTTTTAAAGTGACATACACATGTTTATATAGAATTGTGTAAAAAGTGTGATGCAAATGTAAATAAAGGACCTGTGTATAAAGTGTCATGTACATGTAAAGAGAGGACCTGTTTATAAAATGCCTTTTACATGTAAAGATAGGACCTGTATATAAAGTGCCATGTACATGTAAAGATAGGACCTGTGTATAAAGTACCATGTACATGTAATGATAGCAACTGTGTTACGAGTGCCATATACATGTAAAGGTAGGACCTGTGTATAAAGTGTCATGTCTTTGTAAAGATAATACCTGTGTATAAAGTACCATATACATGTAAAGAAAAGACCTGTGTATAAAGTTTCATGTTCATGTAAAGATAGAACCTGTATATAAAGTTCCATGTACATGAAAACAGAGGAATTATGTATAAAGTGCCATGCACATGTAAAGATAGGACCTGTGTATAAAATACCATGTACATGTAATGATAGGTCGTGTATTTACAGTACCATGTACATGTAATGATAGGACCTGTGTATAAAGTGTGATGCACAAGTTCATATAAATCCTGTATATAAAGTGTCAAGCACATGTCATGATATAACCTGTGTATAAAGTGTCAAGCACATGTAAGGTTAAGACCTGTATACAAAGTGCCATGTACATGTAATGATAGGATTTGTGTATAAAGCGTAATGCACAAGTAAATATAAGTCCTGTATATAACGTGTCAAGCACATGTTATGATAGAACCTGTGTATAATGTGTCAAGCACATGTAAAGATAGTTTAAACAATATTTTATTCACATAAGTACATATATTTAGCATACATTTAACAATAAAGTCATACGTTTAACGAATTATGTGGAAAGGATACAGAAAAAAGCTTTAGAAGCTTGTGTAAATCTGCTTCCATTATGTAAAGATAGGACATGTATATAAAGTGTCATGCACACGTAAAGGTAGGACCTGTGTATAAAGTGCCATGTACATGTAAATAAAGGACCTGTGTATAATGTATCATGTACAAGTAATATAGGACCTGTGCATAATGTACCATGTAAATGTAAACATAGGACCTGTGTATAATGTACCATGCACATGTTCAAATACATGTAGAACCTGTGTATAAAGTTCTATATACATGTAATGATACGACCTTTTTATCAAGTGCAATGTACATTAAGATATAGGACCTGTGTATAAAGTGTCAAGTACATGTAAATATAGGACCTTTCTAAAAATTGTCATGCACATGTAAAGATATGACCTGTGTATAAAGTATCATGTTCATGTAAAGATAGGACTTGATTTTAATGTGCCATGTACATGTTAAGATATGACCTGTGTATAAAGTATCATGTTCATGTAAAGATAGGACTTGATTTTAATGTGCCATGTACATGTTAAGATATGACCTGTGTATAAAGTATCATACACATATAAAGATATGACTTGTGTTTAATGTGTCATGCACATGTAAAGATAAGGACCTGCGTATAAAGTACCATGTTCATGTTAACATAGGACCTGTGTATAAAGTACTATGCACATGTAAAGATTGAACCTATGTATGAAGTACCATGTACATGTAATGATAGGACCTGTGTATAAAGTGTGATTCACGAGAAAATATAAGTCCTGTATATAAAGTGTCAAACACATGTCATGATTGCACCTGTGTATAAAGTGTGAAGCACATGTAAGGTTAGGACCTGTATATAAAGTGCCATGTATATGTAATGATAGGACCTGTTTATAAAGTGGGATGCACAAGTCAAGATAAGTCCTGTATATAAAGTGTCAAGCACATGTCATGACAAAACCTGTGTATGAAGTGTCAAACTCATAATAAGATAGGACCTGTATATAAAGTGTCATGTACATGTAAATATAGCACCTGTGTATAAAGTGTCATGCACATGTAAATATAGGACCTGTGTATAAAGTACCATGCACAGGTAAATATACTACTTGTGTATAAAGTACCATGTTCATGTAAAGATAAGAACCTGTGTATAAAGTACCATGTACATGTAAATATAGGACCTGTGTATAAAGTTCATTACACATGTAAAATAGGAGCTGTATAAAAAGTATCATGTACATGTAAATATAAGACCTGTGTATAAAGGGTCACGTACATGTAATGAGATAACATCTATATAAAGTACTATGTTCATGTAAATATAGCACATGATTGTGTACAAAGTGCGATGCACATGTAAAGATAAGACCTGTGTATAAAGTGTCATGCACATGTAAAGATAGGACCTGTGTACTAAGTGCGATGCACATGTTAAGATAAGACCTGTTTATCAAGTGCCATTTACATGTAATGAAAGCACCTGTGTATAAAGTGCCATGCACATGTAAAGATAGAACCTGTGTATCAAGTGCGATGTACATATAAATATAGGACCTGTGTATAAAGTGTCATGTACATATAAGGATAGGACCTGTGTATAAAGTGTCATGCACATATAAGGATAGGAACTGTGTATAAAGTGTCATGCACCTGTAAAAATATGACCTGTGTATAAAGTGTCGCGTACAAGAATAGATAAGACATGTATATAAAGTGTCACGTACATGTTTATATAGGACATGTATATAAAGTACCATGCACATGTAAAGTATGACCTGTGTATAAAGTGATGTACATTAAATATATGTTCTGTATATAAAGTGTCAAGCACATGTCATGATAGAAACTGTGTATAATGTGTAATGCACGTGTAAGGTTAGGACCTGTATATAAAGTGCCATGTACATGTAATGATAGGACCTGTGTATAAAGTGCGATGTACATGTAAGGTTAGGACCTGTATATAAAGTACCATGTACATGTAATGATAGGACCTGTTTATAAAGTGTCAAGCACAGGTAAAGATAGGACCTGTATATAAAATGTCATGCACATGTCAAGATAGGACCTGTGTATAAAGTGTCATGCACACGTAAATATAGGACCTGTGTATAGCGTACATGTACAATGCACTTGTAAAGATAAGACCTGTGTGTAAAATACCATGTACATAAAATGATAGGAACATTGTATAAAGTGCCATGTACACGTAAAAATAGGACCTGTGTATAAAGTGTCACGTACATGTAAAGATAGAACTTGTGTATAAAGGGGCATGCACATGTAAATTAAGGACCTGTGTATAAAGTACTATACACATGTACGGATTGGAGCTGGGTATAAAGTTTCATGTATATGTAAAGATAAGACCTGTGCATAAAGTGCCACGTACATGTATAGATATGACATGTATATAAAGTACCATGTACATGTAGATATAGCACATGTGTATAAGGTGACATGCACATGGAAAGATAATACCTGTGTATCAAGTGCAATATACATGTAAAGATATGACATGTATATAAAGTACCATGTACATGTAGATATAGCACATGTGTATAAGGTGACATGCACATGGAAAGATAATACCTGTGTATCAAGTGCAATATACATGTAAAGATAGTACCTGTGTATAAAGTGCCATGCACATGTAAAGATAGGATCTGTGTATAAAGTGCCATGCCCATGTAAAGATAGGACTTTCGTTTAAAGTGTCATGCAAATGTAAAGATGACCTGTGAATAAAGTACAATGTACATGTAAACATAGGACCTGTGTTTAAAGAACCATGCACATGTAAAGATAGGACCTGTGTGTAAAGTACCATATACATGTAAAGATAAAATCTGTTTTTAATGTGCCACGTACATTTTAAAATAGGACCTGTGTATAAAGTGTCCGGTACATGTAAAGATAGGATCTGTGTATAAAGTGTCATGCACATGTAAAGATATGACCTCTGTATAAAGTACAATGTACATGTAAGCATAGAATCTGTTTATAAATCGTCATGTACATGTAACTATAACACCAGTGTATAAAGTACCAATTACATGTAAAGATAGGACATGTGTATAAAGTGTCACTTACATGTAAATATAGGATATGTGTATAAAGTGTCATGTAAATGTAGAGATAGGACCTGTGTATCAAGTGCCAAGCACATGTGAAGATGCTACCTGTATATAAAGTTCCAGTGTGTAAAGTACCATATATATGTAAAGATAGGACCTGTGTGTAAAGAGCCATGTACCTGTAAAGATAGGACCTGTGTATAAAGTGTGATGCACAAGTAAAGATAGGACCAGTGTGTAAAGTACCATGTACATGTTAAGATAAGACCTGTGTGTAAAGTACTATGCACATGTAAAGATAGGACCAGTTTATAAAATTACATGTACATATAAATATAGGACCTGTGTATAAAATACCATATACATGTGAAGATGCTACCTGTATATAAAGTTCCAGTGTGTAAAGTACCATATATATGTAAAGATAGGACCTGTGTGTAAAGAGCCATGTACCTGTAAAGATAGGACCTGTGTATAAAGTGTGATGCACAAGTAAAGATAGGACCAGTGTGTAAAGTACCATGTACATGTTAAGATAAGACCTGTGTGTAAAGTACTATGCACATGTAAAGATAGGACCAGTTTATAAAATTACATGTACATATAAATATAGGACCTGTGTATAAAATACCATATACATGTAAAGATAGGTCCTGTTTATCAAGTACCATGTACACCTAAAGATAGGACCTGTGTATAAAGTACCATGTACATGCAAATATATTACCTGCATATAAAGTACCATGTACATGTAAAGATAGGACCTGTTTATAAAGTGTCATGCACATATAAATAAAGGACCTGTTTTTAATGTGCCATGTACATGTAAATATAGGACCTATGTATAAAGTATCATGTACATGTAAAGATATTACCTGTATATAAAGTACCATGTACATTTAAAGATAGGACCTGTGTTAAAAGAACAATGAACATGTAAAGATAGGACCTGTGTATAAAGTGTCCTGCACATATAAATATAGGACCTGTTTTTAATGTGCCATGTACATGTAAAGATAGGACCTATATATAAAGTACCATGTACATGTTAAGATCGGACCTGTGTATAAAGTGTGATGCACAAGTAAATATATGTAAAGATAGGTCCTGTGTATCAATTTCCATGCCCATGTAAGGACAGGACCTGTATATATAGTGTGATGCACAAGTAAATATAAGTCCTGTATATATATTGTCAAGCACATGTCATGGCAGAACCTGTGTATAAAGTGTCAAGCACATGTCATGGCAGAACCTGTGTATAAAATATCATTCACATGTAATGATAGGACCTGTGTATAAAGTGTCAAACACAAGTTAAGATAGGACCTGTGTATAAATGTCATGTACACTTAATGATAGGATCTGTGTATAAAATGTCATGCACATGTAAAGATTGGACCTTTGTATAAAGTGGCATGTACATGTAAAGATAGGACATGTGAATTAAGTATCATGCACATATAATGATGGGACCTGTGTATAAAGTGTCATGCACATATAATGATTGGACCTGTGTTTAAAGTGGCATATACATGTAATAATAGGATATGTATATACTCTACCATGCCTATGCAAAGAGTGGATATTTTATTAAGTAGCATGCAGAGAGCCTGTGTATACAGTATCATGTTTATGCAAAGAGGACATGTGTCTAGTGTGACATGCAAAAAGAAGTTCTATGTATAAAGTGCCATGCAAAGAGAGATATATGAATACAGCTAATATAGCTTCAATAACCCGCTTTGATTACATATCTCAACGAAAGACATTCACAAAAATCTGTCACTTCAGTAAAAACTCAAATCCTGTATCTAGAGGATGTAGCAAACTAAAATAACACCAAAGACAATTACAAAATGATATAGATGAAAAGCATCAAAGTTGACCGATAACTCAAAATAAACAACATACTTTGTCCGGATACAGATGTGTCGTTTTTTTTCTTTAAAATCACGTGATTAAACACAAGCAACCACTGACGAATGGCAATCACTGCCGAATAACATGTAACCACTTCTGAATGACACGTAACCACTGTCGAGTGTCATGTAACCTCTGCCGAATGACAATTAACCACTGCCAAATGACATGTTACCACTGTCAAATGGTGTGTAACCACTGCCGAATGATAAGTTACCATTGTCGAATGACAAGAAACCGCTGCCAGATGACATGTAACCAGTACCAAATGACATGCAACTACTGCCGAATGACATGGAACAACTGCCAAATGATATTTAACCACTACTGAATGACAAGTAACATGTATACAATAGTTTATCGAAGCAAAATGTATATGGGTTCACAGAAAATAGATGATACATTAAATGGCATAGTTCTTGGACTTCGTTCTTGGACCTCGAAAATGACATGTCTTTGGGCTCAATACGGAAAATGTGTCATAAAATTGATTCGGGGGTGCAATAAAAATTGAATTGAGTTAATTGAATGGAGGAAACGTTCCGAAACTACCTACAGAGGGGACATCCGTTATGATTATACATTCATCGCTCCAAAATCAAGCCGCCAACACAAAATACCGCATGCCTTGCTTTGGACGAGATCGAGTGTGCTAATTTATAAACATTTAGCACACTCGTGTACGTCTATAGATAGCTTCTACCAACTGAAAATACCACATGCCATGCTATGGATTAGGTCGAGTGTGCTAATAAATAAACATATAGCACACTCGTGTACGTCTAAAGATAGCTTCCACCAACACGAACCAACACATGCCATACTATGGACGAGGTCATGTGTGCTAATATATAAAAATATAGCACACTCGTATACGTCTATAGATAGCTTCCACCGACACAAAACAACACATGCCATACTATAGACGAGGTCGTGTGTGCTTATATATAAAAATATAGCACACTCGTGTACGTCTAAAGATAGCTTCCACCAACACAAAACAACACATGCCATACTATGGACGAGGTCGTGTGTGCTAATATATAAAAATATAGCACACTCGTATACGTCTATAGATAGCTTCCACCAGCACAAAACAACACATGCCTTGCTATGGACGAGGTCGAGTGTGCTAATATATGAAAATACGTTTTGACACCTGACTACACGAAGTCGTGTAGTGATTCTTTTTATTTCTTTTCTTAGAAATATATACAAAAAAAATGAAAATAAATAAAGTGTGAGTTTACGGTGCTTATCCGTTTTTATCACATTGATTTTAAAGTAATTACACAGTCTATACAGGAGAATTTGAACATGCGCAGATCGTGTAATGAATCGGATATATTCGGTTTGACCCTCATCTGCTGCATGGGATGCTGAAAAAAGTTAGATTATTCTAATTAGATTATTATTCTGATTACTTATATTAAAGGTCCATCGTATGTTTACTTTAAATAAAGAAAATATCATCTAATGATTGTAAGAAGCATTTTGGTGTGCATTTTAAACGGTGGATATTATTTGGAAGTTCCGAGCATGTGAGTATCAGTGAGATACTGTAGGGCTGTAGTGGACAATACTGCCATACTGTGCTTAGAACTGTAAGAAGAAACATGAATATAAATAACCTTTTCGGAATACAATTAAATATAAAACTAGAAACGTAAAGCGTTTAATAAATATTAAAAAATAAAAAAAAATAGGGAAATGACATCACATCCGGTTGAGAACAAAATGGCTGCTAATAGATAAGGTACAAAATGTGCACTTCTGCAAAATTCAGTACATTTGTAACCCATTATATACCGCTGGTAAATAAGTTACTTGTTATATGTATGTTTTGGTAACCTAGAAAAAAACACTTATGCTACACATATTGTAGTTAAAATTAGAATAAAACATGTCCATATATCTGGTTACTTGGTTACCCGTCTTTGTCTTTGGTAACTGAAAGGGCTACTTCAGATTACAGCAGAAAATCTAAAATAACATATTTAAGAAATATTGAGATAAAAAAAAAACATGTCTTTATTTCTGGTTACTTGGTTACCCTTCTTTGTCTTTGGTAACTAAATGTTACTCCAGGTTACTGCAGCAAATCTACACAATCATTATATAAGAAATATTGAAAAAAATATGTCTCTATTTCTAGTGACTTGGTTACACTTCTTTGTCTTTGGTAATTAAAGGTTACTCCAGGTTACTGCAGCAAATCTACACAATCATTATACAGTAAAAATGTGTTGGTTCAAACACGGATGGCTGGAAAACCACACATGGCTTGAACCACTTATCTGGTCCCGGCCGAAATATTATTTAAATTCTATTATTCTACCTTCGACGGCTAAAACACCGATGTCTGGAAGAGTCGAACTAGAAATTAGGTTCAGCCAACATATTTGCCTGTATTTTTACACTCTTCGTTCAAACTATTTTGTTCAGTACCGTCGGGTTCGATTTATCGAAGTTCTACTGTATTTATCTTTAAATACTTGGTATAAGTTCTATCATTCCGATACAACTCGGGAAATTAATAAATGATTTGCACTTGCTGTCGAAGATCTGCCAAATATAATGTTATTCAACCATTTACAAGAGTTATCTACTTTTTTAACTAAGGAACAAACATAGTCTTTACATATGCTATGGTAATGTAACTTTACATAATAAGTATATATACTTTTCAGAAAAAGTTTTAAGTGAAAATTGCAGCGTGTCCCTTTAAAGTCCTTTAGTAAGCAAATAAATGTGAATAGCTGATATAATACGCAGCAGATTTACAAATCTTTTTTGCTTTGATGAGTAGTACCGCAATTATCTAAAGCTTTATATTCCTTCTTGTGTTTCATGTTTAATAAAGTAAACACTAAAACATTCAAAAAATATTTCTTACAGATCATGTCATGTTAGTACGCTATTGAAACACGCGATATGTTTCAAAATAGATATTTAACAATACAATGTGCAAACTCATTCATATCAAGATCAAAATATTCCTAACTGCAAGGCTAATGTTGGTGGTAACGGTTGTCTCTACCTGTAAACAAGTAGAGATTTGCATTTTGAGCCAGTTAGTCACTTACATATATTGTCATAATCATTTGAATAAGTGACTTACTAAAGATTATAATACAGTAGAATTTCGTTGGCTCAAATACGAATAGCTAGAACACGATATAAAGCTCGAATCACTTATCTAGTCCCGCCCGAAATCCTATTTCGCTGTATATGCATGTACATATTTGGTATGATGTTGAACAATGCTTGGCTTGAACAACCCTTAGCTCGAACTATTTTGACAAGTCCCGTCGGGTTTGAGCCATCAAAGTTCTACTGTATTTTTAATAAATATTGAAAAAAAAATTCTCTTTGCCTGGTCACTTGGTTACCCTTCTTTGTCTTTGGTAACATAAGGTTACTCCAGGTTACTGCAGCAAATCTACAAAATCATTATATAAGAAATATTGAATTGATTGAGTGATTGAATATTTAGCGTCATTTTTATGGAGTCGAGGGCTAACCGACTATCAGTTAACCTAACCACTGTTTCCTGGGATCCTGAAAGGATAACCAAACTGAGTTCTCGAGCACACCTCATCTCCACAAGTAGCTGATAACTTTTCCACTTGAATCAGCTGTGAGAGATGAATGATAATGAGACACAATATTGGATATCAATCAATCTTTGGAAATTGATAGGTATCCCAAAAACATTGAATTTAAAAAAAAATGGTAAATGTATACTTTTTCTCTCTCTCTCTCTCTCTCTCTCTCTCCCCCCCCCCCCCCCCCCCCCCCTTTTTTTTAATTGTATATCTTGAACCAGTGCAGAATTTGAGCCCAGACACTTGCCGCAGATTTCTTTCCACTGTGTTTTGGATATAACTGTGGGAAATGTTAAATTGATGAGAGACGTCAAGGGACCTTTTGTGATCGTTTTTTGTACGTCTTGCGTCGTCCGTTGTGTGAATTACATATCCCTGTGTCTTGCGGTTTGACCCTGGGTTGGGGCCTAAAATAATAATGTGTCGCAATTCACATTTTTGTCTTCTTCTCAAAAAACGTAAACTAAATTGTAATGAAATGTTGTATGCAGCTATGCCCGGTGGTAGCCGGACAAAAGTCCCTTGGTCAAAAAATGTACACGTTGACAAAAGCCCCTTGATTTTAGAAGATTAACAAAGGTCCCTTGGTCGAATAGAAGCTATGGTACCTTAGGGTGAATCAGAATTATGAATTGCATGGTCCCCACTCCACTGGGACCTTGGAGGTGGGATCAAAATAGTCAAATTCAAGATAAACTTTGAAAATATTCATCTTACTACTTTTATATAGGAGGCACTGGGAAACAAATGGTGAGCATGATTATGGACATATATGGGTCCTTTATAAAAATTGTGAATTGTAAGCTTATTAAAACACAAAAGTAATTTTCTTTTTAAAACATTTGAATGATACCTCTTCTTTGTAATGGGGAAAAGTAAATTACAACCTGTGTTTATTTATTTTTTCATAAATATATAAAAAATTACCAAAGTAAAGCTTATTTTTCCTTTCTTATAATGCTTTGTTATTGTATGTTATTCAACAACATAGTTTTGTTTTTACTGTTAAATAGTGTATTTGTGAAGAAAAAATAAACAACCTAAAATCAGAAAATTTAAATTTATGACTAAAACAAACATTGTTTCCCTTACATTCTGTTTTTCTAAGTTTATACCACCAATGTCACTGTTTTTACAGTATTTTATGTTAGTAGTTAAGAGATATGAAAAGTTTATAAACAATCGAAACAAAATAAATATTGAACATAATTTAGATTTTAGATTATTTTTTTTAATAACGTATTATCAAATTGAAGATATTTTGTACTTAAAGTGAATATATCTGGATTTGAAAAAAAAATTATGAAATTGTCTATAAACATTTTTGAGTGTAGGGCAAAACACCTCCTGGACATAACACCTCAGCCTCATTTTTGTATAGGGGGACAAAACACCTCCCACGAATTTTAAAAGGCGGACAAAACATCTCCCGCAAATTTTAAAAGGAGGACAAAATACCTCCCAGGAATTTACAAGGTGGACATAATACCTAATATAATAAAAAATAACTGTAACAAAGTAAAGTTTTAATATTTGAATAAAGATCCGTATTTTTTTTATTTTGTATGCCATCAATACATGCAAAAGAATTAATCCACAGTTTGATGCTATTTACTATCAGTATACACCTGTTCATTTGCATTGTATACATTTTGGTTGTTTTGTAAACACTCAATATTTCTGTTGTTCTTTTACGTAACACTTATATGAAAGTAATATTGATTGTTTCCAAATTAATAAAAAACTGTTCAATGGCAATTCACCTGTGTATACCTGTAGTGTGATCTTAAATTTAAGAATTAATTGAATTGTTAAAATATTTAATAGAGTAATTTAATGAGTATGAAAATTACTGACAGAGTGGAAAACATTGTAGGAAGAGTTCAGATTGCTCGTATTCAGAACTTTCCTACACTGTTTTCAAAGGCCTGCTGTATTTGGTGTTGGGAATGTATAATCTGCGGGAGGCGTTTTGTCCGTCTTGTAAAATTTGTGGAAGGTCAACAGTTTTGTCCTATACAAAAATGAGGGTGAGGGGTTATGTCCGGGAGATGTTTTGTCCTCCTTGTAAAATTTGCGGGAGGTGTTTTGTCCTCCTTGTAAAATCTGCGGGAGGGGTTTTGTCCTCCTTGTAAAATCTGCGGGAGGGGCTTTGTCCGCTTTGTAAAATTCGTGGGAGGTGTTTCGTCCTCCTATGCAAAAATGAAGGAGAGGGGTTATGCCCGGGAGGTGTTTTGTCCGTCACCCAACATTTTTATATGCCCACTGACTCCATTTGGCCAAAAAAGGTATAAATTTAAACATGCCGAAAATAAATATTGAAAAGGGATTTCCTTGTGCCTAGGTAAGACAAAAATAGATTTCCTTCTTAAAATTGAAAATATTTTGTGATGTATTAAATGTGTGACATTATTTCATTTTGACTTCAATTTGATCAGTTATACAGGTTTACATGTACCAGAAGTTAAAGTTGTTCATCTTAGAAAGAGTCCGAATGACGATATGAAGCTTTTCAATCAGTGTTTAAGAAATGTGTATTTTTAGAATTGGATTTCGTTTCAAGTTTATCACTCCAATATAGATACTGATTTTGTCACTTTTGGTGGATTTGGATTTATATGATAATTAAATTTTTTTATCCATTTTAAAATTCAGACATTTATATAAATACCGTTTTCCCCGATACACTATTTTTAAAATGGATATTTAGTGTCACTTTGAAACGGAGGTTTCAAAAAGGAGACTGACATTACATGAATTTTATATGCCCACTGACTCCATTTTGCCAAAAGAAGATAATATTTAAACATGCCGAAAATATATATTCAAAAGGGATATCCTAAAGTGCCTATTGTTAGACAAATATAGATTTCCTGCTTAAAACTGCAAATATTTTGTTATGTATTAAATGTGTCACTTTATCCATTTTAAAATTCAGGCATTAATATAAATACTGTTTTTCCCAGAAATTCATCTATCCTTTTAAATTGGATGTTTGGTGTCACTTTGAAACGGGGGTTTCAAAACGTGGACTGACATTGTAACATGAATTGTAATTTGCAAGTGACCCTCTTGGGGATACTCAAAACCCCCATGGTCAAAATCCCCCTAATTGACTAAAAATGTTGAAGTAAGTATTTAGCCAAAAGATAAAGTAATGTTACATACATCCTGTCATAAACTTTGGGATGATTCAAATGCAAATTAGAGTACAGTATAAAAACACAGGTGGAAGGGTATATGTTTTACCACATGGTGTGGATGTAGTATTGCGGGAGATTGGAGAACACAACAGGTGGTCAGTAGCATACACATTGCAATATTTTATCTGTAGACATTGTATTATGTGACACTATCCCAAAAGGTGAGTAATTCATATTTGTCCAATAGGCAAAGAACTATAATTATTGGCAGCGACTTAATATGTCTGATATTTGTAATGATGTCAAAATGGGGTAATTGTAGGTTAAATGTACACAATATAATTAACAACTTATTATGCAACAAATACCATTCAACCATGCATTAAAGTTTACATTAAAAGGGTATATGAAATCAAAATCGTATCATGTCGTTATGTCTTAATGAGAAAGAAACAGATAAAATAAGGTCCTCTAAGACAAAAAAAGCTATTTAAGGTACTTTCAATATTATTTTAATTGTCTCTCTCAACCTATTGCCAGGCCAGATTAGCTCAATCGTTAGCGCGTCTGATTATCAATCCAGAGGTTTTGTGTTTGAGTCCCCGCCAGGCCACAATCTCCGTGATGGTTGATATACGACAATGCATCTCATTACCATTCGTCTCTCACCGCTGATTTAAGTGGGAAAGTTATCAGTTATCATTGAAGTTGTCTTTATCAAGCTAAAAGGGTATTTTAATATTTTACAAATTCAACCATGCTTGCTTTTATAATGAATGAGTGATATAATGTCCGGCACATGATATCTGGGTTGCAGTGGCCTTTATCCCCCTTTCTGGGTGAAAGTTTCATAATTATGATTTTGTTGCCGAGATGTATTCTTGTTTGTCTTCATTTCAAAACATTTTTTTTTATTTTAAAAAGTAAACTGACTGTTTCAGAAAATTAAGTTACCACTGTGCCCGAGAATCATATCACCACTGTCTGACAACAACACTGCCATTGTGTCTGGGAACTGTATTTAATGGTGTCTGAGAATTACAATAGCCATGATATAAAGTCACATGCAGTTTCTGAGCTTGTATTTTCACTGAGCCTGAGAATAATAACATCGCTGCCAGTAAATATATCTATGTATCCACATAATGTAAGAATGTACCCGAGTCTGTTTCTGAGAATTACTTGCTCCCAAATTCTCTTAAACAGACCGTATGCAGAAGCCGACAATCATTATATGTGCAGTGGCGACTGGGGGTTACAATATGTTGGTTTGATGTTATTGCTTATATAATATACAATTATACAAGAGCACCGCAAGCGAATGCAGACGCTCGTCTTTTTTCCAAATCTATTTACGTAGTCAAAGTCAGTGAAGTCAACTTTTTAAACATGATGGTGATTGATCACAAAAAATATAGAGATGTCTAAGAATAGCGTTAACTCGACTACCGGTATTCTAGCCTTGTTGATCACAGAACAGTTTATTATAATGTACCATCAGAAAACAGATGTATCTGTATGAATGAAAGCATCTTTCATAATAGCAAAATGGTAGATACATATATGTACAAGTAGGACTGTTAGGCCAGAATATACAATATGTCTATGTCTGGCTAAGGCTAGCAAGCCAATACTTAAGCTGAAATGTATTTAATTTAATACAATTTTTTTTTAAATCTGGGTGTGGATGTGGGGGTGTACGTGCCAAAGTTTAATAAACAATGCTGTTTAGTTTTAATACAATAAAAAAAGTTGGAAGGTGAGGGTGTATTGGGGTTGGTAACAAAGTTGAAAAAGGACAGTGTATCTTATTCAATACAGAACAAAATTTAAAGAAAAAAATTGGAGGGGGTGGGGGTCTTGGGTTTCGAAACAAATGGGCAGAATAGTATTACATTTAAAACAAAACAAAGAAAAAGAAATAGGCGAGGGGTCTTGGGGTGTGTGTGTTTAGAGGGGGGGGGGGGTAGTTCTTGGTTTCAGTATCAAAGTTGAAATTGGGACAAAGTATTTGATTAAAAAACAAAACAAAATTTAAGAAAAAAGAAAAAAGACAGGGATGGGGGCTTGGTAAGGGTGAAGGTCTTGGGGTCGGTAACAAAGTTGAAATAGGGCAGAATACTTGATTTAATACAAAACAACGTTTTAAAAAAACAGTATGAGGGGGTTGGTGGGTCTTGGGTTTGGTAACAAAGGGGCAGAATAGTATTAAATTCAAAACAAAAGAAAAAATAAGATTGGCAAGGGGTCTTAGTGGAGTAGGGGGTGGGGGGGGGGGGGGGGGTAGTCTTTGGTGTCAGTAAAAAATTTGAAATTTGGGTAAAGTTTTTGAAAATTGACAGGGATAGGGGTTTGGTAGGGTATGGGTTCTTGGGGTCAGTAACAAAGTTGAAATAAGGCAGAGTATTTGATTTGAAACAAAACAAAATTTAAAAAAAAAGGACGAGATCGGGGGGGGGGGGGGGGGGGGGGGGGGGTAGTGGGAATATCCTTGGGGTCAGTAACAAAGTTGGAATGGGGCAAAGTATTTAATTTAAAACAAAACAAAATATAAAAAATAAAAATAAAGAAATGGGCAGGGATTGGGTTTGGGTAAGTGTGAGGGTCTTAGGGTCGGTAACAAAGTTGAAATGGGGCAAAGTATTTAGTTTGAAACAAAACAAAATTTAAAAAATAAAAATAAAAAAATGGGCAGGGATAGGGATTGGGTAAGAGTGAGGGTCTTTGGATCGGTAACAAAGTTGAAATAGGGCAGAGTATTTGATTTAATACAAAAACAAAATTAAATAGAATAACAAAAATGGGCGGAGATGGGGTGTTGGGGGTAGGGGTGAGGGTCTTTGGTATGGGAACTAAGTTGAAATGGGGCAGATACGTCTATGTGTGGTGTCCATTAGCATGACACTTTTACAGCATATGCTTTGTACTGGTTCTACCCAGGAAGACTTCGAGCGTGATTTGTATAAGTTGTAAGAACTTTTTTTCACAATCGAAGTAAAATAAATAAGTCTAAAATATATCTATATATTCTTCAGGAAACTGTGACACGATAGTATGCAGTTATTGTTGTGAAAAGCAACGTCAACATCTTAACTGATATAAAGGATTTTGCATTCATTCAATACAATTGTATACCGTATATTCCCTTATTAACGCCCCAGGGGGCGTTACAATTTACAAGGTGGGGGCGTTTATCAAAGATAAAAAAAGCAAATTGAACATGTATGTTTAGTGTTTAATTGGTATTACTCTCATACGACTTTATGTGCTTTTTAAGTATCTGGATTAAACATGGTTCGCACAGATCTTGAAAAACCCTTGAATTTGATGCCCGTCTTGAAAAACCCTTGAAAAAAACAAATTTGCCTTAAAAATACAATAAAGCCCTGGAAAAACCCTTAAATCCGGTTTAAATCCCCGAAAACGTGGTTCAGAATGATTTGAGAGTGAATGAAATAATCGACATAGGATGAAAAAAAGCTGAAAATCTGTATGAAACTACTAGACCGCATACTGGAAAATCCAAATTTCTGATCAGTGTACTCTCCACTTTAAATCACTTGGACTCTTGCTCTTATCAACGTAGAACAATGAGCTTTCAACGTACAGACTAACCGCATGTTCGGACATTTTGTAATGTTTTAATCAACAGACGGCATTTTACTAGTTTTAAACGGCAAATATGGGGAAGTGTATATTCAACCAAAGTGGTTTAGTGACCCAATATATAATTTTTAATTTTCCAGAAAAATAGGTGGGGTGCGTTTATTAGAGGCAGGGGCGTTAATAAGGGAATATACGGTATAATGCCCCCTCTGTATCCTGTTAATATCTGTTGTGTGTGTCATCTTGAGGGATTGGTTTGTAAAATGGCATGTGTTTATGCAAACCTTTAAATGAGTCTTTAGTTTTTGATGATATTTTGCAAATGGTTGAAGTGCATTCTATCTTGAATATTTGTGGTAATCTGAGGCAAAATTATCAATTGTATTTCAATTATGTCATTATGATAGTTTAAGTTGTCTTCTAACATATCGCATTATCACTAGCGTTAGCAATTATATACAAAGTTTCGGGTATTTTTCCATATCACCCATATCGTGTTGTAACATAGTAGCTCTCTGTTCGAAATTCAGTAGACGGTCAGGTTAAAGTTCAGCAGACAGTCACGTGATTTGTGTATGTTAATGCTAACGATTCAAATTACTATGGAAAACTAATTCAAAACTGTAATATTGTGGTGTAAATAACTAGCTATTGGATCAATTGAAATGATCATAGACACAATGAACTGAACAGATTATATTTGATACGGGTATTTCAAAGGTGTACAATTTAAAGATTGTATCTATACTTCGTATTTAAATTTTGTATGCAATATCTCATGTTGAAAATGTAGATTTATGTATCGAATGATCACTAGCGTTCACAATTATATATATAATTTCGGGTATTTTTCCATATCGCCCATATCGTGTTATAACATAATAGCTCTCTGTTCACAATTCAGTAGACAGTCAGTTCAAAGTTCAGCAGACAGTCACGTGATTTGTGTATGTAAATGCTTACGATTCAAATTGTTATGAAAAACTAATTCAAAATTGTAATATTGTGATGTAAATAACTAGCCTTTTCATAATTTGATAAATCGAGATGATCATAGAACCAATGAACAGAACAGATTATATTTGATACGAGTATTTCAAAGGTGGACAATTTAAAGATTGTATCTATACTTCGTATTTAAATTTTGTATGGAATATCTCATGTTGAAAATGTAGATTTATGTTAGAATGATGCATGTTTTTCTCAAAGACAAATAGATTACTGTATTCATTATAAGTGTAGATTAATACAACTATTCTTTATTTACGGTTTATTTTCACATGCATAATTGAAAACAATATTGGTCTGCCATCATCTATAGTAAGTTGAAAATGGTGCATATTTATAATATCTTACAAAATCAAAAGCAAATTGATTTCAAATGTTACATTTCCACAGTTTCAATAATTGTGATGTATGAACAAACTGTTGATTTGTTGATGTGCTAAACAAATTATCAAGTTTACCGTGTTTATGTGTATTTCATAAATATTTTAATGTAAGCAAACAATTTTTTTTAAAAAAAGGGGGCCGGATGGACCATGCTAATTTGGGCCGGATTCTCCAGGGGCCAGATAATCTTGAGGCCGGATTCTCCATGACCGTTTTAGAATGGGGTCGGATGTTCCAGGTTCGAATTTCGGCCGCTCAAAACCTTTAATTCAAGATCATTTCACGTTTTAACGTCTAAGATAACATACAACTTACAGTTAATGTACAAGAAATCAGTTGTTTATGTACAAGAAATCAGGTGCCTGTGAAATGGGAATGATTAATTGGCAAACTATAAATCATTCAGTGCGCTTTTTCATCAATATTTAGTCAGGAGGTGCAAGTTTCCTTTCCTTCTATACGAGTCCTTCGGTTGCTGCTGATGATGATAATGCTAATGTGTGAGCTGTTAGTGTAAATAGTGATATTGCTGCTGATGATGATGTGTGTGACGTTAGTGTGAATGGGGATGCTGTTGTAGGTGTTGTAATTGTTGAAAGTGATTTTGCTGCTGCTGTTGGGTGTGATTATTAGTGTGAGTGGTGGTGTTTACTGCTGCTAATGATGATGTAGTGTGTGACGTAAGTGTGAATGGTAATGTTGCTATGGCTGATAGTGATGATATGTGTGATGTTAGTATGAATAGTGATATTGAATAATCACAACACACTTAAACCGTTGTTTGAGACCAAAATTTGCAAGCATGTAGAAACACTTAATATACAGTCAAATTAACTCTCATAACTATTCTATCTGTCATAGGAAACTAGATATCTAAGGCTGAAATTTGGATTTTCAAGCTCAAGTCTAAGAATATACTCAAGAACGGTTGGTGAATACGACCCAAGGGCTGTTGCAAATAGAATTAAGAAATATTTAGTTACACTTATTAATGATAGTCAACTTGTTTTTAAAGGTACATAGTCGCCTTATTTTTTCACATTAACTATCGAATTATTACATAAATCGTCAACAAAACGATAAAAATAGGTTATTAATATTTACAATAGAACAAATAAAATTACAGCTGTCGCAGATGATGCAACGTTGATGATGCATGAATCAAAAATAAATTCCAACCTTAATAAAGAAAATCGACAATTTAAGTAAAATATCTGTGTTGGTATTCAACAATCATTCTTAAGAATATTCGTAGGTTTGAACTCAAGAATGAATGAACACACGTAGAGACATGTGTTTTACCAAAATTCACAAGCTTGTGCAGACACCTCACATACAGTTAAATAAACGCTCGTCATTATAGTATCTGTCATGGAAAATAAGATATCGAATATTGACATTTGGATTTTCAAGCTTCTAAGAATATTCTCAAGAATGGTTAGTGATAACGACTCCGGGTTTTCATCTTAATTCGAAAACATCTATAATCTTAAAATCGGGTTCCTTAAAAACTTCAAATGAACCTTTTAGTACTGAAAAAAAATTCATATGGACATCTGAGAATGCAGATAATCTTGGAGTTATCTTTGCAAATGATAAACAAAGGTATCATGAATTAAACCTTCTCCCTAAAATTTGTAACACCTCCAATAAAAGAGGTTTTTGAAAACAGCGTAGAGCCAGTTCTGATTGCTTGTAACGAGAAATCAGAAAAAGGTTATGCACTGTTTTCTACTCTGTCAGAATAAATAGATAAAATGTATCTATTCATGGAAATTGACTATGTGTGGCTTTTGAGTTTGGAAGAGTCCAGTTAAAATGCATATGGAGTAAAGAGTTAATATATGGAGCAAAAATAAATTATCTATAATTGATAAAATTGCAGTAATTAAATAATATTCATTATCAAAACTTAAATAGTATTTAATTGTTTTAGAAAATCCATTAACAGAACATTTTAAAATAACAAACAAAGGCATGCTTGACTTTTTATGGGGAATAAAGCAGACAAAGAAAGTAGAAAGACAATCTAACTCTTGATAGATTTGAATATATATATATATATAATCAATTTAAGCAGGGTGTGTGAAAAGAATTATAAATCAGAGTTTTAATGGTAATTATACATGGGACAACTAGCAAAAATAGGAGGACATTTAATATTTTAATGTTATACAGTTAAACCTGTGTAAGTGGCCACCTTTATTAAGCAGCTACATTTGCTATTTCCGATGTCTATCTTTTCAGAGCATATAAACCTGTTTTAAGCAACCACCTGGCTTAATATCGATAGATCTGAATATACATGTATATATAGAGATAATTAAATTCACAACGGAATTTACGGATTCCAAACAACAATACACATAATACCTTAATGGAACATAATTTGAAAGGTGCAAGTTAATATTGATATAATGAACAGTTAAAGTATATCAAAGGTGATCTAACGATTTAACCACATAATAATTGAGAACAAGAAATAGCAAATATTAATTGGAAAAAATGCATAATTTACCCATTAAATGTTTAATAAATATAAAATTAAGAGCATTTCAATACAAATAATGACACTACTACCTAACGATATATTTCTGTATAAATGTTGATTTTATAATACAAGTTGATGTGATTTTTTTAAAATATGCATGTCAAAACAAACAAACATTTATTTTTGGAGTGTCACATTTCGAGATGTTTTATGGACAGAACTTGAAGTGTATCTGAATGAAGATCTTATTGCAATAAATTGGGACAATTCAACGGTTTCTCTTTGAATTCTTGAACAAAACAGTGATTCGCGTGAATTAAACTGCATATTGATTTATGGAAAATATGCTATTTTTAAAAGCAAGTAGGGACAAAAAATTCCTAAGTTCAACAATTTTATAAATTATTTAAGATATCATAAACCCTTTAGAAAAAGCTAACTGAAGTGCAACATGAACAGCCTGGGGTCGTATTCACCAACCATTCTTAACACTATTCTTAGACTTCAACTCAAGAATGCATTTTGAAAAACACACTAAAATACCATTGTTTGAGGCCAAAATTTGCAAGCATATTGGGACACCTAATATAATTATAGTCAAATAAACTCTCAAAATTATTCTATCTGCCAAGGGAAACTATATATCTAATGTTGAAATTTGGATTGTCAAGTTCAAGTCTAAGAATATTCTCAAGAACGGTTTGTGAATACGACCCCAGATTGTTTAGTTTTTCTAATAAAAATCACAACTGAACCTTAAATAAAATTGACAAAGTAAACAAACAAACATTTCTTTTGGGAGTGTCACATTTCGAGAGGTTTTTGGATAGAACTTGAAGTGTATCTGAATGAAATATTTATTGATATAGATTTGGATTATTCAATGATTTCTATTGGGAATCTTGACCAGAGCAGTTATTCGAGTTTATTAAACTGTATATTGGTTAATGGAAAATACTTTATTTTCAAAAATAAGTATGAACAGACAATTCTAAAGTTCAACAATTTTATGAAATACTGAAAATATCATGAAAATTTAGAAAAAAATAATAGCGAGTAAAAACGATAAAGTGACGCAACATGAAAATAAATAGAATGAATTGCAATTATTCTAATAAAAATATCACAACTGAACCTTAATTAAAATTAACAGTGTTTCTTTTTATTCTTCTATCCTCGTCTTTTTTTCTTTTCATTATTCTTTCCATTATGAATAAGCTATCTGTATGTATTACATTAAATATATTTGCTAAATGTATGTATTTTGAATAATACAGAACAAAAAAAAGAAAATGCTGTCACAAGGGGGAGACAATATGATTATTACATGGGTTTGAATTGATTGATTGAATATTTAGCATCATTTTTATAATATCGTGTGCTTACTTAAGATCAATTATCCTACCACTATTTCCTGGGATCCAGAAAGGTTAACCAATACGCTAGCACACCCCATCTTCACAAGTAACGGACGGATGGACGGACACTCGGACGAAGCCGCAACTATATGTTTTCCTCCAATACAAATGAAATATTACCACCTAAAAGTCTGTAAATTATACTGGTATAATTTTGGTCAGACGTGTTTTTATGACATTGCTGCTTACGTGGTTTCAGTAGAAGCACATCAATGAAAAATTCTGACACAAATCAACAGAAATCAAATAATGTGCCACTATTGTTCCAAGTACTCTTCCAGCTCATAGAATTAATCGTACAGTTAACAAATATTAATTAACTCTTTACTCGATATGCATGTTAACTGGACTCTTCCAAACTCAAAAGCCAAACATAGGCAATTTCCACAAGTTTGTTTAAGACAGACATTTGTTTGACTACAGATGATTAATGAATTTGAACATACTAGGTTTATTGATATAATATTTTGTAATATTTTGGAATATATTGCTTGCGCAGATCATTATAATGAGGACATATTAAAATAAAGTGATATTCAGAATGGAAGATATCTGCTTGTATAAGTCAGTTGAAACATTGTCAAACTTTCGCACATAATGGCTTCATTTTTAAGAAATAAACCTAAAATTGACTATAAAATCTAACACGAAGGACATAAGTTACCTGTCAGTCCTAAGTTACGTAGAACAGAAATATCAACTTACAAAGAACAGTATTACGTCGGACATCTTATCTGTTCTAGGAAGAATTCAGCAACTAAAGTAAGTATATGTCTCTCTCATTATCTCTCTCCCTCTCTTTCTCTCTCTCTTTCGTGCAATGTAGTATGTTTATAATATATGTTCTTAACAGAAATTTTCATCAGATATTAGAAACTTAACTACATTCGTTTCCTATTTAAAAAGGCGTTATTCATTTTTCATAATAGTGCCAAAACTTTAGTTAGATGTTTAGGATAAGAGTATTCCTGTCTGATTTTAAACGCTTAATAACTATTCTTTATCTAACAATAAAATATTTCTTTTTCAGTAATGTATCTTTATTGCAAAACAGTCTTAACATTATGTACTTTATTTTCCCGATGTATTTGATTCAATAACTTTTGGTCGTTATTTCTTCTCATTTTTTTACAAAATCATATTAGGGATTCCCTTTCTTATATTTTTTATAAATGTACAAAAATATTAATCGAAAGGTTAATACAAAAGAGTTGTTATCTGATTTTAAACATATTTTTTTTTATCTTACAGTAAATGAGTTCTATATAGGCAATGAACGTATATTGTAATATTTTAATATGTAATAGCTAATGAAAATATTTTAACATCGCCTTCATTTTGGAGCTATTTTTTTAAATATATATATTTTTTGTTTTGCTTTGTTCTTCAACGGTATAAACTTGACATATTTAAAATAAATTTCGAGTTAGTATGTTTCAATATTTTTTTATATATGTGCAGGTGTTAAAATAATTGTGTTTTTTTTTTCTTTTTTTGTAAAATACAAGTATATATACATTTTACAATGGGCCGGTCTGTCCGTTTGGTCTTAAGATAATGTTTTGTTTTTGATATTTTGCCAGTATGAGATACATGATTAAATATAACTAAAAGTCATCATTTAAAATATAACGATAACCGTATAAACTGTTAAACTCTTAATTTTAGATGTAATTTATACCTTACGGTCAAAATACCAGTCGTTAATGTATTTTCTAATTTCATGATATTTTTTAAGGATAAAAAACACTTAATTTTATTAACAAGAAATGGTTTGCATTAAAACAATAGCTGTATGAACAGAAAATCAAAGCGAACAAAAAAGAATTAGCAAACAAAAAAGCGCACGCGCGCGTATATGTATACGTGTGTCAATTCAAACAGGTACTAAGGTGAGTAGAATAAAGTATCATTTCTTTTATGAAAATATTGAAAAAAAAAAGAAAAGTTCGTTTTTTTTCTCTTCTTTAAATGAATATTTTGTATATAAAATATTTTGTCTAGCGAAAATGTCCAATGACGTTTAAATTAGTTTGTCGTAACGTTGCAACGCGGGATAAATTAATCAGTTTTATTGTCTTTATTTGCCTCGGGTCATAAGTTTATTGGCCATAAAACAGTAGAGTGCCCCTAATAAACTGATCATGAAGGGTAATTTGCAAACAGAGCATTTCTTTGTTGTTTTCATGATGACGCTTGGTGATTTATTTTTAAAAATGAATTAATCTAAAATGAAATTAAGAATTAAGAAATAAAAATTAAGACATTGATCTTTTTTACAATAATTTTTTGTGCTTATTATTGTAGGCGTGAATTTGATATTGTCAATATTTGTCAATATTTGTATTAAATATAAGTCAGTGTTAATTAACTACATGTATCGAGATTGAAGCCAAAAACATGTTCATATTTTAACAAAATTTAAATTCGATATTTTTTCCCCAACTTTTGTCATCTTTTTAACCAAGAAAAATAGAGATAGAACAAATTTAAGTTGAATAAGTATTTTTTTCAATATAGGACATCTTGTTTTCTTTCGAAAAGTTGTACAAGTGTATGATAGAACGTATTAGACTAATCTAAATTAAACATTAAGTTGTCAAATACATGTAAAATATTTTTAAAATTTAAAACTGATTTATTTTACTTTATAACAATTTCATCGATTTAATCTTAATATGCCCGAAGGCAAAATATATAGCAACAGGTACTCGGAAAATGTAAAGGGAAGAAATACGTTATCGACTACTAGACAGAGTAGCATTTATTGGATTTTATCGATTCAAGTGTTTTAGGTAGTTTCTGTGATATGAAGCTTGCCCACCATTAATTTCACAAAGACCGTAATATTAGCATAATAGACTGTCACACTTGTTTTACTGCAAATTTATTGAGAATTTCTAGAATTCATATTCAATTCAAGCAGAACACAAAAAAAAACAGTTAAAAACATGGACATTTACTGCTTCCAATTTCACAAATTTGCTCAAAGCAAAAGTAGGTGTCCCTATTTCACATACAGGGCTTCAAATCAGCCAAATTATGCAGAATTCTTACCGTCTAAGAAATAGTCCCATCTGTGTGTTATAGCTACAAGTCCACTCAATTTTGCACCATTCTCTGGGAAAATATTTCCCTTCAAAAGTTCACATTGCAATGGAACCTGTCAAGTGCATTTTTACACTCACACCATCTTGAACGACCACTGTCAATTTTCTATGGAATTACTTTCGATTACTTCCATTTTGACCCCCTGGTTCCTGGTCTAAGTCCTATATGAAACTGTTCCATTCATTAATTCTGACTTTTAAAAGCACATGGCTGTGGTCTCCTTGCTTAGGGTAAGTGATCAGAGTAGATACCATTGCTGTATCTCAAAATCTGTCATTCACATTCATGTGCCAGTTGAACCTATGATATTGCGTCAAAATCAGGGGAAAATCCAAAGATCTGGCAATCCGCACAAACTGAAAACAGTAATACAACTGTTTTAACTAGATAAGATACCACTTCCTGCATATATGTATCCGTATACATTTACTCTGTCTATACTACGATTTTGACCCCCTGGTTCCTGGTCTAAGTCCATATGCGATGATTAATCCAAGCAATCTTCACCGTGCATACTTGCGGGAACATCCGTTGTTATCGTTGATTTATCCAAGCAATCTCCATCGTGCATACTTGCTGGAACATCTGTTATTGTCGATGATTAATCCAAGCAATCTCCATCGTGCATACTTGCGGGAACATCTGTTATTATCGAGGATAAATCCAAGCAATCTCCATCCTGCATACATGCGGGTACATCCATTGTTATCGGTGATTATGATCTATCCAAGCAATCTTCATAGTGCATACTTGCGGGTACATCCGTTGTTGTCAATAATGAATCCAAGCAATTTTCATTGTACATACTCGGGGTACATCCGTTGTAGTCGATGATCAGCCCAAGCAACCTTCATTTGATGTTTTCACAAGTGATGGGGTAGTGACTAACTCTCAAGTATATATTTACACCAAAACAAAACATTTTATAGAATTTTATACGGTTATATGATCCGTTCTAATCCATATTTATGCTTAAACTGACTTGTATGTTTATAAATTTAAATAAATATAATATGTTTTAACCAAGTGTACAATTCCCAACCGTATCACTGCTTCCACTTTGGAATAACGCCACAACCAACGGTGGCACGTACAGTTAATGATGTCCTCCAAATTACAAAGTAAATCCGGGTAAACACGCGTTATCACATGAGCATCAGGATGCACTCGTTTAACATGATGCCTAACGTTAGATTCTACATAAAAATGACACGCATATACAAGGGCTTACTGTGTTCGCTGTTTTGTTTACTATTGCAATAGAAATTGTTTCTTTTGTTCTATTGTTAACAAACATAAAGATAGTAAATTAATACGCCATTCATGAATATGCATAAATATTTTTGCGTAAGTCTACTATAAAGAAATAGTTCGGAATATTATTTTCCTTTTTATGCCATGTTTTTTTTTCATCAGATTTAGGTCATATATGAAAGAAGGAAAATCAAACACGGATGCAGGGTGTAGATAGTCAAATTGTATCCCGAAGGGGTAAATTTGTGTGGGCGGTAACGTACCTCTACATATGTATAAACAAATCGGTAACTAAAAATTTTTGTCCCATGAACCTAAACATGATTACTTGAATTAATGTAAACGGATCAGGGCCGTACGTTCTGAACGGGTTTGAACTTACGCCAAAAAAAGAGAGAACCGATGCTGCAAGTAGGGGTATGTGTAGGGAGGGCGTTTGGAGGTCTCCCCAATAATGTTTTGGAAAATAGACATTCGTGTTTACTTTTACCAGACAGGAAAGTTGACGTTGAGTATATATACGTGCATCGTCGGATACCCATGCATGGTGTATATGAATACAAGTGGGTGTATATGAATACATGTGGGTGTATATGAATACACGTGGTGTTTATGAATACATGTGGGTCGGTATGAATACATGTGGTATATGAATACATGTGGTGTATATAAATAAATGTTGATGTATGTGAATACATGTGGTATATGAATTCACGTGGTATATACGAATACACGTGGTGTATACGAATACACGTGGTGTTTATGAATATATGTGGGTGTGTATGAATAAACGTGGTGTATATGAATAAATGTGGGTGTATATGAATACATGTGGTTTATATGAATACATGTGTGTGTATGAATTACATGTGGATGTATATGAATAAATGTGGTTTATATGAATACACTAGGTTTGTATGAATACACGTGAGTGTATATGAATACACGTGGTTTGTATGAACACATGTGGATGTACATGATTACATGTTGTGTTTATCATAGCACGTGGTATATGAATACATGTGGTGTATATAAATAAATGTGATATATGAATACATGTGGTGTATATAAATACATGTGCATGTATATGAATACATGTGGATATATGAATATATGCGGTTGTATATGAATATATGTATATGAATACATGTGGATGTATATGAATACATGTATATGAATACATGTGGTTTATCAATACATGTGGTGTATAAATACATGTGGTGTATATGAATATATGTATGTGGTTTATATAAATACATGTTGGTGTATATGAATACATGTGGGTATATGAATATATGTGGGTGTATATAAATACACGTAGTGTGTATGAATACATGTTGATGTATATGAAAACATGTGGTGTTAATTAATACATGTGGTGTTTATGAATACATGTGGTGTATATGAATACACGTAGTGTGTATGAATACATGTTGGTGTATATGAATACATGTGGGTATATTAATACATGTGGGTGTATATGAATAAACGTAGTGTGTATGAATACATGTGGATGTATATGATAACATGTGGTGTTAATGAATACATGTGGTGTATATGAATACATGTGGTGTATATTAATACATACGGATTAATATGAATACAAGTGGTGTATATGAATACATGCGGTTGTATATGAATACATGTATATCAATACATGTGGATGTATATGAATACATGTATATGAATACACGTGGTGAATATGAATACACGCGGTGTATGGTGTATATGAATACACGTGTTGTATATGAATACAGTGGTGTATATGAATACACGTGGTTTGTATGAATACATGTGGATGTATGTGATTACATGCTGTGTTTATGAATACACGTGGTATATGAATACATGTGGTGTATATAAATACATGTGAATGTATATGAAAACATGTGGTATATGAATACATGTGGTGTATAAATACATGTGGGTGTATATGAAAACATGTGGTGTATATGAATACATGTGGTGTATATGAATACTTGTGGATGTATATGAATATATGTGGGTGTATATGAATATATGTGGTGTATATAAATACATGTGGTGTATATGAATATATGTATGTGGTTTATATGAATACCTGTGGATGTATATAAATACATGTTGATGTATATGAATACATGTGGGTATATGAATACATGTGGGTGTATATGAATACACGTAGTGTGTATGAATACATGTGGATGTATATGATAACATGTGGTGTTTAGGAATACATGTGGGTATATGAATAGATGTGGTGTATATTAATGCATATGGATATATATGAATAAATGTAGTATATGAACACATGTGTGGTATAGAAATACATGTGGTGTATATGAATAATTGTGGATGTATATGAATACATGTGGGTGTATATGAATACATGTGGTGTATATAAATACAAGTGGATGTATATGAATACAAGTGGTGTATATGAATATATGCGGTTGTATTTGAATACATGTATATGAATATATGTGGATGTATATGAATACATGTTTATGAATACACGTGGTGTATATGAATACACGCGGTGTATAGTGTATTTGAATACACGTGTTTTATATGAATACACGTGGTGTATATGAATACACGCAGTGTATAGTGTATATGAATACACGTGTTGTATATGAATACACGTGGTGTATATGAATACAGGCGGTGTATAATGTATATGAATACACGTGTTGTATATGAATACATGTGGTGTATACGAATACCTGCGGTGTATATGAATCATGTGATGTATATGAATACATTTGGTGTTTATTCTGTCCTCATCAATCAAATGCAATTTCATGGAAATTGGTTTAAAAAACATAATTTGGTCTCTCCATTTAAAACTAAAACACTGCTAGCTTATGTAGAACTTTATTATGTTAGTTTATACATGTAAAAATGCATTTCATACCCGAAAGCTTTGAATAACTACGGGATACAAACCGAGGTGTAAAGAACCTGATCATTGAATTATAAAAATAAAAATAATAATAAAAATACATCAATGAGATTTAACCGGCACATCATACATCAAAAGCCAATACACAATTCTTAATGAAATAACATTTTATTTTATTAATGGCATATGACTCTGGTTGGCATCTCATTATACGATACTAACAATGTTATTATAGGTATTCATCTTGGGTGTTAGTAACAGTAGGTACGCCACGACCTCAGAACGCAGTAATATGTCTTCCGGGGCCGGGACTATGTTTTGTGTTCTTGCCGGGAACTTTTTGCGGAATAACCGGAATTTCTCCGCCATTTAATTTAGAAGATTTACTTTTTTGACCAAAATGTCGACGGTGAAATAATTCTAATTCGGTAAGTTGTACGTTGTCCTATACGCACAAATCTTGCGGCAGACGAACAATTCTGAAATATGTGCATCCGCTGGACGCAGAAAAATCGCAGCCGATACGTCCCAATTATCTCAAATACAGACATTTAATTCCCGACGCATTGTGTTTCGTGCTTTGTAAACACTAGTGCGCGCGCATCATCGAATGAATTTCAAGAGCATCGGGTTACTACTGCTTTCTAAACAATGATGCGTGCGCATGTAGCATAATTAATGTCATCAGACGGTTCTGTTACCGTTGCGAGTTGTAAATATGCAAGCTTTTTGCCGACCTTGACTACTTCTTGTGTTATAGTTTCACTCAATCGAAACAGTGTTATAATTGTGATAAACATTTCAATCAGCGGCGTAGTTGGCTTTAAGCAACAACGCCCGGGATTACATATTTTTTTGAGAATGCATCATATCTCCTGGAAATGTCATCAAAACGCAGGAAATACATCCTGAATTTTCAGACGGGGACAGGGGCATGTCCCCCAGCCCCCTCCCCCAACCTTTCTAGAGCCCTATGGATTTGCACATCATTTTAGGGTCAGCTACGCCACTGTCAATAAAGGAGATACAGTGTTATGTTATTTGAACCAAATCAACAAACACTGTCTGTTTATTTGACTTTTTTTTAAATGTTTTTAAGTGTTCTAGTCAGTGTTTACTGTTGTATAATTCTCTTTTGTGGTTGGTTAAATGGTGAACAGCTAAAGGTTCACACAGTGCAATGGTGAAGTATCTTCATTTTCACAGTGTTGCATCATTTGAAATTAAAATGATTTAGTTAAAATGTCTCGAAAAAAGGGACTCTTTCATTTTCTGGAGACGCAGATTTGTAGACCAGAGAGTCTTGGGACTCGTACATTGGAATTTGTTAATAAATCGCAATGGTAGTCGGTATTTATTTATTTCAGTTTTAAATTTCCATAAACATAATTAGTATAATTCATGCCAAATTCAAGATTTGGGTACATTTTACGAGCGGTGTAAATGTGTTCATTTCGGCAGACGATGAATTTTGACAGATCACCGTGATACGGTACAACAGGATTAATTGACCACAAAGTGACACAGTCGTTTTTAAATCATTATGTGTGTGTAATTCAAACAGCGTGTTGTGCAAAATGTAATATGACAAGGTAGGCCTTCGTACTTCATTCTCTTCGTATGGCGTTATATTTGTTTCGGTTCAATTTCTTTCTCTCGAGTCTCCCTACACACGAGTTCTGTGTGTTGTCTTTCTTTACCATCATTCTCAAATATTCATGTGACAGTATTACGCACAATAATATCCATTCAAGTAATCGCAATAGAGCTTGTTTGCCCAGTGATATATATTATAGGTTTTTCTTTTTTTATTTGTTGTCTCCTGAGGTAAAGGACAACAAGTCGTATCCAAATCAAAATGTCACAGTGTGTACGAAACAAGACATAATATTACTACCTTTGACTTGATAACCCCTCGTCACGACGGGTCATATCCAAATCCAAATGTCACAATGTGTACGAAATAAGAAATAATATTACTGCCTTTGACTTGATAGCCCCTCGTCAAGACGGGTAGTAAATCGATGCATATGGAGCTGGGCGGAAGCGATTCTCTTCCGTAAGATTTTCAAGTACTTTTACATTTTTAGCGGCTATAAAACATTATGGTTGCTACAATATACCGTTTATCTCTTACCTGTAGCTGTTTACATAATATGTTAAACGTTTTTGAGGATTTAATTAACCGTATTTCAAAAACCTCCTATTGAGTTGCGGTAAATCCAAATAAAATGTATACTTCCGTTAACATTCGGATACTTTTGGCTAAAACTTGTGGGCGGAGGTAAATAGTCTACCAAATAAGGAAATCGTAGTAAAGCAAAGACAAAATGGCAGACCTAAATTTCAACCACTGTTTACAAAGAGTTTTAGAGAATCTTTGCTTCGCAATCCAGCTTAAAGAAGAACAGAAGAACATTATAAACCTCATATGTGACGGAAAGGATGCTTTGGGCGTCCTACCATGTGGTTTTAGAAAGTCTATGACCTACACTCTCATTCCGTGTGTGCTTCCCGCCATACGTCAGATTTTCATTCATAAACAACAATCATAGTAAACAAAGCAAATTTTGAAACCGGAAGTCTCGTGCCATTCTCGCGAGATCCCTTTTTTTTAAGGTGTAAACCCACCATTGATTTTTGTTCTTTATTCTATAGTTAATAATAAAAGTTTGAAGGCTATTCATTCATAGTGAATCCCAAATAAAAGAAGTGAAACCTACAATTTTCTGTTTGTCTCTCTCTGCACTATCAAAATATGATGAGAAATGTAGGGTCATGTGTCATATAAGAGATTTTTCTTCTGCTCAGAGTGTACACTGTTGACTTAGTGACAGTAGACTTTTCAATCATCTAAAATACAAAATCTTCAACATTTTGTAATTTTTTTTTAAGAAATTGCAATGTAAATATGCACGTATTTGCTTTATTTGAGGCATAAACTTGCCAAAATGTTGTTTTTTATCAAGCAAATGTCTCCAATTTGTCATTTAAGACTATGCGAGTGCAAAAATGAGGTTACTTTACCTACAATTAACATTTTGGAAAATCACCCCATCTCACTCAAGTCTCTCTTATAAATAAACTTTTTATTTTAATTTCATATTTACCTTTGTTTTACTAAGTGCTATCAATTTGAAGCAATACTGTCAAGTTGCAGGCACAAAATACTGAAACTTTTGTCAAAATACCACTTTTTGCATGATCTTTACTGGTATACAGGCGTGAGATGTTGACCGACATGCAATTTGGATGTGTTTGACTAATTTTACCCCAAAACAATTTTTTTTTTCCTAATTCCATTATTTTTTTGACACCAAAATAGTCTCATGACACATTGAAGACATTATCTTACCAGAATACATTGCTCAATACAATGTATATGCTAAAAAATTGCACATTTAAACCATCCAACATTAAAAATCTTCAAAATGTTGTGATTGTTCATGAAATTTCAATGTAAATATGCACATATATGCTTTATTTGAGGCATAAACTTGGCAAAATGTGTGTTTTTATGAAGGAAAATGTTTCCAAATTGTCATTTAAGACTATGAGAGTGTAAAAAAGAGGTTATTTTACCTACAATTAATATTTTGGAAAATCACCCCCATCTCACTCAAGTCTCTCTTATAGATGTAAACCAACAATTGACTTTTGTTCTTTATTCTATAATAAATAATGAAAAATTGAAGGCTTGTCATTCATAGAGAATCCCAAATAAACAAAGTGAAACCTACATTTTACTGTTTGTCAACCTCTGTGCTATCAAAATATGATGAGAAAAGTAGGTGTCATGAGTCACATAAGAGATTTTTTTCTGCTCAGTGTGTACACTGGTGACAAAGTCAAAGTAGACTTCCGAAATCAAATATTTATATCCCAATTCCCAAGCATCATTTTTTTTCTAAATTAACAATTCAAACATGACAATGCTATAAAAATGTTCAAAATACATCAATAATGCCATTAAAATAAAAAAAGAGCATTAAAATACGGAAAATGCATTTTGAAAGAAAAAGTAACGGGGATTATTTATAACCGCCATTATGCAACTACCCCACGGAAGTACTCCATTTTTCCAATGGTGTTACTATGCCACAAGGTTGAAAAGTAACCCTAACCCTAACCCTAACTTGGTTTGTTTTTTTTAAACTTTGACTCACTAAACAATATTACATTACTTTTTGAAGCGTATTTAAACTAAAGACATATATTTCTATAGGTATGAATTCTTAAAATATCGTGACTCTAAATTTTAGTCCTGTTCCTACTTAATATGAACATCAAATTAAAACGTTAAATTGGAATAAAATGGGAATGTGCGTTTCTGTCTTTAAACAGGAAATGAAATGGAAATATGCGATTCTGTATTGAAACTAGTACGAAACATGTAAGTAGAGAAATGTATGTCTGCAATCTGGCTATCTCGGTTGCAGAAAATTCGCCCTGTTAACAACGCTTTCAAGTCCCTGAGTCGTTTTATATTTTATTATGTTAATATGTTACATAAAAATTGGCAGTCAATGTGGGGCTGTGACTTACACTTGTTCCAAGAAACAGGTGTTGATCGAGGATTTTTGTCTTTAGGGGGCAGACTTTTGGGGCGCAACACAAAATCTGAACGGGCATGCATGTTTTTCTGAAGAAATATCGTTAATTTTATAAAACATCGGAGTTTAGGGATTTGCGACAGGTTTTACAGAGTAAATCCTCCATTGGAAATTCAGAGACGAATTTAAAATTGATGGGGGAATTAATTGTCACAGTATAGCAATACATGTCAGCTTAAGCACAATTCAACTGGCTGCATTTTCCCCTCCTTTTTAGCATTGTCGCACAATGTTGGACTGTAATTTTTATATATTCTGAGAAGTATTCTAAGAAAAATCTCATTCTCAATGAAAAAATACGTGTGCTTGTATGTTGCATTGAAAATATTTTGAAACCAAGTGTGAAATGCTAATATTATCCAACTGGGAAACGTATAATATAATTATGTAAGACTCCACAAGTATTCTTATTTTTTTTTTTTAACAACTGTTGTAAAAATTAAATGTATTATTTCTTAAACTCGTAGAGGATTTTTAACTGTTAAGTGTCGAGTTCAAATGTCGAGTGTCGAGTAAGGAAGTCGAGTGTCGAGTAAGAATGTCGAGTGTCGAGTTAGAAAAGTCGAGTAAGAAAAGTCAAGTGTCGAGTAAGAATGTCGAGTGTCGAAAAAGAAAAGTCGAGTAGGAAGGTCGAGTGTCGAGTAAGGAAAGTCGAAAAATGAAAGTCGATTAAGAAAGTCGAGTAAGAAAAGTCGAGTAAGTAAAGTCAAGTAAGAGTGTCGAGTAATAAAAGTTGAGTAATAAAAGTTGATTAAGAAAGTCGAGTGTCGAGTAAGAAAAGTCGAGTAAGAGAGTTCAGTGTCGAGTAAGAATGTTGAGTGTCGAGTAAGAAAAGTCGAGTAAGAAAGTCGAGTAAGAAAAGTCAAGTAAGAAAGACGAATGTTGAGTAAGGATGTAAATTTATTATTCATGATGGTCAAATACTTAAAACAAAAGTTAAATATTTAAAAAAACAAAATTGTCGTGTTTCTACTTTTTTATAACAAATACATTACCTAGCAGTAGATTAAACATTAAAAAAACACAAACTATTTTATATAAAGAAATTGGCATTAATTGACAGTGACAAGCAATTAGTGGATACCAAAAAAGAGACAGTTAAAATGCAAATGACTGACAGTGACATTTCATCTGCAACCATATCACTTGCAAATGATACATTTTAAAAGCAGGGGCCAAGGAAAGTGGTAATTCGTGTTGATATATCATATTTCAACCGGAATGTGTTAGTTTGTAGATGTATAAAAAGTGACACAAGCTGGTGAAATTTAAAGGACTGTTATCCTTTTCATTTCATTCTTTTTTTATATATCAATATTATGGTTCATGGTGGTTCAAGAACTTGTCTGAGATCTTGTGGCTGTGCAAATTTGGACAAGATTCAATGAAAAGTGGGGGCGCTATAGCGTCTACAACATTTTCCCTATATATAACTCTATGTTAAAACAGTGACCCCTGCAGCGGACCAACTTTGACCCCAGGGATCCGACACTCCACATTCTTACTCGACACTTAATTTTCTGACTCTGCACTCAACTTTCTTACTCGACACTCGATATTTTACTCAGCACTCGACATTCTTACTCGGCACTCAACTTACTTACTCGACACTCGATATTTTACTCAGCACTCGACGTTCTTTTTACTCAGCACTCGACATTCTGACTCGGCACTCAACTTTCTTACTCGACACTCGATATTTCACTCAACACTCGACATTCTTACTCGGCACTCAACTTTCTTACTCGACATTCGATTCTTATAATACTCGACATTCCTACTCGACAGTCGGCTTTTTTACTCGATACTCGACACTCGACTTTGTTACCCGACACTCTACCAAAAGTAACACACAAACCTGTAGTGGCATGTTAGAGCCACACATATCAGGGATTGACCTTGAATATTTAATGTTGAGCACAGAGTCTATCTTGGCATTCTTAAAGTGGCATATAAAAATACAGAAACTTGTTTATGAATCTTATATATTTCTTTATATTACTCCAGAATGATGCAAACACTGGTATTTTATACTTGAGAATCCTATATTAGTTTAGCTCAGAGTTTCTATTTAAACCGTTCTTAAGTCCGCATATGAGTGTTGTTCTTTAAAAGGCATATGGTCGAGCTTGGGATCAGTCAAACCCAAAACCTCTGGCTTGAGCAGCCTGCACTCTCTCCACTACACTACTGCCCAACCTACACAGAGTGGTAAAAAATGTTTAAGATTAAGTGGCAGTGTATCAATATATCACAATCAAATAAGGTAAATAGAGGATCTTACCTGAGTGCTCATTTATTATTGACTTTATTAAACAAGTTCCGTTTGCGAGTTTCTTTAAATATTTATTTTTTTATTTTAATTATCTCCACAGCTCAGGAATTCAACTATATTTGGATTACCAAGGTGCATGTTGATGAAGATCTGACAGTTGAAAATCTATGTTGGGGTGATTCAAAAGTTCAAGGAAATGAATATCAAACATATATATTGGAGCTTGGCTAAACAGTTTAAATTTCAGAAATGATACTGTTTTACAGATTAGATAATAAGTTCTTAAATAGTGAATGTGCAGGCCAATATAGAAATGCTTTGATATATAAAGATGAACTTTCATGTTTGAATTTAAATACTCATATTAATCTTCTCAAGAACTAAATACCAAATTTGTTCATATTTGGTATAAATGATTCCTATTTGAAGGGCTTTCAAGTGTTTGGAAATAAAAAGGACTAGGGTCCATTGGTGCACAACAGGAAGCGGGCTTGATTTACATAGAAATACTATTGGAAAACAGAAATTTCTATTTGTCTCATTTTTTGGTAGTAATTCAATTAGTGTGACATATTGCACGTCTGTATGGTCAGCAAGGGCTCATAAAAGGATAAAATTGAGAAATTTACAAAATCTTCTCCAAAACTGATTAGTCAAAGTTATTCATATTTGGTTCAAATGATCCCTATTATTAGGGAGTTTAACTTTGTTTAAATGAAACTGCTATGCATTACAGGAGCACAGTAAAGAGAGTTTGGTTTGTATTTGGGATCACTTTGCGGAAAGAGGAAATTCTGTTTTCTATTCAATTTTAGTTATCGTTTTAGTAATCTTGAGGTTGAACATAATTTTAAGTCATTACAGTAGTTCTAATAAAAGGGATTTTTACATAGGTGTAATTATATGTGAAAACATTTAATTCTGTTTTGAGCTTGACTATTCGAAGAATAAGGAGGGCTATTCTACTCGCCAAAACGTCGCAGTTGGCGTCACACCTTGGTTAAAGTTTTGCATGCGCGACTCTAACTTACCAATCACTCAATTTATTTGTTTAAAACTTCACACAAGACGCCCCAGTCATCAAACAGTACAATAACTCAATAAACTACAATAACTCGTTTTTCAAATTCCGAATTGTTTATTGTTTTTAATATTGATCTAGGATCTCATTCCTGGCTCGTTATTCAAATTCTGACTTTTGTTTTTTATATTAATGTTGATCAGACCTCGGTTGCTCAAGTATTGCACGTTTTCTAACTTTTATTTTGAATGTTGATCTACGATCTCAGACCTGGCTGGTGGTCGCAATTCAAACTTTGTTTTTAATGTCGATCTACAATCTCAGAATTTCACAAAAATTCGTACGATAAATTTCACACGTAAACGTAAGATTTTTCTCGTAAACGTAAGAAGATATTGCATTTCACAAAAAATCGTAAACGTAAGTTACGTCCTATATTTATCGTAACTTTAAGAGCGCCCTTTAGCACTCGTAAGTTTATTATTTTACTCGTAAGTGTGAAAAATATGGCCGACATTTGGCTGCAGAGATGGGCTGCTCGTCGGCAAATACGGCGAGAACGGGTATTTCGCGATAGGGCGGAGATTTTAGACATCATGGACGATACAGACTTGATACGAAGATATAGATTTCCTCGTAGAGTAATATTAGAACTCTCTAACCTTGTTCGTGAAGACATAGAGCGCCCAACACAGCGTTCTCATTCGCTGCCTGTTCATCTACAGGTTTGTTTACATACATAGTTGAATATAAACCTTTACACATCTTAGTTAACACGGATCAGTCCACTTGTATATGGGTGCGTAAATAATCGGTTATCGATACTGTTAATTTATTCCAATAAAATGATAATCAATAATGTATTAAAATCGTTTAAATGATTCTTAATATGTTTAACATGTATGCAATATGTTCATAACGATTATATATCGTATACGTGTACTTGTATGCAACTACTAATGTACTCTTTACATTAGAATGGTCTAGCCCATTGCCTATTTATAGAAAGGGGTCCCACTAAGGGAATCAACGAACTGCATGCTGATGCTATTGAGAGAGAGAGAGAGAGAGAGAGAGTGCAAAATTTAGACAGAAAGGGAATAGTACATAAATAATTTCTGCTATCATAGACTGCCAATATAACAGAATGAATTTTTATATAACTTTTATGAATTCATTGTTTTTATTTTAAAGGGACACCTCGTCTTATTAAGTATGTCTGTTGTATGATACATAACACTTTTTGTTATTAGGTAATGGTTACACTTAGGTTCCTTGCCAAGGACGATTACCTAAGTGAGACCGGAGACCTGCATGGTGTGTCCCAATCATCCGCCTGTCGGTGTGTCGAGGACGTCTGTACTTCCCTCAACAGGCGGTTGGACAATATAAAGTTTCCGGTATCAGCTCAACAACTTAGACAAGTTAAGGAAGACTTTTACCAAATCTCAAACTTCCCAAACGTTATTGGTGCCATTGACGGGACTCTGATCCCAATACAGGGGATGTCGACAGATGAGCATATTTATGTATGCAGGAAAGGCTTCCACGCCCTCAACATCCAGGCTGTGGTAGATGCAAATCAAAGGTAATGTTATGCAATTTACTTTTCAGTAAATCAAAGTAACTACTTTTTTAAATGTAAGACATTTCAAAATATAGGTACAGCTATACTTGACAAATGCATTTACAATAAAAGAAAAAAGTTGCTTGACAACAACAAAAAACAAAGACATTTTAATATACACAAGTTTATTTCATAAATAAAAAAACACACATTTTTTCCAATAGTATTAAAAGGACAGAGGCAAGTGATTAAATCTATTAACTTAAACTCATGCATTTATGAAACTATATTTAAGTACTGCTTGATAGTTTTTTATAAACCAGTAGTCTCACAATCTATTTCTGAAAACATTAGTAAAACTTCAAAATACAAATTTATATATCCTTGACTCTTTTCTCTCAAATATACAGATATTACTAATGCACTTCATTTTTTTTGTCATATATCACCACAAAAAATAGTTTGAATATATCATTTTCAGAAACAGAGTTAATTAAATATCATAAATTGCAATGTGTCCCTTTAATAATTTATGAATGATAAAACAAGCAATTTTAAAAAAACACACAGCACTTACACTTGATACAAATTAAAGTCAAAATGTTAAGTAATTTATAAACAATGGTCTTGACAAATGAAGTTCAAATTTAATGACTACCAAAATCCAATGCATTAATGCTATTAATTATTAAACAGTCTGGTTTTATATCTTTCTCCCAACAGCAACAATATAGCATTAATATTAACAGGTACTAAATCTTACTTTGTACATGTTTTTGTAAATATTATTGTTGAATGTTAATATTCATTCCCTTATATATCTCATTGAAGGTTCATCAACCTAGTATGCCGATATCCGGGTTCTACGCACGATTCTTTTGTTTTAAACAACTCTGGTCTTCCAGAATTAATGGCAAATAACCCAGAGGGAGGATGGCTCTTGGTAGACTCTGGTTACCCTCTTAAGCCATGGTTGATGACGCCTCTCCTAAGACCCGCCACACCCCAAGAAACAAGGTACAACCTGAGTTTATGCAGAACCAGGAATGTCATAGAGAGGGCCTTTGGTGTGCTTAAAGCAAGGTTCAGGTAAAATTGTTTGATTAATTTTATATAGAAAATGTCACCGTCTTCCATAAATAACAAGAGGTCCAGCAAGTAATCCTATGTAGTTTGTAAAAAACTAAGATTTTCAGTTGAACACACTTGAAACCTCTGCTAAAAAAAACCTTTATACTAAATATGAACAAACGTAAATGTTTGAAAGCTATCATAACATAAATATATATACAATATATATATTTGTTTGAAATGGCAAGATAAAAATTGTTGAAGTAAAGATATCTTTTATTATTTGGCATACATTGCAGATTGGTGGTTTTAAATAATATTTTACATTTTTATGCCATTAAGCTAACCGACGATCAGTTAACATAACCACTGTTTCTTGGGATCCTGAAAGGTTAACCATAACTCGAGCACACCACATCTCCGCAAATAACTGATAACTTTCCCACTTGAATCAGCAGTGAGAGATGAATGATAAGACATAATGTTGTATATTAATCATCTCGGAGACCGTTGCTGCCAGAGATTCAAACTAGGGACCCCTGGATTGATAGCCAGATGGGTAACTGACTGAGCTAATCAGGCATGACATAAACAATATGGTTAAAACACTGATTCAAAAACTTGAAACAGTCAAAGCTTTTTCTATATTGCTTTCAAATAATATTATATTATAGAAAAATAATAGTTTTGTTCCTTTTTAGATGTATTCATAAGACCGGAGGTAGTTTACCATACAAACCTACTAAATGTGTCAAAATAACTGAGACAGCATTTCGACTGCACAATAAAGCCCTGGATGAACGCATTCCTTTGCCACAAGGCTGTCAAATTGTAATGGCACAAAACAATGACATTAACAATCAACAAAACAACGTAGCAGCCAACATCAGACGACGACTAATAAACAGATTTTAATGTCATCACATGTTTACTAGTATAAACAGACACATCTTGAGAAAAATGTTTGATTATTAATATTTCTCATCTGTTAATTAAAATTCAAGTTCTGTATTTTTTTTATCTTTCAAAATTGTTACTCTTTTTGTGCGTGTGTGTTTGTTTGTTTGTTTGTATACATGTGTGTGCATGTGTGCTGTGTTGTGTGTGCAGTGTTTGTTCTGTGTGTGTGTACATGTGTGCTGTGTTTGTGTGAGTGTGTGCATGTATGCTGCATTCGTGTGTGTTATGTGTTTGTGAGTGTGTGCTGCATTTGTGTGTGATCTGTGTTTGTGTGAGTGTGTGCATGTATGCTGCATTTGTGTGTGTTATGTGTTTGTGAGTGTGTGCTGCATTTGTGTGTGATCTGTGTGTGTGGCATATGTGCTGTGTGTGTGTGTGTGTGTGTGTGTGTGTGTTATAATTATATTTAACTGTACAAAGAATTAAAGTTCCCATTTTACATATCTTATCACAATCGTTATATTCTATCAGGTCATTACATTTTCATTTCTATTTGATAAACTGCCTGCCTGATAAACATAAGTTTATCATGTCAATGCAAGTTTACCAGGCACATGATGTCATTATATATAATTACACCTTGAGAGGGAATCTCTACAGAAGTTTGATGCTGATTTTCAATTACATTTAAAAACGAATTAGAAACATTGACCAGATAAAGAGATTACCATGTTAGTGTCTAATACTATCAACTTTATCAGGTTGGGCACAAAAAAACACAAAGACTTTGCAGAGCCTCATCTGTGTTTTTTAAGCCTCTAGGCTCACCTGATAATATTAGACACTAACATGGTATTCTCTATATATCATGTCAATGCATTCATTTCTGTTGATAAACTGCCTGTCTGATAAATATAGGTTTATCACATCAATGCAAGTTTATCAGGTAAATGATGTTATTACGTCTAATTATACATCTGGACAGCATCTCCACATGTTGAAACAAAAGACACTGCAAGTAAACATTGCAATTTCCCCAAATAACACAACAGTAATCTAAATGGGGTAAAATGTAATATTAAAAAACAATTTGCGCGTTTAAATAATTTAGGAAATGTATTGGTGTCTAAACTACTGTTAAATATCTTTGTTAGTATTGGAGCTATAACAGACGCTGACATTTTAAAAAACTTGGCACCCAGGCTGTCTGATCCTGTAGATTTTACTATGACCACACTAACATGGTATTCTCTATTAACATGTTAATGCATTCATTTCTGTTGATAAACTGCCTGCCGTATATGAATAAATGATATTGATAAAAAAATGATGGTGTTAAAGAGTGCACACAATGTCAAATAGTGATTTTTTCATGTGTAAAGGCCATGACATTAAATATCAAGTTTTGCTAGTGCAAGAACTTATCTGAGATATTATGGTTATATAAGCTCTACTATGTAAGTTTGGTGAAGATCCAATAAAAAATGCAGGTGCTAGAGTGCACACAACAAAAAAGTTAACGGACAGACGACGGACAATAAGCAATAAGAATAGCTCACATTGAGCTTTGCTCAGCTGAGCTAATAATTACAAAGTCAAAAAAGCTCTACCCTTCAAATTATCGCGAATTTCTTCAAGCGCCTCAGTCTGTCGTAGAAGTAATTTTAATTTTTCTGTTCTGTAATCCATTTTTTCTTTTTCAATGATAAGTAATTGTTCCTGAAAGCTGTCGGTTTCTGCACCTATATACAACACAAAATAACATTTATTTCAATGAACACAAGTTTGGATAATTACATTTTTATACATCATTTTGCGAGATATTGTAGATATTGTAAGAAATTACATTTATAATTTAAAAAAGTATATCTATGGCAGGATGGTATTTTGTCTTAAATAGATATACTTTTTTAATAAAGCTCATTTATTAAAATCATATATGTCTAATATCTGAGATATGAACAAATAACCTGATAGGTGTGCCAATAACTAACTTAAGGCACACCACTACAAATAATAACCCTATATATTATGATTAAGATAACAATATAAGTTGGTCGAGCATATTGATCAAGAAATACTAATTAAACTATTTCTGAAATTTCACAATATTTGCCCTCTTTTGGGGCTCTCTTTACGATTTATGGATAAATACCCCCACCACACCTGTACTGAACAAAAACTTAATTGCAATGAAAAGGAAACCCTTTAAATTCCTATACCATTCATCTGTAAAACAAAGAAAGTCCTTGTACAGAACCCTTATACAATTCAGCCCCTTGATTTGGCAGAACTTCAACAATTATCCACTGTTAGGGATTTGTTACGAGCAGAATTGCTTTAGATTTTAATAAGAAGTTTGGTGTACACAAAGGTGCGAAAATGAAAAAAAAATCAGTTTTCCCTATAATATTCCTATGTAAACAATAGGGCCAAGATGGCCCTATATCGCTCACCTGACTAACCTAGAGTCACCTATCTTAAGTAGATTATATAAAACATGTACACTCAAAATTCCCACCCCCTGGCCGCCAAGTTTTTTGACAAATCAAAATGGCTTGAACAAACTTGGTAGAAGGTCACCCAAGGAACATTTTGGTGAAATTATTTTAAAATCTAGCCAGTAGTTTCTGACAACAGGATTTTTTAATGTTTTTACTATAGCTTATATAGTAAACTAACCCCACCCCCTATCCGCCATGTATTTTGGCCTAGTGGTTTCAGAGAAAGTGCTGTTAAAGGACGACAGACGATGCGCCATCGCATAAGCCCTTCTGGCTTGGCCAGTAGAGCTAAAAACTATTTTTATTATTTGGTTTAGCAATGGCATTACTTAAACACACATGTACATTTTTAATTACCGGTATGTTTATAATTTTACATGTAACTTACTTGATATTTTTAGCCTCTTGGAAGACTTTTGTGGCATATGGTTTACATCTGTCAAACAAATGAGACATGAATAGGGGTTAAATTTAGAACAGTATCATAATAATTTAATGTAATGAGCCAGTGACATACTTTATTAAATGATTAAAAGGACAATTTTGAGTATTCATTGAGTGATGGATAAAAAATTAGGTTTGTTTGATATTCAGCTACATTAAACTTGACTAACGTTTTTCTGTTAAATAAAGCCTCCTATAAATCATGTCATTGAGAACACAACAGTTTCACAGTTACTGGTTCATCCAGTAACAGATAAGAATTTACATAAAAAAACAAATTCATGTAGTTTGATCCAAACTGCATTGGAAAGTTTGAGTTCTTAGATTTATATCTTGAAATAAAGATACCATCCCAAGAAGATGCTGTTAAATTATTAAATATTCCATATCATTAGATCCACTTTCACAATAAATAATCTGGATACTATATATACACATATTTTTATGAAAACAACTTTTCATTATGAATGAGAAATTTTCATGAATTTCCAAATATTTACACAGGCCTGTGTGAGTAATGTTTGTATTTTGAAGTAAAATTAAACATACCCTGATCTGGTTCTGTGGGTTCCACAAGCACAACAGTTTCTGTAATATTTCAGGAAACACATTATATTCAAACATAAAATATATTTAATGCAGTGCTTTTATTTATTTGTTCTGTCAAGAATTGAAAATATGCAGTGCAATTAGATTATATAACAAGAGTTGTCAGAATGATAGTGCACTCAACTATTCGAAAGTTTATCACAGAAGTACAAAATTGATTGTGACTGTCACTGATGTTAAATCCAAGACAGTAAGAGTTATCCAACTTACAAAATTGAGTAGATCTTATAAATGCAATACCGTGTATGTAGTTCAATCCAATACATGCAGTGACTGCTGAATTATACAATTTCTATGTCAAACAAAGGCCATAATTTGCAAAATTATTTGGCAAGTTATCACACTTGATTAATTTAGTTGGTTTTATGACAACCAGCCATATGTAAATACATTGGGTTGTTGTTGTGATATGGACTTGACCGAATTTGCATGCACAAATTTAACCAAAAATTCTAAGACAAACAAGAGCGATATTTTGTATTATATTCATGCAATAGTTATCTAACTTAAATCATTGTAGTAAAGTAGATGACAGGGAATGCTTGTGTAAAGTTTCCATCAAAATATAAATATTGTATGTTTAATACAATCAATAACAAATAACACTTAAAACAACTAATTACCAGAAACCATAGGCATAGAGCATCCTGCCTCCTCCAATGGCAATCCTGCCTCCTCCAGTGGCATGGCTTGACTACCTGTAAAAAATAACAACTTTAAATAACTACATAAATATAACAGCAAATAGTAATGGTAAGTTTAAAAGAGTTCCTTAGTAAAATAGTGGATCAGATTTATGTATGTTAAATAATAAAAAGAACAATTGTATGGTTTGATCTAATGTCAACTCATTTATCAATTTACTCTATCAACTAAGCGCTGAAAAGGTATGTTCATGATTCAGAGTGGTGAAACCCATAATCTTTATCTATCAAATTCTATTTTGATATATCAAAAAAATCATCTATAATTGAAATTAACAAACACTTTAACAGTGATATAACTACTAACATAAAGCAGGAAACTATAATATATCCTCAGTATTTCAGTGTCAGTCTTAATCTACGGAATATAATAAACAGCATGAGAATTGAAATAATGTTTCGTTTCAACTATTGAATCGGTAACCAGATGAAATCGGTTTTGACAGAATAAGTCAATAGTTTATTTTTAAAGAAATAAGTGGTCAATAGTTCATTTTATTTGACAAGAGTTGTTTAGTTATCAAACAATGAAATTGGAGAATTCATAATGATTTAAAATAAATATATATAATAAAAAATTTGCTTACAGTTTGCTTTTGCCGCTGTGTCCACTCCTCCCTCTAACCCAGTTACTGCTGTTACTGGCAATGTATCACGTATCTAATAGAAAAAAATAGGAAAGCAATGTTAAAAAATATGGTACACAGTTTTTCGAATCACATTTATATTATTCATATAATATGAAACAGAGCCACATTTTTATTTTTAACTAGAAGTGGTTTCAAATGATTTTCATTCTCATTTAATATCAATATGCTTCATATGTATGTTATTGACAGGGTAGGATTTAGAAAAAAGTTCAACAACTTTTACAAGAAAGACAACAAAATAAAAATATGTTAATATTGAATAAAAATCAACGCATGAACTGAAGTTCTTTACACATATCACTGAATAAAGCACTTTGATTGGTTATGGATGTATACTTAGGTTTCAAATGGTTGTGTTGTTGTCTTACCACTTTTTCCCAATTTTTCAAACTTGGAGGAGGGGGGCCCCCACCAGTTTGACCTCTACACCTGGCTTCCTCTGCTGCCTTTTTTTTAATCAAACTCTTCAGATCCTGCCACTTTTTCTTCACATCCAAAGTTGACCTTTTAATTTCAGAGTTGGCATTGATGCTAAAAAAATATGTTATAATCTATCAAGTAATTAAGAAACTATACATGTTATATTTTGTACAGGAGAATCACAATATCTGACCCTGAATAACTTGACTAAGCTCTAACAACTTAGGTTGCTTATGATACTTTGATGTAATGGACAAAATTGCTTTACTATATCTACATTATTTTGTGAGTTCAGTAAATTTGCAAAATATAGTTCATTTAGTTGAAAGGGAATGTTGAGAGAACTTGTGGTCAGACCACAAATTGTATTTGACTTATATGTATGATATATATTGTAATATGGGTTTACATGGCAATAGGATATGTTTAAATTAAACTAGTTCAGTAAAGACATTTTAATATAATACCCGTAATGTAACACATCAATACACCCTAACAATTTACACAAATAAAATTTACGGTTATCGAGATAAAAAATTAGAATTATGTACATCGTAAACATGCAATGGGTGTAGATATACAACATAAAATAAGAATTAACTTCCCAAATACATCCTGCAGGATAATATCATCGAGAACATCTTGAGAATTGTCAACACTCTCATGTTCGCGAAACATTTATATGCCGTGTGTAGCCCTGGTTAGAATTGTTAGAATTACCATTCGAAATATGTAGTTAGCCTGCTTTAAATTGAGTGTATGTTAAAACATTAATGTAATATGTCTGTGACCCTTGTGACCTCTGTCTGTATATATTTATGTGTGATGTCACAGAGTACTTCTGAATCAATCAGCTGTTACCTGTGTACATGTATTATATCTCTGGAATGCAAGTGAATGATTGAATGCATGCATGTTAGTTAAATCTACTCACTCAAATAACACTAATAACTCGTACATAATTAACCCGCCAAATTATCCACTCGTCCTTGTCAAAAACTTAGTTTTACCAGAACACTACTGGGCTTCCTACTGGAAGGACATGGCTTATTTAGCCAGTCTTTACTCAAGTTATATCATTATTGTGAAATAACATATATAACTTGAGTAAAGACTGGCTAAATAAGCCATGTCCTTCCAGTAGGAAGCCCAGTAGTGTTCTGGTAAAACTAAGTTTTTGACAAGGACGAGTGGATAATTTGGCGGGTTAATTATGCACGAGTTATTAGTGTTATTTGAGTGAGTAGATTTAACTAACATGCATGCATTCAATCATTCACTTGCATTCCAGAGATATAATACATGTACACAGGTAACAGCTGATTGATTCAGAAGTACTCTGTGACATCACACATAAATATATACAGACAGAGGTCACAAGGGTCACAGACATATTACATTAATGTTTTAACATACACTCAATTTAAAGCAGGCTAACTACATATTTCGAATGGTAATTCTAACAATTCTAACCAGGGCTACACAGTCCTCTCCTTTGAGAAAATGTCTCCTGACATATCACAACACTGAAAATAAGCTACAAAAATTAATTAAACCATACGAAATATTCAGCCTTCTGAAATTTAAAAATTAAGAATTTATACAAAATTAAGAACAACTAGCCTGTTGAATTACAATCATTTCACAATGATTATACTTTATCCTGCAATAGTAATATTCGATTTCATCTGAATTATTATTATATTTTACGAAACAATTGCGAAATTGAAACGATATATTTAATAATATATAATAACCGATAAATTCTGTTATCTCTAAAAAACTATCGAAATTCAGAACTGCTTAATACTAAAAAGATCCTGTCTGCAGTCAGATTATCTACAACTTCTAAAATATACAGTCATATAAAAGGTACTGAACACAATATTACATTTAACGGTACTAGCACTGATGTTAACTTATACTAATAACATCTTTATTTCCTCTTATAAGGAAATTACTCCATTACAACATACAATTATACACTATATATACTGAAATATCCGTTCAGACAAAACGTACAAGCTGATCCAAATCGATGTCCCAGCAGAATGTAATGTAATATGTTTTTATGATATTAAAGGTACTAACCCAAACATCAGTACTTGATAAATTTAAAGGTACCTTCACCAATCTCTACCTCAAAATAAAATTAAAGGTACTTTACTAAATATCAATCTACAAGTACAATTTAAAGGCAATAAACCAAATCTCTGCATCTACAGAAATTAAAGGTACTGTACCAAATATAAAACTTAAAATATACACAATTCTGAAGATATGTGCTTATTACACGAAAACTTCAGCACTAACAGGGGTAACCCATTCACCATACCGGTCAGGAGGTCTGCGATTCCTGACGGTTCTCGGCTGAACTGGCGGAGGCTCTGGTGAAGGTTCAGTAACAGGAATTAAACTGGTTTCCTGTTCCATCTGAGTAGGCAGGGTATCCGAGAGCTCCAGTGTTTGATTATCCATGACTCTGGTTAACCCCAACTGCTCAGAGTGTGAATAAGGTATTTCTGCAGGTCTAGATAAACTAGATTCTGAAGATAAAATAAAGTCAAGAGGCTGTGAAGCTTCTGATTTCCCAAAAGAACTCTCTCGGACGCTTGATTCACTCAAGATTGGACGGGGTCTGAGTTGTCGTGGAACTGGTTTGGGATAGGTAGGGGGTCTTAGTGGCAGCGAAATATATCGTTCGCCACAATCACTTTCTGACTCCGAATTTGAGCTGCTACTACTGTTTATTTGGTTTGGTGACCTGAAATTACCTAACTTCCGGGTTTTCATTGGCCTGTCTTTACAGACTTGACCTCCCCTAGGTATTTCAGGTACCTCGACAGGTAAACTATTAAATGGTAGTAACATATTCCTATGTATGGTCCGGATTGGTCCTTTTGCGGTATCTTTCCGAACTCTATACACTGGAATATCAGGATTGGGTACATCTAAAATTACATAGACATCTTCTTCCCACTTATCCGCAAGTTTGTGGGTACCCTTTATCCCAACTTTCCGTACCAGCACCTTATCTCCTACGTCAAGTTTTGTGTGACGCACTCTCTTGTTATAATTGGCCTGGTTCTTAGCTGCAACTTTGCTGGCTTCCTCAGCAGCTGTTCTGTAGGCAGACTGGAGTCTCTGGCGCAACTTTGATGCATATGTAGTCTGGTTACCGGTATGTTCTTCAGAGGGATCTGTTCCTAGATATGCATCCACCGACAACCTTGGGTGCCAGCCGAACATTAAATAATGTGGAGCATATCCAGTCGCATCATTTCTGGTTGCATTATAGGCCTGGACAAGAGGTGCTATAAATGACTTCCAATCATGTTTTTGGTCTTGGTTCAGGGTTCCCAACATCTTCAACAGTGTCTGGTTAAACCTTTCGGCTTGCCCATTACCCATAGGGTGGTATGGAGTGGTTCGGGTTTTACGTATCCCTGCCAGCTTACACAGTTCCTTGATGGTCGCAGACAAAAAGTTTCGTCCTTGGTCGCTGTGCAGCTGCTCGGGGAATGAGTAATACCGAAAATATCCATCATACAGAGCTTTTGCAGTGGTAGCTGCAGTTTGATTGCGACAAGGAATAGCCTGTGCATATCTGGTAAAGTGATCTGTTATGACCAGGATATTTTCCACTCCACCCTTACTGGGTTCGAGCTTCAAAAAATCAAGACAGACTAATTCCATGGGTCTTGTAGTGACAATGGGTACAAGGTCAACAAAGGGACGGTTTACTGGTGTCTTGCGACGAATACATCGACCACAGTGGTCAACCCAGTGATTGATATCATATTCAAGGCCTGGCCAATAAAACCGTTGCTTAGCAAGCCAAAGGGTCTTCTCCTTTCCTTGGTGACCTGCATCATTATGGACTCCACGGATAGCTATATTTCTATGAGAATATGGAATAACCAGTTGCTGAATTTGTTGGCCTTCCAGAGAAGTGGTCCTGTACAGAATGTCATTCTCTAAGGTGAGACGATCTCTTTCTCGGAGGAATTTCCGTACAGGTGGTGGTTCTGACAGTAGATCCTTTCCTCCCCTGTGAAAACCACTTCTCACAAGGTTAACAACCCTAGACAAGGTGATATCATTGGCTTGTTCAGTCTTCCAATCTATTTTGGTGAACCGTTCAGATTCTAACTTCTCCTCACTGGCCACATGAGGAGCAGCAGTATCTGAAACACATTCAACCAATGGAACTGAAACAATAGCAGCTTGGTATATGGCCTTAATCTCGTCCTGAAAGATATGGCGGCGAGATAAGCCATCAGCATCTGCATTTGCTTTTCCAGCACGGTATTCAAGACTGAAGTTGAAATTTGCTAGAGAAGCAAGCCAACGATGTTGTGTAGCATCGAGTTTGGCAGAAGTTGTTACATATGTAAGTGGATTGTTGTCGGTTTTAACGACAAACTCATTTCCATATAGATAGTCATGAAATTTGTCAGTGACACACCACTTCAATGCCAAAAACTCTAGCTTATGGGCTGGATAATTTCGTTCGCATGGTCTGAGGCAGCGACTGGCATACGCAATTACACGTTCAATGCCATTTTGTTTCTGATACAAAACTGCACCCAAACCAGAGGTACTCGCATCCGTGTGAACGATAAAAGGCAAAGCATAATCAGCATAAGATAGGATGGGTGGGGAAATGAGCTTGTCTTTTATGGTCTCAAATGCCTTCTGCTGGGCTTCACCCCATATCCATTTTGCTGGTGTTTTCTTTGTCTTAGCCCTTTTCTTAGACTTTTGTTGGAACCCATGACCTTCTAGTAAGGAATTTAAGGGTTGCACTATCTGTGCATATCCTTTAACAAATTTCCGGTAATAACCAGTAAAACCCAGCCACTGCCTTAATGTCTTGATATTATGTGGCACTGGCCAGTCTTTCACTGATGCTACCTTGTTAGGATCTGTTGCAATACCCTGGTCTGAGATAATATGACCCAGATAGGTGACTGAAGTCTGAAAGAATTCACACTTGGAAGGTTTGAGTTTAAGGTTATGTTTATCTAACCTTTGAAATACTGACTCTACCCGTTCCAAGTGTTCTTCAAAAGTGGAAGAAAAAATGAGAATGTCATCCAAGAATATTAAACATTCTTGTAAATGCATGTCACCCATACAACGCTCCATGAGTCTTTGAAATGTTGCAGGTGCATTAGTGAGCCCATATCCCATTCTGTTCCACTCGTAAAAACCGAGCGGGCCAACACTGAATGCAGTTTTTGGCTTGGATGACTCTTCCACCTCAACTTGCCAGTAGGCACTGTGCAAATCTAGTTTTGAAAACCATTTGGCGGAAGAAAGAACATCTATGGTATCGTCAAATCGTGGCAACATAAACGCATCCTTCCTAGTCTTATTGTTAAGATGTCGCCAATCTACACAGAACCTCAGACTACCATCTGATTTACGTATGAGTACAATGTTAGAAGAATAAGGGGATTCAGACTCTCGAATGACACCATCCGCTAACATTGACTTTACATGCTGACGTACCTCCTCATACATAGCAGGGGGTTTACGTCTATATGGATCTTTAAAAGGAGTTTCATCATCAAGGACAATCTTATGTTGTACTAGATCAGTCTTACCCAGATCTTTAGTACCTGTGGAAAATACATGTTTCCACTTTCCCAACACTTGTTGGAATCTAAGGTTCTGCTCATCTGTTAAGTTAGCAGATTCAACCTTGATGCCAAGGTCTTCAAAAGACTTATCAGAAGGCTTTTCTTGACTTAAATATGATGTAAAATCGTCCACTATGTTGGCCTCTGATATTTTACAAATTTGGGATTTTGGTTTGATGATTAATATTTTTGCAGACATATTACATAGTCTGACAGGTATTTTTGCTGTAGACGAGTTATGTAACTTCACAACTCGCGGACACACAGTATATCCTGTAGTATTATCAGGTGTTTCAGTAACAACTGATGAAATATTACCATCAAACTTTCTAACCAGTCCATTGATGGTGACTGTCTCGTATGGTCCCACAGTAACCGTCTTTCGGCTACTAGCACGAACTGAAAATGTACGGGAGTCGAGACTATCAAAAGCAGACTGCCATTGTGGCTTCAAAGTAACCAACGTACTGAAGAGATGAACCATCTGCTATAGAAAGGGAGAGACCAAGAGCGTCTAACGGCTGTAAAGAAGTCTTAGCCTGTAAAGCATTATATGCAGAAAGACTAATAGAAGTACACATAGCTCCTGTGTCTACCAAAGACTGAAAAGTAGTACCATTTATAATGACTGGATGCTCATTAGGTGAACCTATCAACCTATTAATAAATTTATCTGAGTCATTAGCTATGTGTTTATTATCAAAGTGTTTGGGTCGTTCTTCATCACCGCCCACTGTTTGACCCATTACAGAGGGGGTTAACCTTTTGGTTGTTCCTGGTGAGTGTGATCCTGTAGAGGTTGGCCATTGGTATGTCCACCTCTGTATGAATTGTTGCGTTGATATCTACTGTTGTATCTTCCTCTGTTGTAGTTGTTGTTGTTGTTTCTATTGTTGTCTGTGAAGTTATTGTTGTTACTGTTGTTATACTGTCTTCTGTTGTTCTGCCCTCTACCATACTGGTTATATGTATTATTCTTTGGTTGCTGGGGGGTATCATGTTTGTTGTCCAATTTCTGTAAAATCAAATCAAATTTGGAATCAATCTTGGTGTCCATTTTCTTTTCCCATGTCTCCATTCTGGTCTGCATGACGTCTACTTTCTCCGTTAAACACTGCAGTTGTTGTTGGTACTCACTTTCAGCTGAGACTGGATGATTTTGTGCTTTCTTGTAATTAAATGGGCAGTTTTCTGGCTTCCTCGGGTGACTTGAGGGCTTAAATATTTCCTTCTCAACTTGTCTGATTTCTCGAAGTAGAGCATTATAATCTGTGATATAATCATATTTATGCCGAGTCTGTAATTTGAGAACATCAGAAGAAAGACCAGTCCAAAACTTATGCCGCAATAAATCATTCTTTGCTAAGCCTGAGAGTTGTCCTTTGTTGATAATGACCTGCAACAAAGTTTCAATGCGACATGCATATTCAGTGACACTCTCACCAGGCTGTTGCATACTGTTAAAAAATTCAGTCATGAGTTCTTCTTTAGATGAAGCATTGGAATACATGGCTTCCAATTTCTCTAGAATATCAGCCGCACTGGCTTGCAAACCAAGAGGGATTGTCAATAAACGAGCTGAACCACGAAGGGACGACCTAACAGCTTGAACAATGCTATGAGGACTTAATTCTGGATTTACCATGAGGCCTTGAACCTCGTGCCTCCATATAATATAAGGTACTTCACCTTTTGGTACCGGGTCATCACCTGAAAAACAAGGGATCTTGGGAAAGTAAGGTGATGGGAGAGTACTATGTGTATGTCCAGGAAACTGAAAAGAGTATGGAGTAGAAGCAATAGGTTGCTGGAAACCAGACGTTACAGTAACAGGAGTGGTACACTGCATCATAGGTATAGATACCGGAATGTTCTGCGGAACTGCACCTGAAATGTTAGCCTTGAGTTTGTCAGCAACTGACAACACAGGTCTAGTCTCCATATGACTAACAACAGGCTCTGAAATAGTAGCTGCTGAAATAGGTTTACTATAAACAGGTTGGGTGGCAGGCTGAGTCTTTGGTACAAGATCAAAACGCTGACTTATTATAGCTAAAATATCATCCATTGTCATACCAGAGGGTAATGGTTGAGTCTTGGGAGGCTCTGCTGGTTTGTCCAAAGGGTGTTTAGGTGGGGCAGGTAGTTTCCATTCCTCAGCAGATTTGTCTGCTACAGGAGTAGGAGATGATTTTCCTTTCTCAAGAGAGGGTGTCGCACCTGGCTTACTCATACCGGTTAAGCAGTATAACTATAAGCAATAATTCACAATAAAAATGTATGTACTAACTATTTAACATAAACAGTTAATTTACTCCGACAAACAGAATCAATTCTCAAAATCTATGGTATTCCTAGCCAGGAATGCTCAATAACTTCCTATAACTGTCACTACTATGCAACAAAAAAAATCCAACTCATTCATGAAGTGTGACTTTAAACTAAATAATTCATGATGTGTGACTTTAAAATAAATCAAACACAATCTCAGTCTATCACAAATTATATCTGTAAATTTCCTGACAAGATTTATGACTAACTAATTTACAATTAATTAACCAATAATCATATAACTAAATCATAACTGAATTAATAATTCCTGAATTATTCCTATTTCAATTCTCCTTACATACAACAAGCCAACAACTCTTCCCCACTGTATAAACAATAACAAAAGAGGTGCTGCAAATGTAGGTCACTTGACCACAACTTTACACACTGTGGAATGTGATGTAAACAACTGCTACACACAAGGTTATAATCTAGGACGCTCTGTGCATAAAGCTGGTGCTAATTTATAAGAATTTTACTATAAATTCTCTGAAACTAAATTGTTGTCTTACAATTTTACACTGTTTACCATACCAGTATAATTTACTGCTATATACATATCTTATAATCTAAAACATCTATTTTATTATAGCTTGAGAATTTACCTAACCAATAATTATCACAGCATAAACAAATCTGTACTTAAACAATTGAATAGTCAATTCACTTTAAAATACAGAAAATAAAAATTGCCTGAAACAGGAAGTACGATTGTAAACTATAATTCCATCACACAATATTCTATAATCTCAAGTGATTGCTGAAAACAATTTATCTAAAAAAAATCTGCAATCCCGTCTGTTCAGATCTGAAAACTTGTAATGTGACTTTGGATTCAGGAACACATCTATACATACATATATGATAACTCTATATCAAACAATATGACAATTTTTAAAACCAAAGGCAAGCGCAAGCAAGCTGGGCCATATTCACATATACTATACATATAAAAACACAAAACACAAACAAATACAGATCACACTAACTAATCACATACCTTGCTTGTCCATCTTTTATCGAGGATATTAGTATTAGTAAGTGAATGTGAAATATGCGACCATGCAAAAGATTTCTAAGTGACAAAGACAAGAATTCAAAGACCTTAGGTTTTTAAATTATTATTATTTTTTTCACTTAGTGAACTAATGTTAAAGGTATGCCCTATGAGTTTAAATATGCAATAAACCTTATAACCAGTACACTTATATAAACAATCAGACCATATGCAGTTCTTCAAAAATATACCACTCAATCACATATCAATATTTGTACATAAAACTATATGCACATCTCCATACACAAATGCTCATAATTGTCACTGTTAATTTCTACTTTCACTTTCAATGTTTATTGTATAAGCATTATGCAATTCAATTGTCAATAATATATCACAATAGCATAAAATACAGAATTCTGGTGTTATCATTACTCTATGACTTTACACAAAATTTTATTACTTTATTTGCTATACTTTAGCAAGAACTATATATGAATAAATAATTTATAACCCAAAAATTTTGAATTGTGTCAAATTCGCGAAATCACCTTACAATTCTGAACAATTCAAAACTCTACAGGAAATGTATAATTTCAAACACGGACATTTCTTGTATTTCAACAGAACATATAAATTCGACTTAAATTGCTTAGTTTATAACAGGCTAAACTATAAAGAATTATTTATATGAAATTGAAAAATAGGTCAAACTGAATTTGCCGAACTGTTCGGTTCTCCGATCTGTAAACAAGACAGAAATCAGTCGGAAACCATTTTTACAAATATTTCATATAATACAAAGCAATATTAAATGAATATTAAAGTAATAATTCACCAGAATAATGAAATTTTACTTACAGTAATTTTACTTCATCCTTCGACAAACACTAAACATTTCACTGAAAACACATGTCACTTTTTACACAAATCACACACAATGTTCTGCTCCATCCGCGCCGATACACAAAAAGTAGTTCGTCTTTCCCGCGATCTGTCTCGACATAATTTAAAATAATAAAACGATTCTTCCAACTAAAAAAATTTAAAATAGCTTTCCTGTGAAGGAAAAGTTAACACTTAAACTTCTACACACTCTGTAAACATATCATCATAACTCACATCTGCATGAGGGTTTCGACACTGCCGAACTCTTGCAAAACACTGCAAACCAAGGGGAATGACCGACGTCTCGGTCACCCGCCAGGAAAAACGGAGGATTCGTCGGCGAGGCGTCTGTTGGCCAACGGGGATCCGTTCTCCTATGGTGACGTACAGAACATGCTCTGGCTATTCTTCTTCACCCAATCGCCGTCGGGGAGCCATTTTGTAACCGGGTCTTTAATAACTTCCAACCAAGTATACTTCGTTTAGATATTTTTATTTAGGTGGTTTATATATTATAATAATATAATATATTAATAGCCTGTAAATACATAAAACATACATTTAGATATATAAAATGACAGATATTCTAAAATGCACAATTCCACGCGTTTCGCTAATTACAATTTATAACATTTATATCATGGTACATAAATAACAATTTAATACTAATGACTTACCAGAAACACGTTAATTTAGATTTATATCATTATTGTGAAATAACATATATAACTTGAGTAAATGGTTCAATCAGCTGTTACCTGTGTACATGTATTATATCTCTTTACTCAAGTTATATATGTTATTTCACAATAATGATATAACTTGAGTAAAGACTGGCTAAATAAGCCATGTCCTTCCAGTAGGAAGCCCAGTAGTGTTCTGGTAAAACTAAGTTTTTGACAAGGACGAGTGGATAATTTGGCGGGTTAATTATGCACGAGTTATTAGTGTTATTTGAGTGAGTAGATTTAACTAACATGCATGCATTCAATCATTCACTTGCATTCCAGAGATATAATACATGTACACAGGTAACAGCTGATTGATTCAGAAGTACTCTGTGACATCACACATAAATATATACAGACAGAGGTCACAAGGGTCACAGACATATTACATTAATGTTTTAACATACACTCAATTTAAAGCAGGCTAACTACATATTTCGAATGGTAATTCTAACAATTCTAACCAGGGCTACACGTGTGTAAAGGAAGTCGTGTACAAGCCACACCTCTGCAGCGCATGCGTAACTTTTTTTATTTTGACAGTTGTGGGGGCGCTTACGGGATTTTATATAATGCGCATACAACGTATCATTACCTCTTCTCTTTCTTTTTCTATCTTAATACGAAGACAATAATGTAATTAGCAGTTTTATATATTTACCTTCATTAATTACATAAATAAAAATATATTTTGTTTTGTTATTGTAAACAAAGAAGAGTTACCTGTCTGTCATCATCTCCCACAGCTTGTTTTTTTATTCATTTGTGACACTGGAACTAAACTTAGCTCTTACAGCATGAATGTTGGCTGAAACCAGCTCAGCCAAACATTCATGTTCCGATTCAGTCCAGTTCGGTTTTCTTTTTTTTTATATTAGGAATTACACAGTCCATACCTTTTGTTGTTGTTGTTGTTGTTGTTGTTGTAGCAGACGAATGAAACGAAACCGAAAGCGTTTAAACGCATGCGCGAAACCGGCGGATGTTGTCAACATTTCCCGACTATTTTCATTTTTGGAGAGTTACGAGTCACAGACATTAAACGTAAACTTACGTTTAAGGTTTTCCAGTTACGTTTACGATTTTGTTTAAGAGTGGTTTTGTGAAATAGACGTAAATAAAATCTTAAGATAATCTTAACTTTTATCGTAAACGTAAAACTTACGAATTTTTGTGAAATTGGTCGCAATTCAATCTTTGTTTTTAATGTCGATCTACAATCTCAGACCTGGCTCTTATTCCAATTCAAACATTATTTTTAATGTTGATCTGCGATCTCAGACCTGACTCGTCATTACAATTCAAACTTTATTTTTAATGTCGAACTACGATCTCATACCTGGCTCGTTATTCAAAATCAAATTTTATTTTGAATGCTGATCTACGATCTCAGGCCTGGCTCGTGATTCCAATTCAACCTTTATTTTAATATCGAACTACGATCTCAGGCCTGGCTCGTGATTCCAATTCAAACTTTATTTTTAATGTTGATTTACGACATATGCCTGGCTCGTGATTCCAATTCAAACTTCATTTTAAGTGTCGAACTACAATCAAAGGCCTGGAGCCAATTTCACAAAAATTCGTACGATAAATTTCACACGTAAACGTAAGATTTTTCTCGTAAACGTAAACGTAAGAAGATATTGCATTTCACAAAAAATCGTAAACGTAAGTTACGTCCTATATTTATCGTAACTTTAAGAGCGCCCTTTAGCACTCGTAAGTTTATTATTTTACTCGTAAGTGTGAAAAATATGGCCGACATTTGGCTGCAGAGATGGGCTGCTCGTCGGCAAATACGGCGAGAACGGGTATTTCGCGATAGGGCGGAGATTTTAGACATCATGGACGATACAGACTTGATACGAAGATATAGATTTCCTCGTAGAGTTATATTAGAACTCTCTAACCTTGTTCGTGAAGACATAGAGCGCCCAACACAGCGTTCTCATTCGCTGCCTGTTCATCTACAGGTTTGTTTACATACATAGTTGAATATAAACCTTTACACATCTTAGTTAACACGGATCAGTCCACTTGTATATGGGTGCGTAAATAATCGGTTATCGATATTGTTAATTTATTCCAATAAAATGCTAATCAATAATGTATTAAAATCGTTTAAATGATTCTTAATATGTTACACATGTATGCAATATGTTCATAACGATTATATATCGTATACGTGTACTTGTATGCAACTACTAATGTACTCTTTACATTAGAATGGTCTAGCCCATTGCCTATTTATAGAAAGGGGTCCCACTAAGGGAATCAACGAACTGCATGCTGATGCTATTGAGAGAGAGAGAGAGAGAGAGAGAGTGCAAAATTTAGACAGAAAGGGAATAGTACATAAATAATTTCTGCTATCATAGACTGCCAATATAACAGAATGAATTTTTATATAACTTTTATGAATTCATTGTTTTTATTTTAAAGGGACACCTCGTCTTATTAAGTATGTCTGTTGTATGATACATAACACTTTTTGTTATTAGGTAATGGTTACACTTAGGTTCCTTGCCAAGGACGATTACCTAAGTGAGACCGGAGACCTGCATGGTGTGTCCCAATCATCCGCCTGTCGGTGTGTCGAGGACGTCTGTACTTCCCTCAACAGGCGGTTGGACAATATAAAGTTTCCGGCGTCAGCTCAACAACTTAGACAAGTTAAGGAAGACTTTTACCAAATCTCAAACTTCCCAAACGTTATTGGTGCCATTGACGGGACTCTGATCCCAATACAGGGGATGTCGACAGATGAGCATATTTATGTATGCAGGAAAGGCTTCCACGCCCTCAACATCCAGGCTGTGGTAGATGCAAATCAAAGGTAATGTTATGCAATTTACTTTTCAGTAAATCAAAGTAACTACTTTTTTAAATGTAAGACATTTCAAAATATAGGTACAGCTATACTTGACAAATGCATTTACAATAAAAAAAAAAGTTGCTTGACAACAACAAAAAACAAAGACATTTTAATATACACAAGTTTATTTCATAAATAAAAAAACACACATTTTTTCCAATAGTATTAAAAGGACAGAGGCAAGTGTTTAAATCTATTAACTTAAGCTCATGCATTTATGAAACTATATTTAAGTACTGCTTGATAGTTTTTTATAAACCAGTAGTCTCACAATCTATTTCTGAAAACATTAGTAAAACTTCAAAATACAAATTTATATATCCTTGACTCTTTTCTCTCAAATATACAGATATTACTAATGCACTTCATTTTTTTTGTCATATATCACCACAAAAAAATAGTTTGAATATATCATTTTCAGAAACAGAGTTAATTAAATATTACAAATTGCAATGTGTCCCTTTAATAATTCATGAATGATAAAACAAGCAATTTTAAAAAAACACACAGCACTTACACTTGATACAAATAAAAGTCAAAATGTTAAGTAATTTATAAACAATGGTCTTGACAAATGAAGTTCAAATTTAATGACTACCAAAATCCAATGCATTAATGCTATTAATTATTAAACAGTCTGGTTTTATATCTTTCTCCCAACAGCAACAATATAGCATTAATATTAACAGGTACTAAATCTTACTTTGTACATGTTTTTTGTAAATTTTATTGTTGAATGTTAATATTCATTCCCTTATATATCTCATTGAAGGTTCATCAACCTAGTATGCCGATATCCGGGTTCTACGCACGATTCTTTTGTTTTAAACAACTCTGGTCTTCCAGAATTAATGGCAAATAACCCCGAGGGAGGATGGCTCTTGGGAGACTCTGGTTACCCTCTTAAGCCATGGTTGATGACGCCCCTCCTAAGACCCGCCACACCCCAAGAAACAAGGTACAACTTGAGTTTATGCAGAACCAGGAATGTCATAGAGAGGGCCTGTGGTGTGCTTAAAGCAAGGTTCAGGTAAAATTGTTTGATTAATTTTATATAGAAAATGTTATCGTCTTCCATAAATAACAAGAGGTCCAGCTAGTAATCCTATGTAGTTTGTAAAAAACTAAGATTTTCATTTGAACACACTTGAAACCTCTGCTAAAAAAAAACCTTTATACTAAATATGAACAAACGTAAATGTTTGAAAGCTATCATAACATAAATATATATACAATATATATATTTGTTTGAAATGGCAAGATAAAAATTGTTGAAGTAAAGATATCTTTTATTATTTGGCATACATTGCAGATTGGTGGTTTTAAATAATATTTTACATTTTTATGCCATTAAGCTAACCGACGATCAGTTTACATAACCACTGTTTCTTGGGATCCTGAAAGGTTAACCATAACTCGAGCACACCACATCTCCGCAAATAACTGATAACTTTCCCACTTGAATCAGCAGTGAGAGATGAATGATAAGACATTATGTTGTATATTAATCATCTCGGAGACTGTTGCTGCCAGGGATTCAAACTAGGGACCCCTGGATTGACAGCCAGATGGGTAACTGACTGAGCTAATCAGGCATGACATAAACAATATGGTTAAAACACCGATTCAAAAACTTAAAACAGTCAAAGCTTTTTCTATATTGCTTTCAAATAATATTATATTATAGAAAAATAATAGTTTTGTTCCTTTTTAGATGTATTCATAAGACCGGAGGTAGTTTACCATACAAACCTACTAAATGTGCCAAAATAACTGAGACAGCATTTCGACTGCACAATAAAGCCCTGGATGAACGCATTCCTTTGCCACAAGGCGGTCAAATTGTAATGGCACAAAACAATGACATTAACAATCAACAAAACAACGTAGCAGCCAACATCAGACGACGACTAATAAACAGATTTTAATGTCATCACATGTTTACTAGTATAAACAGACACATCTTGAGAAAAATGTTTGATTATTAATATTTCTCATCTGTTAATTAAAATTCAAGTTCTGTATTTTTTTTATCTTTCAAAATTGTTACTCTTTGTGTGCGTGTGTGTTTGTTTGTTTGTTTGTATACATGTGTGTGCATGTGTTGTGTGTGCAGTGTTTGTTCTGTGTGTGTACATGTGTGCTGTGTTTGTGTGAGTGTGTGCATGTATGCTGCATTTGTGTGTGTTATGTGTTTGTGAGTGTGTGCTGCATTTGTGTGTGATCTGTGTGTGTGGCTTATGTGCTGTGTGTGTGTGTGTGTGTGTGTGTGTGTGTGTGTGTGTGTGTGTTATAATTATATTTAACTGTACAAAGAATAAAAGTTCCCATTTTACATATCTTATCACAATCGTTATATTCTATCAGGTCATTACATTTTCATTTCTATTTGATAAACTGCCTGCCTGATAAAAATAAGTTTATCATGTCAATGCAAGTTTACCAGGCACATGATGTTATTATATATAATTACACCTTGTGAGGGAATCTCTACAGAAGTTTGATGCTGATTTTCAATTACATTTAAAAACGAATTAGAAACATTGACCAGATAAAGAGATTACCATGTTAGTGTCTAATACTATCAATTTTATCAGGTTGGGCACAAAAAAACACAAAGACTTTGCAGAGCCTCATCTGTGTTTTTTAAGCCTCTAGGCTCACCTGATAATATTAGACACTAACATGGTATTCTCTATATATCATGACAATGCATTCATTTCTGTTGATAAACTGCCTGTCTGATAAATATAGGTTTATCACATCAATGCAAGTTTATCAGGTAAATGATGTTATTACGTCTAATTATACATCTGGACAGCATCTCCACAGGTTGAAACAAAAGACACTGCAAGTTAAACATTGCAATTTCACCAAATAACACAACAGTAATCTTAATGGGGTAAAATGTAATATTAAAAAACAATTTGCGCGTTTAAATAATTTAGGAAATGTATTGGTGTCTAAACTACTGTTAAATATCTTTGTTAGTATTGGAGCTATAACAGACGCTGACATTTTAAAAAACTTGGCACCCAGGCTGTCTGATCCTGTAGATTTTACTATGACCACACTAACATGGTATTCTCTATTAACATGTTAATGCATTCATTTCTGTTGATAAACTGCCTGCCGTATATGAATAAATGATATTGATAAAAAAATGATGGTGTTAAGAGTGCACACAATGTCAAATAGTGATTTTTTCATGTGTAAAGGCCATGACATTAAATATTAAGTTTTGCTTGTGCAAGAACTTATCTGAGATATTATGGTTATATAAGCTCTACTATGTAAGTTTGGTGAAGATCCAATAAAAAATGCAGGTGCTACAGTGCACACAACAAAAAAGTTAACGGACAGACGACAGACAATAAGCAATCAGAATAGCTCACATTGAGCTTTGCTCAGCTGAGCTAATAATTACAAAGTCAAAAAAGCTCCACCCTTCAAATTATCGCGAATTTCTTCAAGCGCCTCAGTCTGTCGTAGAAGTAATTTTAATTTTTCTGTTCTGTAATCCATTTTTTCTTTTTCAATGATAAGTAGTTGTTCCTGAAAACTGTCGGTTTCTGCACCTATATACAACACAAAATAACATTTATTTCAATGAACACAAGTTTGGATAATTACATTTTTATACATCATTTTGCGAGATATTGTAAGAAATTACATTTATAATTTAAAAAAGTATATCTATGGAAGGATGGTATTTTGTCTTAAATAGATATACTTTTTTAATAAAGCTCATTTATTAAAATCATATATGTCTAATATCTGAGATATGAACAAATAACCTGATAGGTGTGCCAATAACTAACTTAAGGCACACCACTACAAATAATAACCCTATATATTATGATTAAGATAACAATATAAGTTGGTCGAGCATATTGATCAAGAAATACTAATTAAACTATTTCTGAAATTTCACAATATTTGCCCTCTTTTGGGGCTCTCTTTACGACTTCTGGATAAATACCCCCACCACACCTGTACTGAACAAAAACTTAATTGCAATGAAAAGGAAACCCTTTAAATTCCCATACCATTCATCTGTAAAACAAACAAAGTCCTTGTACAGAGCCCTTATACAATTCAGCCCCGTGATTTGGCAGAACTTCAACAATTACCCACTGTTAGGGATTTGTTACGAACAGAAATGCTTTAGATTTTAATAAGAAGTTTGTTGTACACAAAGATGCGAAAATGAAAAAAAAAAATCAGTTTTCCCTATAATATTCCTATGTAAACAATAGGGCCAAGATGGCCCTATATCGCTCACCTGACTAACCTTGAGTCACCTATATTAAGTGACAAATCAAAATGGCTTGAACAAACTTGGTAGAAGGTCACCCAAGGAACATTTTTGTGAAATTATTATAAAATCTAGCCAGTTGTTTCTGACAACAGGATTTTTTAATGTTTTTACTATAGCTTATATAGTAAACTAACCCCACCCCCTGGCCGCCATGTATTTTGGCCTAGTGGTTTCAGAGAAAGTGCTGTTAAAGGACGACAGACGATGCGCCATCGCATAAGCCCTTCTGGCTTGGCCAGTAAAGCTAAAAACTATTTTTATTATTTGGTTTAGCAATGGCATTACTTAAACACACATGTACATTTTTAATTACCGGTATGTTTATAATTTTACATGTAACTTACTTGATATTTTTAGCCTCTTGGAAGACTTTTGTGGCATATAGTTTACATCTGTCAAACAAATGAGACATGAATAGGGGTTAAATTTAGAACAGTATCATAATAATTTAATGTAATCTGCCAGTGACATACTTTATTAAATGATTAAAAGGACAATTTTGAGTATTCATTGAGTGATGGATAAAAAATTAGGTTTGTTTGATATTCAGCTACATTAAACTTGACTAACGTTTTTCTGTTTAATAAAGCCTCCTATAAATCATGTCATTGAGAATATAACAGTTTCACAGTTAACTTCGCTGGTTCATCCAGTAACAGATAAGAATTTACATAAAATCACAAATTCATGTAGTTTGATCCAAACTGCATTGGAAAGTTTGAGTTCTTAGATTTATATCTTGAAATAAAGATACCATCCCAAGAAGATGCTGTTAAATTATTAAATATTCCATATCATTAGATCCACTTTCACAATAAATAATCTGGATACTATATATACACATATTTTTATGAAAACAACTTTTCATTATGAATGGGAAATTTTCATGAATTTCCAAATATTTACACAGGCCTGTGTGAGTAATGTTTGTATTTTGAAGTAAAATTAAACATACCCTGATCTGGTTCTGTGGGTTCCACAAGCACAACAGTTTCTGTAATATTTCAGGAAACACATTATATTCAAACATAAAATATATTTAATGCAATGCTTTTATTTATTTGTTCTGTCAAGAATTGAAAATATGCAGTGCAATTAGATTATATAACAAGAGTTGTCAGAATGATAGTGCACTCAACTATTCGAAAGTTTATCACAGAAGTACAAAATTGATTGTGACTGTCACTGATGTTAAATCCAAGACAGTAAGAGTTATCCAACTTACAAAATTGAGTAGATCTTATAAATGCAATACCGTGTATGTAGTTCAATCCAATACATGCAGTGACTGCTGAATTATACAATTTCTATGTCAAACAAAGGCCATAATTTGCAAAATTATTTGGCAAGTTATCACACTTGATTAATTTAGTTGGTTTTATGACAACCAGCCATATGTAAATACATTGGGTTGTTGTTGTGATATGGACTTGACCGAATTTGCATGCACAAATTTAACCAAAAATTCTAAGACAAACAAGAGCGATATTTTGTGTTATATTCATGCAATAGTTATCTAACTTAAATCATTGTAGTAAAGTAGAGGACAGGGAATGCTTGTGTAAAGTTTCCACCAAAATGTAAATATTGTATGTTTAATACAATCAATAACAAATAACACTTAAAACAACTAATTACCAGAAACCATAGGCATAGAGCATCCTGCCTCCTCCAATGGCAATCCTGCCTCCTCCAGTGGCATGGCTTGACTACCTGTAAAAAATAACAACTTTAAATAACTACATAAATATAACAGCAAATAGTAATGGTAAGTTTAAAAGAGTTCCTTAGTAAAATAGTGGATCAGATTTATGTATGTTAAATAATAAAAAGAACAATTGTATGGTTTGATCTAATGTCAACTCATTTATCAATTTACTCTATCAACTAAGCGCTGAAAAGGTATGTTCATGATTCAGAGTGGTGAAACCCATAATCTTTATCTATCAAATTCTATTTTGATATATCAAAAAAATCATCTATAATTGAAATTAACAAACACTTTAACAGTGATATAACTACTAACATAAAGCAGGAAACTATAATATATCCTCAGTATTTCAGTGTCAGTCTTAATCTACGGAATATAATAAACAGCATGAGAATTGAAATAATGTTTCGTTTCAACTATTGAATCGGTAACCAGATGAAATCGGTTTTGACAGAATAAGTCAATAGTTTATTTTTAAAGAAATAAGTGGTCAATAGTGCATTTTATTTGACAAGAGTTGTTTAGTTATCAAACAATGAAATTGGAGAATTCATAATGATTTAAAATAAATATATATATTAAAAATTTTGCTTACAGTTTGCTTTTGCCGCTGTGTCCACTCCTCCCTCTAACCCAGTTACTGCTGTTACTGGCAATGTATCACGTATCTAACAGAAAAAAATAGGAAAGCAATGTTAAAAAATATGGTACACAGTTTTTCGAATCACATTTATATAATTCATATAATATGAAACAGAGCCACATTTTTATTTTTAACTAGAAGTGGTTTCAAATGATTTTCATTCTCATTTAATATCAATATGCTTCATATGTATGTTATTGACAGGATAGGATTTAGAAAAAAGTTCAACAACTTTTACAAGAAAGACAACAAAATAAAAATATGTTAATATTGAAAAAAAATCAACGCATGAACTGAAGTTCTTTACACATATCACTGAATAAAGCACTTTGATTGGTTATGGATGTATACTTAGGTTTCAAATGGTTGTGTTGACCTCTACACCTGGCTTCCTCTGCTGCCTTTTTTCTAATCAAACTCTGCAGATCCTGCCACTTTTTCTTCACATCCAAAGTTGATCTCTTAATTTCAGAGTTGGCATTGATGCTAAAAAATATGTTATAATCTATCAAGTAATTAAGAAACTATACATGTTATATTTTGTAAAGGAGAATCACAATATCTGACCCTGAATAACTTGACTAAGCTCTCACAACTTAGGTTGCTTATGATACTTTGATGTAATGGACAAAATTGCTTTACTATATCTACATTATTTTGTGAGTTCAGTAAATTTTCAAAATATAGTTCATTTAGTTGAAAGGGAATGTTGAGAGAACTTGTGGCCAGACCACAAATTGTATTTGACTTATATGTATGATATATATTGTAATATGGGTTTACATGGCAATAGGATATGTTTAAATTAAACTAGTTCGGTAAAGACATTTTAATATAATACCCGTAATGTAACACATCAATACACCCAACAATTTACACAAATAAAATTTACGGTTATCGAGATAAAAATTTAGAATTATGTACATCGTAAACATGCAATGGGTGTAGATATACAACATAAAATAAGAATTAACTTCCCAAATACATCCTCCAGGATAATATCATCGAGAACAGCTTGAGAATTGTCAACACTCTCATGTTCGCGAAACATTTATATGCCGTGTGTAAAGGAAGTCGTGTACAAGCCACACCTCTGCAGCGCATGCGTAACTTTTTTTATTTTGACAGTTGTGGGGGCGCTTACGGGATTTTATATAATGCGCTTAGCATACAACGTATCATTACCTCTTCTCTTTCTTTTTCTATCTTAATAAGAAGACAATTATGTAATTAGCAGTTTTATATATTTACCTTCATTAATTACATAAATAAAAATATATTTTGTTTTGTTATTGTAAACAAAGAAGAGTTACCTGTCTGTCATCATCTCCCACAGCTTGTTTTTTTATTCATTTGTGACACTGGAACTAAACTTAGCTCTTACAGCATGAATGTTGGCTGAAACCAGCTCAGCCAAACATTCATGCTCCGATTCAGTCCAGTTCGGTTTTCTTTTTGTTATATTAGGAATTACACAGTCCATACCTTTTGTTGTTGTTGTTGTTGTTGTTGTAGCAGACGAATGAAACGAAACCGAAAGCGTTTAAACGCATGTGCGAAACCGGCGGATGTTGTCAACATTTCCCGACTGTTTTCATTTTTGGAGAGTTACGAGTCACAGACATTAAACGTAAACTTACGTTTAAGGTTTTCCAGTTACGTTTACGATTTTGCTTAAGAGTGGTTTTGTGAAATAGACGTAAATAAAATCTTAAGATAATCTTAACTTTTATCGTAAACGTAAAACTTACGAATTTTTGTGAAATTGGCTCCTGGCTCGTTATTCAAATTCAGACTTTATTTTGAAAGTCGAATACGATATCAGGCCTGGCTCGTGATTCCAATTCAGACTTTTTTTAATTTCGAACTACGATCTCAGGCCTGGCTCGTGATTCCAATTCAAACTTTAGTTTTAATGTCAAACTACGATCTCAAGCCTGGCTCGTGATTCCAATTCAAACTTTATTTTTAATGTCTAACTACGATCTCATGCCTGGTTCGTAGTACTGGCTCGTGATTCAAATTCAAACTTTATTTTTTATGTCGAATTACGATCTCAGGCCTGGCCCGTTATTCCAGTTCAAACTTTATTTTTAATGTTGTATTACGATCTCAGGCATGGCTCGATATTTAAATTCAAACTTAATTTTTAATGTCGAACTACGATCTCAGGCCTTGCTTGTGATTCCAATTCAAATTGTATGTTTAATTTCGAACTACGATTTCAGGACTGGCTCGTTAATCTAATTCAAACTTTATTTTTAATGTCGAACTACGATCTCAGACCAGGCTCGTTATTCCAATTCAAACTTTATTTTGAAAGTCGAACTACTATCTCATCCTGGCTCGTGATTCAAACTCAAACTTTATTTTTAATGTCGACTAACGATCTCAGACCTGGCTCGTTATTCAAATTCAAAATTATTTTTAATGTTGATCTACAATCTCAGACCTGGCTCGCTATTCAAGTTCTGAACGTTTTCTAACTTTTATTTTAAATGTTGATCTACGATCTCAGACCTGGCTCGTTTTTCAAATTCCGACTTTGATTTTGAATGTTGATCTACGATCTCACCTGGCTCGTTATTGAATTTTTTGAATGTTGAACTACGATCTCAGACCTGGCTCGTTATTCAAGTTCTGCACGATTTTTAACTTTTATTTTGAAAGTCAAACTACGATCTCAGGCCTGGCTCGTGATTTCAATTTAGACTTTATTTTTAATTTCGAACTACGATCTCAGGCCTGGCTCGTGATTCCAATTCGAATTTTATTTTTAATGCCGAACTACGATCTCAGGCCTGGCTCGTTATTCAAATTTAAACTTTATTTTAATGTCGATTTACGATCTCAGACCTGGCTAGTTATTCTAATTCAAACTTTATTTTTAATAGCAAACTACGATCGCATACCTGGCTTGTTATTCGAATTCAAACTTTATTTTGAAAGTCGAACTACTATCTCAGATCTGGTTCGTTATTCCAATTCAAACGTAGTCTTTAATGCCGAACTACGATCTCCTGGCTCGTTATTCAAATTCAAACTTTATTCTTAATGTTGATCTATGATCTTAGGCCTGGCTCGTTATTCCAATTCAAACTTTATTTTTAATGTCGAACTACGATCTCAGGCTTGGCTCGTGATTCCAATTCAAACTTAATTTTTAATGACGAACTACGATCTCTGACCTGGCTCGTTATTGAATTCCTGACTTTTTTTTAATGATGATCTACGATCTCAGACCTGGCTCGTTATTCAAATTACATTTATTTTAATGTCATTCTACTATATCAGACCTGGCTTGTTTTTCAAATTCAGATTTATTTTTTGAAAGTTGATCTACGACCCCAGATCTGGTCCGTTATTCAAATTCCGACTTTTATTTTTAATGTTGATCTGTGATCTCAGACCTGGCTCTTTATTCAATTTTTTGAATGTTGATCTACGATCTCAGACCTGGCTTGTTTTTAATTTTTTTATGAATGTAGATCTACGATCTCAACCCTGGCTCGTTTTTCATTTTTTTTAATGTTTGTATACGATCTCAACCCTGGCTCGTTATTAAGTTATTTTTAATGTTTATCGACGATCTCAACCTTTGCTCGTTATTCATTTTTTTGTTTAATGTTGATCTACGATCTCAAACCTGGCATTTTTTTATTTTTTCTAATGTTGATCTACGATTTCAGACCTAGCTCGTTTTTCAAATTCAGACTTTTTTTTATTTCAAACTTTTATCTCTGACCTGGCTTGTCATTCAAATTCGAATTTTTTTAATCTTAAGATTGATCTTTGATCTCTGATCTGGCTCATTATTGAAACATCGACTTTTATTTTTAATATTTATCTGCGATCTCAGACCTGGCTCGTTATTCAAATTCCAATTGATTTAATGTCAATCTTCGACCTCAGACCTGGCTCGTTATTCAATTGTTTTTAATGTTGATCTACGATCTTAGACCTGATCCGTTATTCAAATTCCGACTTTTATTTTTAATGTTGATCTGTGATCTCAGACCTGGCTCGTTATTCATTTTTTTTAATGTTGATCTACAATCTCAGACCTGGCTCGTTATTCAAATTCCGACTATTATTGTTTTTGAATGTTGATTTACGCACTCGTTATTCAAATTCCGACTTCATCTTGAATGTCGATCTACGATCTACGATCTCAGACATGGCTTGTTATTTAAATTCCAACTTTTATTTAAAATGTTGATCTACGATCTCAGAACTGGCTCGTTATTCAATTTTTTCTATCGTTTATCTACAATCTCAGACCTTGCTCGTTATTCAAATTCCGACATTATTTTAATGTCAATCTACGATCTCAGACCTACCTCGTTTTTCAAATTCCGACTTTTATTTTAAATGTTGATCTATGGTCACAGACCTGGTTCGTTTTTAAAATTCAAACTTTTTTTTAATTTCGCACTTTGATCTCATACACGGTTCGTCATTCAAATTTTATTTTTTATATCTTATCGTTGATCTACGATCTCTGAACTGGCTCTTTATTGAAATCCCGCCTTTTTTAATGTTGATCTACGATTTCAGACCTGGCTCGTTATTCAATTCCAATCTTTTTAATGTCAATCTACGAAATAAGACCTGGCTCGTTATTCAAATTCCGACTTTTATTTTGAATGTTGATCTACGGTCACAGACCTGGTTCGTTTTTAAAATTCAGACTTCTTTTAATTTGAAACTATGATCTCAGACCAGGCTCGTCATTCAAATTCGATTTTTTTTTTAATCTTAAGATTGATCTACGATCTCTGACCTGGCTCGTTATTGAAATCCCGTCTTTTTCTTAATGTTGATCTACAATCTCAGACCTGGCTCATTATTCAAATTCAGATTGTTTTTGTTTTTTGAATGTTGATCTACGACCTCAGATCTGGTCCGTTATTCAAATTCCGACTTTTATTTTTAATGTGATCTGTGATCTCAAACCAGGCTTGTTATTCAATTTATTGAATGTTGATCTAAGACCTCAGATCTGGCTTGTTTTTCATTTTTTTAATGTTGATCTATGATCACAACCCTTGCTCGTTATTCAGTAATTTTGAATGTTGATATTCGATCTCAACCCTGGCTTTTTATTTTATTTTTTTAATGTTGATCTACGATCTCAACCTTGGCTCGTTATTCATTTTTTTTAATGTTGATCTACGATCTCAACCCTGGCTCGTTTTTAATTTTTTTTAATGCTGATCTACGATCTCTTTATTTTGAGTGTAAATCAATGATCTCTTACCTGGTTCATGTTTCAAAAGAAAACATTCTTTGAATTTCGAATTACGATCTCAGACCTGGCTCGTTATTTAGATTCCGACTATTATTTGTGTTGAATGTTGATCTACGCAATCGTTATTCAAATTCCAACTTCATTTTGAATGTAGATCTACGATCTCAGACCTGGCTTGTTCTTCAAATTCAGACTTTTATTTTGAATGTTGAGCTACGATCCCAGACCTGGCTCGTTATTCAATTTTTCTTACGTTGATCTACGATCTCAGACCTGGCTTGTTCTTCAAAGTCAGACTTTTATTTTGAATGTTGATCTACGATCCCAGACCTGGCTCGTTATTTAAATTCCGACTTTTATTTTGAATGTTGATTTACGGTCAAAGACCTTTTTCGTTTTTAATATTCAAACTTTTTTTTTAATTTCGAACTATGACCTGGTTCTTCATTCAAATTCGATTTTTTTATCTTAATGTTGATCTACGATCTCTGACCTGGCTCTTTATTGAAATCCCGACTTTTTTAATATTGATCTACGATCTCAGACCTGGCTCGTTATTCAATGTATTCTTACGTTGATCTAAAATCTCAGACCTGGCTTGTTATTCAAATTCCGACATTATTTTAATATCGATCTACGATCTCAGACCTACCTCGTTTTTCAAATTCCGACTTTTATTTTGAATGTTGATCAACGATTTCAGACCTGGCTCGTTATGCAAATTTCGAATTTTATTTTGAATGTTGATCTTCGATCTCAGACTTGGCTCGTTTTTAAATTCTCAGATTTTTTTTAATTTCGAACTATGATCTCAGACCTGGTTCGTCATTCAAATTCGATTTGTTTTATCTCAATGTTGATCTACGATCTCTGTCCTGGCTCATTATTTAAATCCCGATTTTTTTTTTAATGTTGATCTACGATCTCAGACCTGGCTCGTTATTCAAATTCCAATTGTTTGAATGTCAATCTACGTTATCAGACCTGGCTCGTTATTCAAATTCAGATTATTTTTTGAAAGTTGATCTACGATCTCAGACCTGGCTCGTTATTCATTTTTTCTAACGTTGATCTACGATCTCAGACCTGGCTCGTTATTCAAATTCCGACATTATATTAATGTCGATATACTATCTCAGACCTGCCTCGTTTCTCAAATTCCGACTTTTATTTTGAATGTTGATTAACAATTTCAGACCTGGCTCGTTATTCAATTTTTTGAATGTTGATCTACGATCAAAGTCCTGGCATGCTTTTCAATTTTTTAGAATGTTGATCTACGATCTCAAACCTGGCTCGTTATTCAATTTTTTAATGTTTATCTACGATCTCAACCCTGGTTCGTTTTTAAATTGTTTTAATGTTGATCTTCGATCTCAGACCTGGCTCGTTTATCAAATTCCAATTTTTTTTAATTTTGATCTACGATGTCACACCTGGGTCTACATTGAATGTTGATCTACGACCTGAACATTTTCGAATATTGATCTACGACTGCAGACCAGGGTCAACATTGAATGTTGATCTACGATTGCAGACCTGGGTCTACACTGAATTTTGATCTACGTTCTCAGACCAGGGTTTACATTGAATGTTGAACTACGACCTGAACATTTTCGAATGTTAATCTACGATTGTAGAACTGGGTTTACATTGAATGTTGGTCTACAATTTCAGACCTTGGTCAACATTGAATGTTGATCTACGATTGCAGACCTGGGTCTACATTGAATTTTAATCTACGATTGCAGACCTGGGTCTACATTGAATTTCGATCTACGATCTCAGACTTGGGTCTACAGTGAAAGTTGATCTGCGACCTGAACAATTTTCGAATGTTGATCTACGTCTGCAGACCTGGGTATACATCGAAGGCTGGTCTACGATTGCAGACCTTGATCTACATTGAATGTTGATCTACGATTGCAGACCTGGGTCTACATTGAATGTCGGTCTGCCATTACCGATCACATAGCCAATTTTAGGCATTGCAAGAAAAATGATTGTACATGATAAATAATAACTGCATGTTATCATTGTTTTAGATTTTTTAAGCAAGCCTTTGAAAGTCTCTTTGATTAAATATAATTGTATATATATATATAGAATTAATCAAGAAAGTGAATATCACTACATCTGTTACAACAACAAAATAAACAACAACAACAACAATACAACAAGTATAAGTATGTACAGTTAATAATATATGTTTTGCTATGGAGGTGCTGGCTAATCTGTAGCAATTGCGATAGTAATTGTTTAATTATTACTAAATATTGTATTCTTGACTAAAATATTCATAAATGAGAGTCCACTGGATCCTCGGGAGTTTTATTTGATTTTGGAAGGCGGATGAAGTGTTGGACAAGCGTGGACTGCTTTTTAACAAAAAGGGAAGCATCACACTCCACTGCATTTAAAAAAATCAACGTGGTCAACATACCAGTTTTTGTGCACTTTTTAGGTAGAAATGCATTCGTTCTCTGGAAAATAACCACTTTTAAAAAAAAATTGTATGTGTAGAACAAAAGTTCTAACAAGCAGACACTGTTTTGTATAGATTATATAGTGGAATCTGACTGTATAGTGAGACCTTTATCGTCTATCTTGCATCAAAGTATTTCTTTCTGTGCCATTTGGTAAGTTGCCTTTAAGCATTACACTTTACCCCATTTAGATTACTGTTGTGTTATTTGGGGAAATTTTAATGTTTCACTTGTAGATAAAATTTTTAATTTTCAAAAGAGAGCTGCTAGACTAATTCGCGATAAGAATTACGATACTCTTTTTAAAATATTCACTAAGCTTAAATGGATGATGTTTCCTGCAAGAGATAAATTTCAAAAGGCAGTACTCATGTTCAAAGTATTTAATGACCAGGGGCCATATTCATGAAGCTTCTTAGATTTCCGCTTAGAAAATATCTTAACTCAGTAATATTTTCTTAGCTAAGATGAAAACAAATTCTTAACTTCAGTGGTATTCATAAAATCTTAGTTAAGAGAAAAATTTAAGAAAATAATAATTCTTAGATCAAATGTTTTGTCTTAAAAAAAATCTTAAATACGTAACTAAGGAAGTCCCGGTGTTTTCTAACCTAAAAATAGTATCGGAAGTGATACATTGCTATAAATAGTAACAGAAACAACAACCGGTGCGCAACAATGTTGGAGCTCAAAAGAAAACGTATGGCAAACCGGACCAGGGAGGAGAACTTGTTCCTCTGCGAACTTATGGGTGAAGCAAACAGTACCATTCCAGGGATATCTAATCATATATACTTGAAACAGAGGTTTGGAAATGGTAAGCACGTGTATCTGTAAAATCTTTTTCCTGATTTTCTCCTCTCATCATGATGTCGTAATTTTTTGTATAATTTTTGTGGCAATTTCGGTTAAATAAATATTCATTAATCCATATAGCCTTTAGGCAACATAGAGCTCACAGTTGATGGTTAGCAAAAGCCGTCGCCACCTACCACAACCCCATCCACCTATGTGGCTATTTGTTTTTGTATCCCATGTATACCTAATACCACGATATACCTATTACCGCGAATGCCCGTATAATAACAATATTCCAGACATGCACAAAGCTCCAACTTTACTTTTAGAACTTTGTAAACTGTTTATTATTGATGCCATTATTTACATGGTTGACAAAGTTTTAGACTCGTGGTAATTGATATGACCGGATCATTGGTGGTTTGGTAGTATAACAAACAGAAGGTGGTGGGTGTGATCCATGGCCGGGTCATTGGTGGTCTGGTAGTATAGCAGGCAGAATGTGGTGGGTGTAATCCACGGCCCGGTCATTCCAAATACTGGAAAACTGGTAATAAGAACAGTTCTTAGTCTAGAATAGTGAAGTATATGACTGCGACGATCATTGAAATGTGTAAATTTTATTATTAATTGTGCATCTGTCACCCGTTTCTTTGTTGATAAGTATTTTTGTGTGTTTACAGTTATAACCACAAAAAGCAAAAAGCAGCTGCTCATTACAATCACCAGTCAGCTAAACAGCCACAGCAAAAGCCTGCACCACCCAGATGAAGTGGATAAAAAATGGCACAACCTTGTCGCCAAATTCAGTGAACACAACAGAGATCTGTTATTGACAGGTAAGAGACCATGTTGCACAGAAACATATAGATATAACCACAATAAGATTAAGTTGAAACATGTATTCTGGGTACAACCAGTATTAAGAATACAGTGTATGTTAACAAAGTGTTTTGCTCAATAGCACAACCCAGGCTGCCATGGGGGATAGTAGCCATGGCATTGCATGCCTGGGTCGAAATGTTTATCACTAGAGCCTGTATTCCCCCATATAACCCTTACCTAATTCCATGTGTTCATGGAGAGGCCTCTTTTAATTTGTGACAGCATTTCATTTCAACGTTGTATTGGTCAAAATTTAGCTCCATTTAGCAGCTGATATGTCTGACATTCCCATAGATAAATAAGTCTGGTACACGTTTTGACTAGTACTTTGTATAATGGTAGAAGATCAATCGTCGTCAATCAGTTCCGTAAGTAACTCGCGAACTTTCTGACAATAAGTATTTACACCAACTTGTGTTTAAATATTAGCGATGACAAGCAAGTGACCATTCAAAAAACAGAGGAGACTCGCATCTCACTGCTTAGTTAGTGAAAGTAATTTGGTTGTTGTTGTAAAAAAGGCGTGTAGTTTCATTTAAAATCTTTTCAAAATGGTTCATAGGGGCTGTGATTTTTTGATGCAGAGGAGCAGAGCAGAAACTGGAATATTAAATCACTTTATAGGATTTACTTTATATGCGATGAAGCTCAGAGCTTATATGAACTGCTCTTGAGTTCTCTTCCTGCATAGAAGCAGTACTGAGTGTTGTTTTGAATCGAATCTGCTACCTTTGGTGTGAGTGACCAACACTATCCATTACACTACCGCCCCACCTTTTTATAGGATTTAACAGATGGATTTTTTAATGATTTTTTTTTCAATAAGGGCTGTCAATGCACTGTCTTTAAAAAATACAAGCTGTTGAAGCTAGCCAACCCATCTTTTATTGTATTATGTTTAACGGATACATTTCTGGTATGGAAATAAATACTTTTTTAACCTATCTATGTTTTGTTATATGGAAATCCTATACTAATATATCTTATTTTATATTGAACAAATAACAAAATTCAACTATATGTATGTAGTGAGACATTCGCTACCTGTATATTGAAATTATGAGGTATGATATGGTTCCTACATAACATACATTGTATGCAGAATTTCCATTGTAGTGTTTAAGGTGTATGGAAAAAGTTGTATTCTTTTGATTTCATGATTTGTTTACAATTTTTAGGTGGTGGTCCAGCACCGAAACAGCTAGATGCAGTGACGGAGGCTGTCATGGATGTGATTGGTCGTAACTTGCTGACACGTCTTTAATAAATGTGAAAGTGATATAAAATTATCACAAATTGTTGTTTTCATTTGATTTAGAAATTAAACATGCATTGCAAGTTTCTGGTTTCCATTTCATTATTTTTTTCCCATTCAAGTTAGTCACCCAAAATTTATATTTTATTACTAGTTTATGTGTAAGCTGTGTGTGCTTATCGATCAAATTAATTTATATGCATGTTTTCCACTAGCTGCTATATATAACAGCTAGTTAGTTTATACTACGTTATTTTAGCTCCATTGTGAAGAATGTTCAATTGCGATGAAAACTCAGAGCTTATATTAACCAGTTTCGAGTCAATTTCCTGTAATTGAGTGTTGTTTTATGATAGGGATGGGGTGGAGCTGGAGATCGAAACCGCAGTCTCCAGCTTGAGCGGCCAACACTATTCATTACACTACGACCCCCATTCTTGGCTAGTTACTTTGAATTGATAATTGTAGGTGCACTGAGTGAAACATTTTAATGTTATTTAGGGCATTCTTAAAAAATAACAGTTTGTCGTGTTTTTACCTACTAGCTGAACTTTCATCTACCCAAAATGTAATATTGACTTTAAAGTATTGGATTTTTATTTGTATGATTTATGTCCATGATTATGCAAATTAATTGTTTAAAAAAACAACTAAATAACTAAACACATAAATAACACTAAGTGGTCGGAGTAAAGCATACACATATGGTTGGAGTAAAGCATACACATATTTTATTAATGGTGGGATTACTTCATTACTCCAAGTCTGACATTCAATTGAAATGTTCTTAAAAAATAAGATTATAATTTCTTAACCTCAGCTAACAATTTGGATTTGTTATATAAAAATAATGCATGATGTTTTCATTTGGATAAATGTATATGAATAAAATCCTTATTGTATGCAAAACATTTGAACAATTGCATTTTTGTGTTGTTTAATTTTCTTAACAATCCAGCCGGGCTCGATTACCTCACTGGGTGACGCGTCTGACTATCAATACAGGTGTCGTGACTTCGGATCCCTCACCAGCAACAGTCTCCGGGATGATTGATATACAACACGGTGTCTCATTATCATATATCTGTTAGCCCTCGATAGCATAAAAATGGTGCTAAATATTTAATCAATCAATTCAATTAACAACCCAGCATGACTTTATTTAAATATAACACTGATAACATGGTCTTACTTTATTTATTAAGCCTTTTATTATATAAATATCAATGTTCTTATCAGATTACACAATGAAGATTCCAACGAGTGTTATGATGTTGATTGACAGGGAGATGTCATGGACTTCCAGTACATCAATTGGTAAGCCTTTATTTTAATTATGTTCAGTAATTTTGTTTTCAACATTCAATTTACTACAAAAAATGTATAGATTTTTCAAATATATCATGCTTATATAACAACGAAGATGGCTGTAACTTATGTGATGAGCACTTGTGGCCGGAGCCTTTGGACTTATTCATTTTAAAGTTACGTGCATGATTGTAATATGAATATGAGTGAATATTTTGGCAATCAAATATGCCCTTCAATTTTCAGAAGATACAATAATTTATAATGCACTCTATTACCGCCAGCAGTCATTCGATTCTTATACAGTTATAACAGTAGTTTTGCCTCACATAAATTTCTGAATTGCACAAATTGAATAATAAATGTCACAGTTGTGACCTTAATTAAAAAACCAGTTGTGTCATTTCACATTGTGTGCACTTTTATTAAATATACATGTATCTTTATTGTTTCCTTTATAAATGTGTGAGATAATCACAGTATCACAAACAACATAATAAATTAACTGTCTGTTTCATATACATGTTTATGCATATTTAGTGTTTGATTATTAATTGAAAAAAAGAAAAATAAGTTAACATTGTATTTGTATAAGAATGAATAAAATGTGATAAATAAAATTAGTGTCTTCCTGTATTCTCCCACGAACATCAACATCAAATGCAGCATCAACAGAAACAGCAACATCAACAGCAATATCAACAGCAACAGCAACATCAACACCAACATCAACACCAACATATAAAGGAAAACAATTATCATCAGTAGCAAATTTTTCTTCAACTAATTACAGTCTGTGTAGAAGTAAAAAAAACGAAAATTAGAACTGCAAATTAAAATATTAGATAAACAACTTTAAAAACAATTTCAATTAAAAACACATATGTGGGTATAACTTACATCTTTCTGTGGAATGTGAAGCATTGCTGATATATTGAAATCAAGTTGATGTTATTTGGTTAAATTTGTTATAGATGGTTATTGTTTTTCTTTTAAACTGGTATGTTTAATGAAATAATATTGCAGTTGGTTATTGATCATATCCTTTATTCAACACTTCAATACTGACAGTTTTATTACAAAATTTTGAAACATTTATTTGTTAATTCTAACTGTATATTAATTTCATTTGTGTCTCATGTACACCCTGACATTTTTTGAAATTTTCATGTTTTTACCCACATATCTGTCATTATTTTTTAGCTAATTATAGTAAACAATGTATAAAAATGATTCTTACACAAGAAAACAGTGTAGACACATTACACATTTCATTGATATCGTTTCATTTTTTAAAAGATGTTTCTTTATAATTTACAATGACACACAATTGATATCTAGGCATGTTAAAACATGAAGAAGACAAAATTAATCAGTTTTGGTATATTACAGAAATTGAATATATTGGATTAAGTGCATTAACAAAAACAGAAAAAAAAAATAATTGTACCCAACTTTGTTACATTACTGTACCTTCTAAAAGTATGTGGCTGCTACATGATCTCTGTAGCGGAGGCCTTCCTGTGGCCAAGCATTAACTATTGGAAGTTGTGGTCCCTGCTGATTAATTTGCATATTTTCTGGCAATGGTATATTTCTTTCCTAACAAATATTATGCAAAACTCCACATGAAATGATGATTCTGAAATTATTGAAAGATGGGAAATGGATTTATGATGACAATTGCATCAAATCACTATTAGAATCAGTTTTATTCAGGTAATATTTACATACTAATACTTTAAAACAAAAGGTACTCTGTGTATTAAATGTAAAGTAATGTATGATATTAAGTTTTTAGTAATGAAAGTTTATTTAAGTAAAATATTACATTATATTTAGTATAAAGCGTATAAATGATGTATCATTCATTGAAATAATAATTTACAGTCCATTTTAAATTTTGTACTTTTTAAGTTATATATTACCTGCAGACTTTTCTCGGAACGAGTCGGATTTCCCTATGCAGCACACACCACCTTCGCTTCAATATACGTATTCCTCTTTCTACCTTTGAACGTGTTTTTTATGTGACCTGAAATGTTTTCAGTTGTGAACTTATGCGGTACTGTTTATTATTGTTTAACATCTCACACTGAGTGTACACGTAACTGGCCTAGTTGTCAGTCCTGGTAGTACAAATCCAATTTAGATGGTCATTTATTAATTATGAGACAATGTGTAAAACATTTTAAAATCTTAGTGGAAGTTATTCAACATTTCAAATATCTGTTATATTCAGTTTGAGAATCTGGTTGTGGGTTTAGATATGGCGTTAAAAGCCAACGCTTACAAGGATATCCACTGTCCCCCAACATCTAATAATGTCTAGCTGGCATACGTCCACTTTCAAATATTGTTTTAATGCAACTCACATTTATAATCCTGCTATCATGGGTAGACCCTGTCCACTTTGCAACCATATCAAGTATTCTGTCATCAGCATCAAATACCATTTGTGTGTTAATGCTGTGATATCTTTGCCTATTGATAAAATCTGGCTCATTTTCACTTGGAGCACTTATTTGTATGTGAGTTCCATCAATCAACCCCAAACCATTGGGATATCCTGTAATGTCGAAGGACTGCTGTTGGGTCTGTTGCAAGTGTTGTGGTGTAATGTTAAATTGTATGAATCTCCTTATTAAAGCGGGCTAGCATAATGCTTCAATTACACGTTGTGTCACCCTGGAAACAGTGGGTTGGGAAACTCCATGGATATCTGCATCTGCCAGTTGTATTTCTCCAGGAGCCAGATATTTAAGTGTTATAAGTAACTGTTGGAGCGCTGTCAGACTATGATTCCTGTTTGTGTGGGGCTCAATATACTGTTGGATTATTCCCAGGGCAAACAGTATGCCATCTCTGTCGAAGCAGTACCTTTCAATGAGTTGTAGATCATCATGTACTTCTAGAGGATTTAGCCTTTCTCTGTAATTTCGCCTTACCATTTCAAGTATATCTGTATTGATAATAATTATACAATTTAGAAGCGTATGAAATGAATCTGTTGATGCTAGTAAACTGTAACTCTTAAATTTATTGTAAATTAGTATTTTGAGTATTGTTTTGAATTTTGATATTAATTTGTTGAAACCATAAATATTTCCCCCCATTTATTATATTTTGTATGCAGCAATGTTTCCTTATTTTCTGAATATGTGAGGAAGACTGTCTTGCAGAGACATGGAGTTAAGTACTGCTTTGTCGCCTATCAAATACTGAGAATGTTTATTAAGTGCGCAGATGGCATTATTTAACTGAAATACAATTGAAAAGTATGCATGAAATCAAGTCACCACAATAGTTATTAAGGCATCAAGGATATTTGTTAAAATCGTTTTAAACTATGCGTTATTTTTTATTAATTTGGGTTCTTTTTGTTGTTTGTATATTTGAAATCCCCAGTTGAAGAATACATTGTATGTAACATATTTTTATTAAAAAGATATTTTGGTTTTGATAACTCTCTCATGATATATCGGGAATATATTGTTTGCAAATTGATATATCTTATTCTACATTATTATACCTCATTTGCATATGTCATTATGTATTCATCTACTCGATAAACTTATCTTGGCAATTATTTTTCCATACGCCAAATTTGTCGAAACACAGCAAGAGTGCTTCACCAGTTTATTGAATTTGTGGGAAAAATTTCAAAGTTTATAAATCATGCATAAACTCTAAAAAATTATAAGTAATTAATCACAGATTTTTTTTTTCAACCATTACATTACAGATGTTGTGTTCAATAGTGGTCGAGTGCTATAGTGATAGGCTCACATGTGCAATGTCATGGGATTGATCTATTACTTTGTCATCCCTAAGACTTGAAAAATAGAACTAAAAGATTTCTCATTTTCACTCATCATTGAGATGATGTTTTTATATGCTCAAACTGAATTTATTTTATGTTTGTTAAAATAAAATATACTGCAGCGTTCATACGGTGGTAAACATTCGCCTATAGCATGTGTAAGGTCCCTGCTTTAAGAGCAACAATCCCGTTAACACCATGCAACTAAAGCAGCAACATAAAACAGATTATGATAAACACTAGTTAGAACACTTAGTTTCTGGCAAAAGTTATACACAATAGGTTAAGTGATGGTCAACACTGTGTAAATATCAAATGATTAGTTGGCATGTGGCATGATACTTAAATATAGCAAAAACATTCAAGTGCTCGATCAATGAAATAAATCAATATATTTACCTATTAAATGAATTGTTACTTTTTATTTATTTATTACTCAAGTAATTGATACTATGATTATATCGTTTCACATTATTGATATCAGTTTGATGTTAAAACATGGCATAGATTCGATAAAAAAATCACAGAACATGTCTTTCATAATGAGATAATACTGTTTGTACATGTCACTGAAACTATGATATATTTGTGCAGAAAACATTGTGAGAAAGTAATGTTTATTGATGTCTTACTTATTTTATATCACTGATGGTGTGATGATATCATTAATTACACTGATATTTATACACATGTATGATGGCATTTATAAAGATTGATGTTCAGTGAGTGTTTCTGTATTTATATATATATAGAATTACACTATATACCAGTTAATGTCATCAAATCCCTGCAGATGGTTGGTTATGCTAGAAATGATTTCATTGCATCATTTTATAGAATCTTTATTGTGATTAAATTATCAACACCTGTATTTCTCCAAGGTTCTGAGTGACGGAAATAACAAGACCACTGTGGCCATGCTTGCTGGAAGGGATGTCAAATTGAAAAATAAAACTGGATAAACTCAGATTCTATTCAACGATCAAGTTTTAAACTTCATTCTGCATATTCATACTTTGATGCAGGTTGTCATTATCTTTACACCACCTTTATTATATTGTTGTGAGAGTTACTCTGGAGGTTTTTACTTCCTGTTATGCAGCTTTCGGTTGGTACACAATACTACTCATTTATTTATTATTTAATGTAATGTGCCAAATTATCTTCCTATTAATGTAATTATTTATGACCATGGTGAAAGCCTTACAATAAAATAGTTACAAACATGCAATATGCTTTGTTTTATATTATGTTTCCAACCACAATCATATGTTGTCATGAAAACATGAATATAGAATTATTTCGTTTCAATATTAAGCGTCATTTTTCAGCTATCGATGGCTAACAGTCGATCAATTTAACTAACGACTATTTTCTAAGTTACTGGAATAATTACTGATACGCGAACACATTCATCTCCTCGAGTAACTGATGACTTTCCCACTTGAATCAGGGGCAAGAGATGAATGATACGGAGACGTAATGTATATCAACCATCACAGAGATTGTGGCCGGGCAGGGATTCCAACTCGCAACTCCTGTATTGATTATTATACGCGCTATCCACTGAGCTAACCGGGCCCATCTCGTGATTAAATGAACAACTTGACTATAATAGTAAATGGGTCAATGACAACTCGAAAATAATGGGTCAATAACAACAACATGTAAATCTAACTGGGGTGTCTGTAATTTTAAACAGCAGTTACTAAACCCCAGTATATTCATGCTGAAAATCGTTCATACTCATCCGATTTTTACTTGTTATTTTATTCTTCTCTGCTGCAAATGCCACTCTCTAAACTGAACCCGCCATTTTAAGAAATTTCTTAGATAGTTAAGATACCTCTGACGTATCCTAAAGTTGAGAGGAAAAACAATTTACTCTAAGATGTTTTTTTCGCTAAGACGCTTGATGAATTCTACTTAAGATTTATTTTTCATCTTAGATGAAAATATGGATTTAAAATGAAAAGTTGAATATCTAAGACGAAAATAAATCTAAGAAGCTTGATGAATACGGCCCCAGGTGTTTAAAGTTTCGCATTTGATATACTCAGGTACAAACGACGCTATACTTTACCGGTAAATATGAAGTTACAGAAGCGTGACATTTATTGACAAGCGAACACAATAATATCCATCTGTATATAGATTACAGTATTTATTTATCTTGCTGTTGTTGCTGTTGCCTATAATGATGGTGCTGCTATTAATCACGCCTGATAGGATTTGAATTTTCTCCTCAAAACAAAATGGTTGCTTATATGATCAAAGCACGTCTATATCCCCATCAATGACTTCTACAAAGTTTTAACTCTATTGCTAATAAACAAAAAGTAGGGGAGCGTTCAATAAGTAATATTATTCGACCAATATGTTGTAAACCTTTAATATGTTAATCATGCAATTTCAGAGATTTTGATTGGCTGTTTATCCGATGATACCGTGATGGACTGGGGCGGGATCAGATGAGATAGACGTACAGGCCTCCATGTCCTTGACCGGGGTACACTGTATGACCAGCGGTATAGTTGTTGTTGTATGGTGTTTAGCGTCGCTTTCAACAATTTTGCAGTCATATCGCGACGGTGTCTACTTAAGACAGTATTCTAAGCGCTGTCACACTATAGTATCATGCCGCAGACACATGATGATATCATGCCCCACCAAGTCACATTATACTGACACCGGGCCAACCAGACCTAGAACTCTCCTCTAAATGCTGAGCGTCAAGCGAGGAAGCTTCCAGTACCATTTTTAAAGTCTTTGTTATGACCCGGCCGGGGATTGAAACCACAACCTTCCGCATGCGAGGCGGACGGTCTACCACTAGACCACGCCGCGGTCTTCAACGGTATAGATATTAGGTTCTCGTATGCTGGTGCAGTGGGTGATGGATTCGTTTTAATGGACGATAATGTCCGTCCTCGTGCTGCCAATGCTGTCCGGGAGTACCTTCAGAGGGAGGGGATTCCCCCGACCTCAATCCCATCGACAATGTGGGAAATGAGTTGGGGCTTGGAATTTCAGCCGGTCAAGTCCAGCCAAGAAGTATCCAGGAGATGGACCCTATAACATTTTGTTATTCTTTTAAAATAGCAAAAAGTGAGCACTTAGTTATTTCTCTGCATAAGTAACGTGAACTTGTAGTATCATTATCCACTGTCTTAATGAGAGAGAGAAAGAGAAAGAGAGAGAGAGAGAGAGAGAGAGAGAGTTAGAGAGGATTGTGTTTCACACTGTGTAATGATTATTTTTGGAAAGAGAGAGAGAGAGAGTGTGTCCCCAAATGTCTTGGAGCATACATTGTTTACTGAAAGTAATCTTTTCACATATGATGTTTCTTGTTTGGGATATATATAACCGGTATATAAGTATGTAACTTACAAAGTATAACCCTAATGATACCAAAAAGCACTGGCTAGAGCCTTTTCATTCATCTCTCACCTCTGAGTCGAGTGGGAAAGTTAATTCCAGGAGCTTGACGCCTTGCTTGTCCAAGAATGAAACAAAATCACACAAAGGACCATCAGGAACCTGATAGGGAGCATGAGGAGGCGTTGCATAGCTGTAATTAACAGCAACGGGTCACATGCTCGATATTAATCCAATTCCAGTTAGCTCCGTCAGCTTTTTGTCAAATTTAGAAAGTTCCATTTTTATCTTTATATGGCAGCCTTTCTGGTATTGTTAAAGGGGTTGTCTTGTGATGTCTTGTCTTCTGCATGTTGTATGATATTATATTATCTTTTGAATTTTTGGTTGCATGTACTCTCATGTTTTGTCTATTTTCCTTTTGGTTATTTCTTTCATGTCTAATCTTATACTAATTCCTTCAATTCGTTATTTCTCCTCACTCTAGTGCTATGTAAATTAAAATGATTCCGTCGTGCCGATAAGAAAATAACGGTTGTACCGATAGCCTTGTCCTTGATATATTCCGGCTATATATAACTCGTTTGGTAAATAATGGATTTAGGATAGTTGTTATGTTGAATTTATCGCTGGACGCGTTTTAATCGACAAGAACATTCGGACTGTAAAACACGCATTACAAAAGCAGAAAACAACACAATCATAATCATGGAAATTCTCTCCCTTTAGTTGCATATTACATATTTACTGTACTTTCTCTCCGGTATACGATCGAGCTGTGTAGACTAGTCCCAAAACCTGATATCTACCGAATCAGGGTCTATTCCCCGTCTATGAAAAAGCAGAGAATTCTATGCTTGTCCCACAATTTATAGCAGTTGAACGCTTACTAAACTGTGACGTCATCAAACTTTCAGTTGAAACAACTGACCAATCAATGTGGTCACAAGTGGCTTTCCCGACATTGCTATTGAAAGGACCCAATCGGGAGAGCTGGGTTTGTACTACAGACTAAAGTAAACTTGAACTTAGATTACGGGTTCGAACCAATAGTCTAATTCAAGATGGTAATCCATTTACCGGACGGACGTACCCATGTTCCCTCACCATAGTTGCCGGACCCGATTATTTCAGTCGTTAGCGTATCTGACTATCAATCCAGGGGTTGTGAGTTCAAATTCGCGTCCGACAACAATCTCAGCGATGATTGATATACGACATTTTGTCTCATTATCATTTGTCTCTCACCGTTGATTCAAGCGGGAATGTTATTAGATTCTTGCAGAGATGGGTGCTGGTTAACCTTTCAAGATCCCTGAATGTCTGTTAGCCCTCGACGGCATAAAAATGAGGTTAGATATTCAATAAATCAATCAATATATCAATCCGCCATGTGTATGCTATGATTGTAAACAACGAAACAAGACACACAACTCTTATGACGCTAAAATACATTCTTACAAAAGTTATCTCCCTTTAGTTACTCTTCAGAATATGATATACATTTTGTTTACTTAATTCTAATTGAGTTATATGTCGTAGATTCACTTATACAATACCAAGGTTACATGTTTGATCAAAGCGTTTATCCTTGGCCAGGTGGTCCGAGTTGCTGTCTCGACATCTGGTATCGCTCGCCGCCGCGATGTTGATTTTCGGTCTCAATAAACAATGACCTCCGTGACATGACGGTGGCAAGATTAATACGCTTGCGAATTATGTCTGTGTAAATTTGTAATAGAGGAACACGGTGACCTCTTGTTCTTGTTCTTGTTTAATGACAATGACAATGACAATGACAATTCTTTATTATGATAAAGCAATGTATCAACGGTTACAGAGTAACATATTGTTTTCGCAATGTTTACTGTGACAACCATTGTACGATACATGTATATGTTACATGTATATGTGTTTTGATCAATAATTAGGGTCTGGTAGTGTGGGGGTTGTGTACCCATATGGCATATGCAAGATATAAATGACCTCATATGGCATATGCAAGAAATACTTTTTTCTATATGGAGAAAATAAAGTTGAAGATTGCAAATCTCTTATTGTATTTTTGTCTCTAATTTTGAGTAGGAAAATGGTCACAGATTATGACAATGAGGACAAGTATTAGGTATAAAGATTCAACATACGGAACTGGCGAACGCTGGTCACAAAATAGATTACAAAGTTATCACATTTTTGACGTACGGTGGTGATTCTAAGATCGTGTAAAGATATTAAAGAGGCTTGAAAATAGATCAAAATAGATCAAAATACTCAAAATAGATAAAAAAATATTAGCATTTTAATTCAATTTTCGAATAGCATATGGAAAAAATAAATAACCTGATATGGAATATGCCAAAAAATATTTCGCCTATATATCATATGCAAAAATATAAACGGACCCAATTAGCATATACAAAAAAACTAACAGAGGCTCAGTAATGTAGAACTTCACAGCTGATATTGTAACTATATATCTGCCATTTAGTCAAATCTGTGCTGAGGACATAGACTTACGCGCATCTCTGATAAGAATCATAATATAAAAAAACAGTTGATTGGTTATAAGGATGGCTGTACAGGGTAAGATTTTAAACGATAAAAAATAGAGCAGGTTTATAAGGAGAGACATGTTTAACTCGATTAACGGCCGAGATGAGCTCATGCAGGGGTTGTGCCAATAGAGATGATGGCAGGGCATTTCAGTGGACGATGGTCCTGGGGAAGAAAGAGTACTTATAATAATCAGTACGGGTCTAGGGACATAAACGTGACGATGTAATAGGTCTAGTGTTGAGAGTTATGTCATCTTCTGGTGGTATCGCCACGAGATAATGGGTTATGCTGTAAAACATGACTAGCCTCGGATCAGTCCTTCTGACCTCAAGTGGTTTCCAATGTAAGGAGGTTAGCATATCTGCGTCACTAGAAGTACATGTCATGTTTAAGCCATCGTTGTACTCATCTATGCGTGTAAGGTGTCTACACCAGACAACCACACAACACTGCTTGCCGTATAGGAATTAGCTCCACCAGACACCCACACAAACCTGCTGGCCATATAGGAACTAGATCCTACAGAAACCCACACAATACTACTTGCCATATAGCAACTAGCTCCACCAGACACCAACACAATCATGCTTGCCATATAGCAATTAGCTCCACCAGACACCCACACAACACTGCTGGTCATATAGCAACTAGCTCCACCAGACACCAACACAACCCTGCTGGCCATAAAGTAACTCGCTCTACCAGACACCAATACAACCATGCTTGCCATATAGCAACTAGCTCCACCAGACACCCACACAACACTGCTGGCTATATAGCAACTAGCTCCACCAGACGCCAACACAACCCTGCTGGCCATAAAGTAACTCGCTCTACCGGACACCCACACAAACCTGCATAAGGACAGCAACCCACATAATCGTTATATGGACGACTTGACGATCCTGGCGTCGGAGTACGGTCGACAGTCGGTACGAGGCGACGTAAAGCTAGAAACTCAGTATAGAGTTCTAGGGAAAATAACCCAGTTTATAATCGCCACGAGGGACGATAGATGCTAAATCTACGATTATCCGGACGCGGTAGTAGTATCTTAAATAACATATTAGTTAATTTTAAAAACAGTTTTATCATTCATAAGATGTAAGCAGTTTGGATCGCGATAAAGATTTACGGAACGTGTAGGAGAAAGAACTATGTAAAAAAGTGTGATTTCCATCACAGGACCTTTTTTAACCAGCTGTGGTTTTTTGTTGAGTAATTATCTTTAAATTGTATATATTGTAAAATTGTATATTCGTAATTTTATTCATATAAAATTAAAATTATCAAATTTATTTGAGTATACTTGTATAGTTAAGTCAGTGAAATAAAGCTTCAATGTACCTGGGGTGAGTCATTATTTTAGAAAATAATTACCCGGTGAAGTAACACAGCATCGCTTATATAAGCGTTCCGTTGTAAAACGCAGTTAACTGAGCAGGGTTAGTCAGTTATGATTAATAACAGTCGGTATTAAATATAAGATAACTGTTGTATTTATATCTAGTATTCATATGTTATGTTATGAGATCCGTGTATTACGAGGAGTGACTTGTACCGTAACATATACTCGTACGTGTAATAGGCGATATTTATTCGGAGTGTGTAGCTTGTTATTTACACACACGTTGTGTAGTAGGTATGGTAGTTTTAGCGAGTTATAACAGACGATTGTGCTTAAACTAAGTTGACAGTTAAATTTAAATTAATAGTATTTGTGTTGTACATTAATTGTGATGTTTGTATTGTTGTTACCATATTGTAGTACAAATCATATTAAATTAAAACTCTAGAATGGGTTCTGAAAGGTAATAGCATGAATATTCATTAACAATTGCGCAAACAAATATATGCGTATGGCTTATGAATATTCAATAAATATTACACAATCAAATAATTGCGTATTGCTTATGAATATTCAATAAATATTAACTCAGTGTAACATAAACCATTCTGTGACTTCTTTCTCGTATGCAGACAACCAGTTACTTTCCATCTGCATCTTTTCTAGCACCTGCTTTTTAGCCCAGTTTCCAGCACTAGCATTTCGACTTTTGAAAAACATGGTACTTGAAATAGGGATTTTTACGAATGTGTTCTTTATTGATACAATTTTTTTTAATGAGGTTTAACGCCATTTTAAACATATTTCAGGTTATATGGCATATCCAGTGTTGCTGGTGGAGGCGAACCTCAGGGGCATATCAAATATGTCTTTAATATGTCTAAACTATGTCTGAAATATGTCTGAAATATATCTGAAATATGTCCCAAATGTGTCAAATAATTATGTCTTAAATATGTCTCAAATATATCTCAAATATGTCTCTAGTATGCCTCAAATATGTCTTCAATATGTTTCAAATATGTTTAAACTATGTCTGAAATATGTCTGAAATAGGTATCTAAACTATGTCTGAAATATGTCTGAAATATGTCTAAACTATGTCTCAGATGTGTTAAAAATAATTATGTCTCAAATGTGTCTCAAATGTGTCTCAAATGTGTCTTAAATATGTCTTAAATATGTCTCAAATATGTCTCAAATATGTCTCTAATATGTCTGAAATATGTCTGAAATACGTCTTCAATATGTCTCAAATAAGTCTCAAATATGTATTTGATATATCTCAAATACGTATCGATTATATTTCAGTTATGTATTTTATATGTCTCAAACTTACCTCATGTACAAGTGTGTGTGTGTGTGTTTGTGTGTGTTTGAATGTGTGTGGGGGACAGATGTGGGTGTAGGTGTGCGTGTGGGTGGGGTGGGTCAGTAGCTGGGTTGGTATGTGCGGATATGGCATTTCCAGTGATGCAGGTGGAGGAATACCTCAGGGGCCGGTTGATCAAAGAAACGTTAAGTTAACGCCACGTTAACGTTGGTTTAACGTCCGAGTTAACGACAAATCTGTTGTTTAAAACAGTGTTAACTTGAACGGAGCGTTATGACGCTAGAGTTAATGGTGAATTTTAATTGTGATGTTAAACCGTAACTAAATTTAATCATAAGCGTTATCGAAAGTCAAGATAGCTGCTTTTTTTTGCCAATGTGTGCAAAAAGAGAATTTATCTATCAGGTTTCATGCCATGTACGCTATGAAATGATTGAAAGACACAGTTGGTCTGGTGTCGGTATAATGTGTCTTCCTGGGTTCATGCCATGTTCGCCATGAAATGATAGAAGGACACAGTTGATGTGGTGTCGGTATAACGTGAATCCATGGGTTCATGTCATGTACGCCACTAAATGACTGATAAACACAGTTGGTCTGGTTTCTGAATGCTATTGCTTCATGGGTTCATTCCATGTAGGCCATGAATTGACTGATAGACACAGTTGGTCTGGTTCCTGTATGCTATTGCCTTATGGGTTCATGCCATGTATACCATAAAATGACTGATAACACAGTTGGTCTGGTGTCGGTATGATATGAATCCACTGGTTTATGCCATGTTGGCCATGCAATGTATGAAGGACATAATTGGTCTGGTGTCGGTATAATATGAATCCATTGGTTCATGCCATGTTGGTCATGAGGACACAGTTGGTCTGGTTCCTGTATGCTATTGGTTCATGGGTTCATGCCATGTTCGCCATAAAATGACTGATAACACAGTTGGCCTGGTGTCGGTATGATATGAATCCACTGGTTTATGCCATGTTGACCATGAAATGACTGGAGGACACAGTTGGTCTGGTGTCGGTATAATATGAATTCATTGGTTCATGCAATGTTGGCCATGAAATGGCTGAAGGACACAATTGGTCTGGTGTCGGTATAATATGAATGCATTGGTTCATGCCATGTTGGTCATGAAATGGCTGAAGGAAACAATTGGTCTGGTGTCGGTATAATATAAATCCATACTCTAAGATGTTTTTTTTCGCTAAGACGCTTGATGAATTCTTCGTAAGATTTTCTTTTTCATCTTCGATGAAAATATGGATTAAAGATGGAAAGTTAAGAAAAAAAATTTGAATATCTAAGATGAAAATAAATCTAAGAAGCTTTATGAAAACGGCCCCAGGTGTTTAAAGTTTCAAATTTATTATACTCAGGTACATGCGACGCTATACCTTACCGGTTAATATGAAGTTACAGAAGCGTGACATTTATTGACAAGCGAACACAATACTATCCATCTATATATAGACTACAGTATTTATTTATCTTGCTGATGTTGTTGCTGCTGCTTATGATGATGGTGCAGCTATTTATCAAGCCTGATAGGATTCGAATTTTCTCCTCAAAACAAAATGGTGGCTTATATGATCAAAGCACGTCTTTATCCCCATCTATGGCTTCTACAAAGTTTAAAGTCTATTGCTAATAAACAGAAAGTACGGGGAGCGTTCAATAAGTAATATTGTTCGACCAATATATTCTAAACTTTCAGTATGTTTATCATGCAATTTCAGAGATTTTGAATGGCTGTTTATCCGATGATACCGTGATGGTCTAAGGCGAGATCAGATGGGATAGACGTACAGGCCTCCATGTCCTTGACCGGGGTACACTGTATGACCAGCGGTATAGTTGTTGTTGTATGGTGTTTAGCGTCGCTTTCAACAATTTTTCAGTCATATCGCGACGGTGTCTACTTGAAACAGTATTCTAAGCGCTGTCACACTGGAGTCACATTATACTGACACCGGGCCGACAAGATCTAGAACTCTCCTCAAAATGCTGAGCGTCAAGCGAGGAAGCTTCTAGTACCATTTTTAAAGTCTTTGATATGACCCGGCCGGGGATTGAAACCACAACCTTCCACATGCGAGGCGGACGCTCTACCACTAGACCACGCCGCAGTCTTAAACTGTATAGATATGAGGTTCTCGTATGCTGGTGCAGTGGGTGATGGATTCGTTTTAATGGACGATAATGTCCGTCCTCGTGCTGCCCATGCTGTCCGGGAGTACCTTCAGAGGGAGGGGATTCCCCCGACCCCAATCCCATCGAGCATGTGGGAAATGAGTTGCAGCTTGGAATTTCAGCCGGTCAAGTCCGGCCAAAAAGTATGCAGGAGCTTGACTCTCTAACATTTTGTTATTCTTTTAAAATAGCGCAAAGTGAGCACTTAGTTATTTCTCTGAATAAGTAATGTGAACTTGTAGTATCATTAACCACTGTCTTAATGAGAGAGAGAGAGAGAGAGAGAGAGAGAGAGAGAGAGAGAGAGAGAGAGAGAGACGAGTGTGTTTCACACTGTTTAATGAACATTTTTTGGAAAGATAGAGAGAGAGGGAGAGAGAGAGAGTGTGTCCCCAAATGTCTCGGATCTTGTTAGAGGGGTTGTCTTGTGATATCTTATCTTCTGCATGTTGTATTATATTATATTATCTTTTGATTTTTTGGTTGCTATACTTTCATGTCTTATCAATTTTCCTTTTGTTTATTTCTTCCATGTATTGTCTAATATTAATTCCTTCAATTCGTTATTTCTCCTCAATCATGTGCTATGTAAATTAAAATGATTCCGTCGTGCCAATAAGAAAATAACGGTTGTACCGATAGCCTTGTCCTTGATATATTCCGGCCAACTCATTCGGTAATTACCAGATTTAGGATAGTTGTTAAGTTGAATTTATCGCTGGACGAGTTTTAATCGACAAGAACATTCTGACTGTAAAACACGCATTACAGAAGCAGAAAGCAACACAATCGTGATCATGGAAATTCTCTCCCTTTAGTTGCATATTACATATTTACTGTATTTTCTCTCCGGGATACAATCGAGCTGTGCAGACTAGGCCTATCCCAAAAACCTGATATCTTCCGAATCAGGTCTATTAACCGCCCATGAAAAAGCAGAGAATTCTATGCTTGTCCCACAATTCATAGCAGTTGAACGCTAACTAAACTGTGACGTCATCAAACTTTCAGTTGAAACAACTGACCAATCAATGTGGTCACAAGTGGTTGTCCCAACATTGCTATTGAACGGACCAAAGCGGGAGAGCTGGGTTTGTACTACAGACTAAAGTAAACCTGAACTTAGATTACGGGTTCGAACCAATAGTTTAATTCAAGATGGTAATCCATTTACCGGACGGTCGTACCCATGTTCCCTCACCATAGTTGCCAGACCCGATTATTTCAGTGGTTAGCGTATCTGACTATCAATCAAGGGGTTGTGAGTTTGAATTCGTGTCCGGCAACAATATCCGTGATGACTGATATACGACATTGTGTCTCATTATCATTAGTCTCTCACCGCTAATTCAAGCGGGAATGTTATCAGTTACTTGCGGAGATGGGTGCTGGTTAACCTTTCAGGATCCCTGAATGTCTGTTAGCCCTCGATGGCATAAAAATGACGTTAAATATTCAATAAATCAATCAATATATCAATCTGCCATGTGTATGCTATGATTGTAAATAACAAAACAAGACACACAACTCTTATGACGCTAGACGACATTCTTACAAAAGTTATCTCCCCTTAGTTATTCTTCAGAATATGGTTTACATAAAATTTTGTTTACTTAATTCTAATTGAGTTTTATGTCGTAGTTTTACTTATACAATACCAAAGTTACATGTTTGAGCGAAGCGTTTATCCTTGGCCAGGTGGTCCGAGTTGCTGTCTCGACATCTAGTATCGCTCGCCGCCGCGATGTTGATTTTCGGTCTCAATAAACAATGACCTCCGTGACATGATGGTAGCAAGAATATTACGCCTGCGAATTATAAATACATTGGATGGGTAATGGAGGGACACGGTGACCTCTTGTTCAATAGGTCGTTGTGTGCAAAAGTAGTATGATTAAAAATATAAACTTTGCATTTGTGTTTTTGTTTATATTAGCTGTAATTCCTCTAATGTTATTCACCCAATGTGAAAATTTAACGCTTTTTTACTAAGGTACAGGATATTTTTGTATTTTTCAGGGACTATTTTATCAGAGAGTAGGATGATAGAGACGACTTGAATGAAACTCGGCCACCAGCATTTTTTAACAGAATGAAGGGACGAATCAATAAAGTGGAAAAAAACGAAATGGTGATGATGACATAACAGTGGAACAGAAAGACTGATTGATTCAATTGCAAGTCTCAATATTAAAACTTATAGAAGTAAAATTCCATTTAAAATCGACAAAGTATGCAACCCTTACTTGAAAGATGGGGAGAATTCATCCTTTTATCCATTATGAGGTCTAAATGACAAAATGTATACAAAACAACTTTCACAAAAACACAAAGTACAATACAACTACTTGTGAGAATGGAAGGATTAATCCTTGTCTATTTTTGAAGAATTAAAAATTATAAAAATAGAAAATCATTCAAATATAAAAAGTCGTTACACCGAGAGAAAGGGATGGTTGATTAGAAAATACAATTTTCATAAAATACACGGAAACTCTCATTCTCATAGAAAGAGAAGATTGATCCTTGCCAATATAAGTACCCATTGTCTATAGTGATTGACTGATTGATTGATTGAATATTTAGTGTCATTTTTATGCAATCGAGGGCTAACAGACAATCAATTAACTTAACCACTGTTTCCTGGGATCATAAAGGTTAACCAGTACTCGAGCACACCCCATCTCTGCAAGTAACTGATAACTTCCCCACTTGAATCAGCGATGAGAGACGAATGATAATGAGACACAATGTTGTATATCAATCATCACGGATACTGTCATGTTGCCGGGTGGGGATTCGAACTCACGACCCCCTGGATTAAAAGTCAGACGCGTAACCGACTGAGCTAATCGAGTCCGGCTTATATTTTGTATAGACTACACCTTGTAAAACGCATTTTTATTTAAAAAACAATTAGAAACATCGAACAAAACATTTTTGAAAGTTCTCCAATGGGATAAGCATATCAATGACAAAGACAATGATAATGACAATGACAAAGACAATGACAAAAACAATGACAAAGACAATGACAAAAACAATGACAAAGACAATGACAAAGACAATGACAATGACAAAGACAATGACAAAAACAATGACAAAGGCAATGACAAAGACAATGACAATGACAAAGACAAAGACAATGACAATGACAATGACAAAGACAAAGACAAAGACAAAGACAATGACAATGACAATGACAATGACATTTCTTTATTATTATAAAGCAATGTATCAACGTTGACAGAGTAACATATTGTTTTAGCAATTTTTACTGTGACAACCATTGTACGATACATGTATATGTTACATGTATATGTGTTTTGATCAGTAATGAGGATCTGGTAGTGTGGGAGTTGTGTACCCGTATAGCATATGCAAGATATAAATGACCCCATATGGCATATGCAAAAAATTTTTTTTTTCTATATGGAGAAAATAAAGTTTTAGATTGTAGGTCTCTTATTGTATGTATGTCTCTAATTTTGAGTAGGAAAATGGACACAGATTATGACAATGATGACAAGTATTAGGTAAAAAGATTCAACATACGAAACTGGCAAACGCTGGTCACAAAATATTTAACAAAGTTATCACTTTTTTGACGTACGGTGGTGATTCTGAGATCGTGTAGGATCTTAAAGAGGATTGGAAATATATCAAAATAGATCAAAAGACTCAAAATAGAAAAAAAAGTATTAGCATTTTAATTCAATTTTCGAATAGCATATGGAAAAAAACAATAACCTGATATGGAATATGCCAAAAAATATTTCGCCTATATATCATATGCAAAACAATAAATGGGCTCATACATGTATAACATATGAAATAAACCTAACAGACGTTCACTAATGTAGAACTTCAGAGCTAATATTGTAACTATCTATCTGCCATTTAGTCAAACCCGTGCTGAAGACATACACTGACGCGCATCTCTGATAAGAAGCTTAATATAAAAATAGTTGATTGGTTATAAGGATGGCTGTACAGGGTAAAATTTTAAACGATAAAAATAAAAAATAAAAATAGAGCAGGTTTCTTAGGAGAGACATGTTTAACTCGACTAACGGCCGAACTGAGCTCATGCAGGGGTTGTGCCACTAGAGATGGTGGCAGGGCATTCCAGTGGACGTAAGAGTACTTATAATAATCAGTACGGGTCTAGGGACATAAACGTGACGATGTAATAGGTCTAGTGTTGAGAGGTATGTCATCTTCTGGTGGTATCGCCACGAGATAATCGGTTAGGCTGTAAAACATGACTAGCCTCGGATCAGTCCTTCTGACCTCAAGTGGTCTCCAATGTAAGGAAGTTAGCATGTCTGAGTCACTAGAAGTACATGTCGTGTTAAAACCACCAAGCTGCTCGTATCTATACAGCCTTATCCGCTGTTCTCGTTGTACCAACTGAGTTTTTTCTCAATAAGCCAATGTTTGCATATTAACTCATCTATAGCCGGTACGAGGCGACGTAAAGCCAGAAACTCAGTATAGAGTTCTAGGGAAGATAACCCAGTTTATATAGCAATCGCCACGAGGGACGATTGATGCTAAATCTACGATAATCCGCGGTAATAGTATCTTAACTAACATATTAGTGAATTTTAAAAACAGTTTTATCATTCATACGATGTAAGTCAATGAGTATGCCACGCTACTCATCAGTGTAATGGAGTATGCCACGCTACTCAGTAAAGTAACAGAGTATACCACGCTACTAATCAGAGTAACTGAGCATGACACGCATCTCATTAGAGTAACGGTAACTGAGTATGCCACGCTGCGAGCCTGAATCTCTGAATTAAATGAGTAACGCTAATGCAGTACCTCTCTAAACCATTTAATAAATGGTTATTGTTATTATTTATAAGAATTTTGGTTTATGTACGATATTATTTTTTTCTTTTGTATTTTTTTGATAAAATTACACTGCTTATGTTAGGAGATTATGCAAACTTTGAATTCATAAGGAACAACGTATATAATTTGAAAAGAATACGTTGGTAGTAACCATGCAGCAACGCAGATGTGTAAGGAATTAGCACAGCTACTTGACGGACACTTACGTGGTTGTGTAAGGAATATCGACTAGACATACGTTTATGTCAATACAGCACAGTCAAGAGTACTCTTCACCTCGTGTTACTTCGATAGAGTGTCTAGTAAGTAATATATCCATTTTCAAAACAGTTATGCCATTTGAAAATAAGTGACTGGCCCGTGTTTGTTGTTATATACCACCTCCTTCGTTTTTTTTTCATTATGTACGTTGAAAACCAACGCAGTATTTACACAGATGTCCGCAAACATGTTTAAATGACATGCTGCCTTGTATGTCACTTCAAACACCACGAGGACGGCAGAAAGTCATATTGTGTTCACCATAACGACTTTTACAAATATTGATTAATCCACAAAGAACATTGACATGGTGACATGTATGTTTAACAGTTTTGTATATTGATTAATCCACAAAGAACTTAGTCATGGTGACATGTATGTATGACAGTTTTGTATATTGATTAATCCACAAAGAACATTGACATGTTGACATGTTTGTATGACAGTTTTGTATATTGATTAATCAACAAAGAACATTGACACGGTGACATGTTTGTATGACAGTTTTTTATATTGATTAATCCACAAAGAACATAGTCATGGTGAGATGTATGTATGACAGTTTTGTATATTGATTAATCCACAAAGAACATAGTCATGGTGACATGTATGTATGACAGTTTTGTATATTGATTAATCAACAAAGAACATTGACATGGTGAGATGTATGTATGACAGTTTTGTATATTGATTAATCCACAAAGAACATTGACATGGTGACATGTTTGTATGGCCGTTTTGTTTATTGATTAATCTACACAAATCACTGACATTGTGACATGTCTGTATGACAGTTTTGTATATTGATTAATCCACAAAGAACATTGACGTGGTGACATGTCTGTATGACTGTTTTGTATATTGATTAATCCACAAAGAACATAGTCATGGTGACATGTATGTATGACAGTTTTGTATATTGATTAATCAACAAAGAACATTGACATGGTGAGATGTATGTATGACAGTTTTGTATATTGATTAATCCACAAAGAACATTGACATGGTGACATGTTTGTATGGCCGTTTTGTTTATTGATTAATCTACACAAATCACTGACATTGTGACATGTCTGTATGACAGTTTTGTATATTGATTAATCCGCAAAGAACATTGATATGGCGGCATGTTTGTATGACAGTTTTGTATATTGATTAATCCACAAAGATCACTGACATGGTGACATGTATGTATACGACTGTTTTGTTTATTGATTAATCCACAGAAGAACACTGACATGGTATGTATGACATGATGACAGGAATGTATGACATGATGACATGTATGTATGACATGATGACTTGTATGTTTGACATGGTGACATGCATGTATGACATGGTGACGTGTATGTATGACATGGTGACGCGTATGTATGACATGGTGGCATGTATGTATGACATGGTGACATGTATGTATGTATGTATGACATGGTGACACGTATGTATATTAATTATGTTCATGGTGTCGTATAACATACTCTTATAGTTCCATACATTGTAGATCCTTGTTATATAATATAGGAAGCCACTTACAGTTAAAATACAGCAAAGTTAAGCCAGTACGCGATTTTAGATCTTCAATTTTCGAAAAGTGTGGTCGAGAAGCGTACTCTGTCGAAACTACTATTACAATGTTCTACCAAATATAGCATTCTCGTCATATCGTATAATAACATCATTTGAAAGAGAAAATATACGCATCTGTTTTGGGATTTATTGTTTGTAAATTGCTTCATTAATAAAGTTATGAACGGTGTTTTCCTACATTTCTCCATTTGAATAAGCTCAATGTGTGTCGCAATATCATTTGTGATCACGTGATAGTTTTTGTTTTCCCACCGTGAACGTGTGTGTGTTTGTATGTGTGTGCACGTTTCACGTGTTATAATTTTTTATATATGTTACGATGAGAGACTGTATGAATCAGTCAAATAAAATATAGTTCTGTTCTGTTCTAATAATTAAACATGTTCTAATAATCAAACCTGTTCTAATAATCAAACCTGTTCTAATAATCAAACCACGCTGACTGCTGTTGCGACAAACAACAAACAAATTTTGTATTTTAAAAGCTATTTTGACTTTTAAAAGCTATTAGTTCGTGTTGTTATTAATATAGATTCAAATAATATCAACGATTTCAAAAATAGGCTGTTTCAAAAGACTACCAGTTTAAGATGTTTTTTTTCCTGTAATCATTTGTATCATTACATATTTTCTTTTTGACAAATATGTTAGACAAGACGACGGCGGTGACATTTGTCGAAATAAAGACTTTGCTTTCTTTAATCAAGTTTCATTAAAAGAGGCATCGCATGTAAATCCGATATTTTTAGAATAGAATATTTTACACTGATTATTAAAATGCTTTTTTTATAGACGACCTTTTTTAACACTTATTTCCAGAAAGTGTTGTTGTGGAAAGTCGCACCGATTTCTTCAGGTTACATGGATTTCTTTCAGACTAGGTAAAGTTGGATCATTTCGTGGACATAAAAAGTAAAGGCGATGCCTATTTAAGCATAACAATTGCGGAGATGTGTTTGTTTCAGCTAATCAGATTTTACTTACGAATTCAAACATTTTTTATCAAACTTTATTCTTCACAGTATCAAGACGCTTGGTTTTATAAAAGCAAGCGTCTCAGTAATTGGTTATTTAAATAAAAAAGTGAACACATTTCTTTATTGTATCGTATTTTATATACCAGCTTTAAAATACCTGTAGCAAGAATGGTTATTCGACAGTTAATACCATCAACAGTAACAGTAAAACTTAAACAACATAACGTAATTTTTAACATTTGTGCTTACATTCACAGATAATATCCATAGTTAAACACATAGTTAAACACATTTACATCGTTTACATTGTTTGTAGATAACTACGTGTAATATTATTTTCAAAACATGTTAATTAACATCTGATGTTGCACCATTAATGCAATGATACGTCACATATTGCACGATTCGTACAGTGATACGTCATATATTGCGCCATTCATGCAGTGATACGTCACGTATTGTACCATTCGTACAGTGATACGTCACATATTACACATTCGTATAGTGATACGTCACATATTGCACCATTCATGCAGCGATACGTCACGTATTGTACCAAACGTACAGTGATACGTCACAAATTGCACCATTCATGCAGTGTTACGTCACACATTGCGCGGTTCGTACAGTGATAAGTCACAAATTGCACCATTCATGCAGTGATACGTCACACATGGCGCCGTTCGTACAGTGTATTAAATCATACAATAAATGAGACAAAATATGGCACACTGTCTGCCTTCGCCTTGTGTTACTTCGATAGAGAATCACGTGACAACTAAGAACTAGCTAAACTATTCGATAATGTAAATACCATTTGAAGGATTGAGAGATTGACGGACGGATAGACAGTTAGACATGTAGGAGGAAATAAGAACAGAGAGACGGACGGATGAAAAGTTTGGACAGAATGGCCGTTCGACATGTTGAAGAAAATAAGAACAGAGAGTAATGTGGCGTGCAGCGAAACGGCAGGATTACTAAAGGAACAGACTGGAGAAATAAAACAATCCAAATAATGTAACAGACTGAAGAAACAGGAAAGCTACAAATGAAAGTTAGTGGAGTCACACATGCTTACGATATAAGGGACCAACTATTGGAACGTTGGCAGACTGGAGAAACAGAAAACCCACTAGTGGAATTAAATGGAATCACACATGCTTAAGTTATAAATTAGTGTTCAACTTCCATATAATTATATCTTAATGCAAAACTGTTTTTCTTGTCGGTTTGTGTGCGTCCATGCGTGTTTTAATATTGTTTATTGTGCCTGGTGCATGCTATTGTACTGGCCTTTGTAAATCTCCTATAATGGATGATTAAACGATTTCTATCATTACGTGGGATAGAGCCCAAAAATCGCCGATCATAAATCTGATACGCCACTGCTAACCCATCGGTCTTATTATACATGTCCTATTGACCAAGTTAAATAGGTTCTTTTCCCAACATCTGGATTTGATGAGTTTTCTTTAAAATACTCATTAACGTGTTATAATATTATAAATAATACATGTCCTTGTTGAACATATTAAATAAAGTCGACTGTTTTAAACAGCCAGTCAAGGGAAGGAGCAAAAATAATCTTTTAAGACAGGTTGTCGCTAAATACAGGTTAATTTGCCATGAAAGCATAGCAATAGGAAATAAGAAAATATGGCTGTTGAAGACAAGTGGCTGCTAAATAGAGGTGACAGCATATACAGGTTTGACTGTAAATATTCACATACGCATGTATAATATACCTACAATTACACCGATGTGTAAGGAATTTCAGTGGCGTAGCGTGACAAATTTGAAAGATGTGTGTGGGGGGGGGGGGGGGGGGCACTTCCGCAGAAGGGTTTTTTAGTTTAAAGGTCGCCCCTGGCGAAACTTTTAAAACGTTCATAAAATCAATTAGATAGCCGATTGTTCAAAGGCAGTTATTTATCAACTGAAATAAAAGACGTTAACAAGAAAAAGGAATTAAGGACCATTTTAAACCGAAATATTTTGATATACCTTCAGGATTATGTATACTTAATCTCCGAAGAAGGAATCAAGAGACAGTGTGCTTTAATTAATCAATATTTAGTACACAGTTTAACCTGTCTTAATCAGCCAGTCAAGGGAAGGAGCTAAAGTGGCCTTTTAAGACAGGCTGTTGCTTAATATGTCGTTTTGCAAGGAATATCGACTACACAAACATTTATGTCAATACAGAAATGTCAGCTTCATAACAAGAGTACCCGTCACCTCGTGTTACTTCGATAGAGTGTCGAGTAAGTAACATATCTACATTTCACTATAAACAGATGCGTAAGGAATTAGCACAGCTACTTGACGGCCACTTACGTGATTGTGTAAGGAATATCTACTGGACACACATGTATGTCAATACAGCACAGACAAGAGTACACTTCACCTCGTGTTACTTCGATAGAATGTCTAGTAAGTAATATATCTACATTTCGCTATAAACAGATGCGTAAGGAATTAGCACAGCTACTTGACGGCCACTTACGTGATTGTGTAAGGAATATCTACTGGACACACATGTATGTCAATACAGCACAGACAAGAGTACTCTTCACCTCGTGTTACTTCGATAGAGTGTCTAGTAAGTAACATATCTACATTTCACTATAAGCAAATGTGTAAGGAATTAACACCGCTACTTGACGGACACGTACGTGATTGTGTAAGGAATATCTACTGGACAGACATTTATGTCAAGACAGCAGTCATCTTCATGACAAGAGTACCCTTCGCTTCGTGTTACTTCGATAGAGTATCTAGTGACATATTCAATCGTCACTATAAACATATTGTTATATGGTATTGTTTTCATTAACTTTAAGCGACGCGGTAGTGTAGTGGCAAGAATGTAGACCGCTCACGCCTGTGGTTGTGGGTTCGATTCCCAGATCTTGACTTCTCAAAACGTTACTCATTACTGGTCCAACAAAGAAACCGGAGTTAAATCTGCTATAAGCTTTCTTCTTAATCATACTAAACATGAATTAATAATCCACTCAAGTCTCACTACAAAGTCAGTATAAAATTGTTTTTTGTTTTATATAAAATAAGGTCTAGGATTTCCACATTAAAAATTAAATTCCACATATAATCATTGTTAAAAAGAAACACTCATCTGTGTCCACAGAAAAAAATGCACAATCACTGGTAGGTAAATTAACTTTTTATAACTGTTTTTATAAGACAGTGTAGTGACACCCTAAGACTTTTTTAAAATAAGTCATCAAATGGTCTGAAATACACGCAGCTGTTACCTATACAACTCACTTTGTAGACACCAGTAATGTCTTATTGCAATAATTGCTTTACCAGCTTCTTCTTTACTTATCACTGCCCAAATTAATCAAGTAACATTGGACTTTTATTGCAAAACAAGGGACACAACTGTGTAGTGAGACCTTCAACTAAGGTGCATTTGTATTCTAAACAAGAACAAAGCAAAATAACGTGTTTTTTTCAGTTTAATTAAAAAATAAGCATAACTTTATCATAACAACATAAAATATTACTCTTTAAAATAAGAAATACGGATTTTTTAATAAAAGTGTATATATGTTCGGATAATCACATTATGATGAGCATTATATTCATAAAGAATATCTAAAGAATAGACAAGGCAATCCCAACAGACGGATGTTTTAACCATTGTAGAATAAATGTCATGTCGTTTTTAAGCATATACTTCCTAAACTTTTAGCCATTATAGTAAGACAGTGTATCCAAATATTTAACTCTGGGTCAGTATATTCTTTATTAACTGTTTATATGTTATAACAGATAACAACCACAATGTTGTCTTTTTTAAACAAAATAATATCACTCTTTACATAACAGTATGCTTTGCTTTCTTATAATGAAGTTATATGTGAGCGTGCGTGCATGCTAATTGTATGTTGCAAAAGGAAAATAAATTCGTGTAACATTCCAATATCGGTATCTAAATTCAAAATTAAAGATAAAATCGGTGAATCCATTTTTGTTACATTTTGAAGAAGAAAAGAGAAACGTTTTCTTTTAGGAACAGAATGCCAAAGGACGGAAGAAAATCCCCATAGGTCAACGCACCATGTTCCAGTGTTAATGGGGATGCGTATCATTTAGGAATGATCAACCTTAACATATTTTTGTTTTAAAAACTAAAAAAAAAATCATGAAAGAGAATAAAACTTTTCTAGAACACGTGATATCTTAAAGATACCCGTATGCTACCCGTAAATCAATGGAAATGTTACAGACGTTTTTTCACTTTTACAATTATTTAAAAGAGGCAAAATGCATACACACACAAAAAAAAACACGAAAACTAAGAATAAAACCCAATTTCGTCTCGATCGGTTAGATTGCAAATACAAGATTGCTATAGTAATGGTATAACAACGGCGTAACAACGGCCTAACAACGTCATAACAACGGCGTAACAATAATGCATATACAAAAAACAAGGTCCCATTTATGAAATCTTTGTAGTTATTCCAGACTTCTTGAATTCAATCAACTCTTTCAGTTTCGCTTGAAAATATGATACAGTTTCGTTGTTTCTATGCAACTGAGACGAGAATAGCATAAACTTTACGCCTTTGTTCTTACTCCTTTTATATTATATTTTTTCCAACAATGTCGTGTTACCTCATTATACAAATATATCAAAAAATAAAATATGTTTAAATATGTCTAAATGTTATCCAAAAAGACTATGTTTTACCATTCTCTCATATCAATGCTAATATTACACACTCTGTCACATCAGAATAGTCTAAACTATCCAATTAAGGAACTGTTTATATACCCTGGAAAGACCGAATGTCACCAACCGATCAGACCAGGTCACTCAACGTGTGTTCTCGTCAACAAAGTTGTAATGGACAGTAAGACACGAATACAGGGTAAGAATACACATGCGTTGTTATATATCTGTATACAGAAATAACGTTGATTAAAAGTGAATACCTTTTTTTAATTTAATTTTAAAGGTTTAGCAGTGCCTGTTTGCATTCAGCAAATTAGAAAGTTACCAATAAAATTGCGAATACAAGGCTTAGGTGTAAGTTCTTACACAGATGTACACTTTGTGAAAGTTAGAGTCTTATGTATATTTTGTTAAATGAAATAATACCTTATGAATTTACCACGGATACGGTCAATTACATAGACCATTACAACACTCGAATTGACGCTTTACACGATGAGGACCAGAAGAGCTGCGAACAGCGACATGAGGCTGAACGCAGCCGCTGCGGCTCCACTGGCCATTGAGCCGCAGCTGCCGCATTGGGTTGCTGTTCCGACACACACGTTCAACACCGTTGATGACGTAGTTGTTCCTGTACCCACGGTCATAATGGCTGTGTGAGTTGATGCCGTGGCACGATTGGCAGTGACGCCGGTTTTGACGGTCACCACTCCGGCCGAGGAAATATCAAAAGTTGTAGTTGCTGAAATATATATGCAACAAATCATAACAGTGTTGCCGAGCTCGATTAGCTCAGTCGTTAGCGCGTCTGACTATCAGTGGTGGTCAACCTTCCAGGATCCAAGGAAACAGTGGTTAGGTTAACTGATCGTCTGTTAGCTGTCGATGGCATAAAAAGGACCACCAAATATTTAATCAATCAATCATAACGGTGAATCAGATAAAAGACAGCACATTTTAAAGTGCTCATCAAATACAAAACATTTATTATTCTATACCTCTACTTATATAGCCAATCGGCTATCCCAGGTGTTACCACGTGACCGTACGATATATTCTAATATTGTACAAAACATTGTTAAATAACCTTATATTATTTTGGTCAACTAGTCGGTCAATACTAGTAAAGTTTGATGGATACTGATTTTAGTTTTGGATTAAGAAATTTTATATCAGTGTGACTTTTTATTTAGTTTAAACTTATTTATATTAATTCTATTATTAAAAAAGTTAATTACAATTTATTCAAATCCCAATCGAAGTCTTTCTGGATAGAACCGTTATTAAGCATATGCAGAAGAACTGTCTAGCTCAAGGTCTCCATACTAAGCCGTGAAATAGAATCGAATTCGCGAACCTTCGATCTTGAGTTCGGAACGCTATCAATGGACCCTACACTCTAAGTTTTATTTACAAAAAACAATCAATAATTGATGGATATAATTGTTGTTTTCTGTTAAAAAATAGATAATGTCCTCGTGATTAATAAAGAAAACACATAATAACTTGAGGCGGAGTGGTCTAAGGCACCGTATTAAGATCACTTACCTCTCAACACTTAGGTCATATGTTCGAGTCCCCCTCGCTCAAAAAACTTTACTTGAGAAAGTTTGCCAGTTACTTGCGGAAGGACGTTGGTTCTACTTGGTTTGACTCAGTTTGAGGTCTTACGCTAAGCGTAAAACTAGATATGCCATATATAATCTGAAATGTGTTTAAAATGGCGTTAAACCAAATAAAAAAATAATACCCTCCCACCTCCCCTCCCATACCCCCCCCCCCCCCACCCCCCCTCCCCCCAAAAAAACAACAACATAATAACTTACGATCAACTGTGTAGGCCAGCGTTCCAGATCCAGTGTATGTAGCGGGTATAGATGTAACGGTGGCTCCTGTAATTGATATAAAAACATAATAGTAATATGATTTTAATATTTAGAAACCATACAAACATATGATCAAACACTTATCTATATACAGTATAATGTTTCAAACCCTGTAGTGCTTGAATAACACCACTATTTATATGATGAGACCAGCTGTTGAAATAATGTATCTGGACAACATATGTTTAAGACTTGTTTTAAATTCAAACCAAAACTGTATGCTTGGAACAATGCTCAGTTACAGCAAAAATAAAAACAACACTTAAATGTTTGAAGACTTTTTCAAACATAAATCTTTGAACTACGCGAATATGCCTAAAACAAAGCACAGTTCCAGCACACAACATCAAGGACATGTATAGAAGGATAGGAAACTTGCATCTCCTGACTAAATGCTGATAAAACAGCACACGAAGCATTCATTATTTGGCAAATTAATAATTCATAACTCACCGGCAACTGATTTCTTAACATAAACTGTAAGTTGTATGCAATCTAAAATGTTTAAACATGTTTGGATCTTGCATTCAAGATATTGAGATTTGAAGGAACATTTCCGTCACTTGTTATTTTAGCTGCAGTATACAAATTTTATAATCAGATTCACTTCACCAAGTTTAAACGCAAAGTGTTGGGACTGGTATTGTCTTGATCAGAATTTCATTATGCAGTATAAGATTATGTGTTTCTGAGGTGAATGGAACTGAAGATAAATGAACACGAAATATTACGAGACTTTGCGTGAATACGCGAGCGTTCACAAAATTTCAATCAGTTGTCTTTCCTTCTCAATATAATTCCTTGCTGTCACACACCATACATATTTGTAAATTTCATCATGTCATCGTATTTTAAACAAAATCATTGTAAGTCATGTTTGTGGCTGTATCGTGATACTGTTAATACATGTACTTCTACTACCTGGAGAATGAATGAGTTCATAAACTCAAATGTGAGAACGCATGAAGTTTTATTTTCGAGTGACATCATACAATAATACGAATGCATACAATTTAAGATTAATAACTTTTAACGAAATGAGTCAACAAATACGTGGTAACTTAGATGACTGGTAACTATGGGTGCTGTTGTTGTTGTTGATGTTGTTGTATGGTGTTTAGCATCGCTTTCAATATGTTTTCAGTCATATCGCGACTGTGTCTAATTGAGATAGTATTCAGACCTTTACCACGCCTGAGAATAATGTCGCAGACACGTGGTATGATATTCACACACAGTTACATAGTACGGACACCGGGCCGACCAGACCTGGAACAATTCTCTAAATGCTAAGCGTCAAGCGAGGAAGCATCTAGTACCATTTCTCAAGTTTTAGTGTTGATCTGACGAGGAATGAAACACATGGCGTTTTGCATGCGAGGCGGACGCTCTACCGCTAGACAAACGTTGCGTTGATACTGCATAGTAAAAACTGTGTGATGCAGGGGTTAGATCCGAACCTTTAGTGGGAAAGCGGGGTAAACTATAAATATTGTAACCTGTTGTATGAAAATAGAAGCCACTTGAAACCATGAGATATAAGGCTATTTCATCTTTCCCTTTATTGAAGTGAACAAATCATTACATTCATTATCAATTTATTTTGTTATGAAATACTGAATTGAAAGATAATATTTAAAATAGCCAGACCCCTTAAAACATCAGAAATATACGCCGAAACGCACCTCTGACAGTCCAGCTAAAATAATTCGATGAAGCATGCCCCTGGATCCCCCTATAACTGTGCTTAAATGTCGTTTTCAGCTAAGCTATGCCCCTGCGATGAGTAATTGATTGAATGACGTTATGTGTTCTATTTTTAAACATTAAATATTTACATTTGCATGTATTTCTTTAAACAGCCATCATTAATTTGATTTGATCAGCTGATCAGATAAAAATCTCGTAAACACGTAGATGTTTGTAGACTGTAGAATAAACCCATTTCTCCCGCTTTTGGTCAGTTACGTAACAATTACATTTTAGCACGCTAATTGGTCAGTTGGTTCAGGGAGAGTTTAATGACGTCAACATTTGGTAAGCGTTAAATAGCTATGAATTGTGGGACAGGCATGGAATTCTCTGCCTTTGCGATTGGGTTGAACAGACCTGATTTTCGAGAAAGGCTGATATAGTCTATGATGTATGCTACTGGATATATAAATGCTAAAACAAAACTGGGTTATCTTACTTTTTTGAACAGACATTGCATATAATAATGGCACTGGTATTTTTAAGACAGGACACATTGTTGAGTAAACAGTATTTGAACATTAGTTGTAGGCACCGTTGTATGTCTGAGCAAGGCGGGGTGACATTTAGTCTGCAGAACGAACCGATTAGATCCGTTAAAAGCAATAGTTACGAGCATACTGATTGGTCAGTTGTTTCAGGGAATATTTGAATGACGTCATAGTTTAGTAAGAGTTCAATTGCTTTGAAGTGTGGGACAGGCATAGAATTTTCCTGTTTCATTGGTAATTAATAGACCTGATTCGGGACAAAGACTTGGTGACATTTCATTGACCTGTTTATGTCACCACAGATTGACGCCCACTCGCCCATTGGCAATTACCAGACTGAATAGTCACAGAACATTCGATTTGTTTACATGAAACGGGCATTTTTACGCGCCCATGATATTGGATCGGATATGACTTCGCAATGAACAGAAACGTGTCCTGGTACAATTTATAAACGGAGCTTACCTCCTAAACAATCCTACCCACTAGCATGGTACCTGCCATGTACTAGGTCAAGGTAGTGCTTGAAGACTAAAACATTGTTTTCTACGTCATCGTTTGATTCTTAGTAAAATCGCACCCTTCTCAACTCTCAACGCATTGTAAGGTCAGATTTCCTCCTAATCTCCAGTTATTCCAAACACGTTTAATTCATAGTATTGTGCAATAAAATATCATTTTCTAACCATAGAATTAGAAATTTGTTTTAAGTTTTACTGTCTGGATGACCGACGTAACTTACATGTCATCAGCAATTAAAACAAGTATTCGTGTTTTTTATTCATATCTCACTACACAGTTGTATATGTTCTAGGATATGGTCTAGGATTGCCAATGTCAAAAATAAATTCAACATAGAAAGTATTTTGAATTATTTTTTTCCATAGCAGGAATTTATCCGCCCATTAAATACGCAATAACTGGTAGCTTGTTTTTTAGACGATGCAGCGACCATTCTCATTTCTTTAAAAAAGAAGTCCCCAAATACTCATAAATATATCCATCTCCAGAGGCGTCTTCTTTCAGTATATGCTTTACCAGTTTTAATTTGTTCTTCTCATCTGCAGTAAGAAATCACAGCCCTATGAACCTTTTTGAAAATATTTCAAATAAACAAGAAGTGCAGTAATCATGTAACTGTGGCAAATATGGACTCACCTGTGTAGTGGGTCGTTTATTCGGAATAAGATAAACTTACCAGCAGCGGTGTGGTCAGCTATTACAGCACAAAGGTAGGGGGCGGTGAATGTTGGATCTGTGGCAATGTTTGCTACGTTTACTGTTACAGTGGCTGTGCCTACCACAACCGGGGATGCATTGTCTGTAGCCCTATGTACATAACACAAAGCAAGAAAACATATTATCAAATATCGAGGTATGGGCTGTGTTTACTGTTACAGTGGCTTTGCCTACCAAAGCCGGGGAGATGTCGTCTGTAACCCTTTGTACATAACACAAAGCAAGAAGACATATAATCAAATATCGAGGTATAGGCTGCGTTTACTGTTACAGTGGCTTTGCCTACCAAAGGTGTAGTCGGGGTATCGTCTGTAGCACTATTTACATAACACAAAGTAAGTAAACATCAATCAAATATCGAGGTAAGGGCTGCGTTAACTCTTACAGTAGTTGTGCCTACCAAAGTCGTAGTCGGGGTATCTTCTGTAGCCCTATTTACATAACACAAAGCAAGAAAACATCAATCAAATATCGAGGTATGGGCTGCGTTTACTGTTACAGTAGCTGCGCCTACCAAAGTCGTAGTCGGGGTGTCGTCTGCAGCCCTATGTACATAACACAAAGCAAGAAAACATATAATCAAATATCTACGTTTCACAAAATAAATTACAATAAAAATCGCCGTAAGTCAATATGAGAATTACTATGTGGTTAGTTTAAATTTTGATCGACATTTAAAATGATTGTATTTCCAGCAAATATAACATTTTCTGCATGGTTTTAGCAATTTCGGATTCATTTCGATGAATATTAAAAATATTTTGAATAAGTGTCGGTTAACGTTTACGAGTGTTTTTGTGAAACGCACCCATGATCTATAAAAGAAACCTATTGAATACACTACAAATATATCTCATATACGTGGGTTTCAAATACGTCGGATGTGTGTTTGAACGCCCATGTACAATTAAGCAATAATTTTCATTGTTTCAATATTCATGAGCTATTACCTTCCATGTACCACGTGTAATGCGAGCAAAGACTGGAGGTTTTTCATACCAACACCGTTCGTTTTCTTACGTATGTTATGTGGTTTACATAAACAAACGTTGATGTCTTCTATCAGAGTTGATATTGTATAGGGTTTTATACATTGTTTTGTACAATATGGAAACATATATTGTACGAGTACGTGTTGTGATGAAAATCATGATATTTACCACAATACGTACGAGTACAACATGTTCCTATATTGTACAAAACAATGTAAAATTATCTTTTCATTCTATACCTCAATATGAAAGAAAGAATCAAAAAAAAAAAAAATCAAAGTCCTTTTAAATAAATAAACCGCGAGTTCAAAACTGCTGACGAAGAAAAATGCAGTGACGGATATTTGGATTTTCTTACCGTCATCGTCATGCGAAACATTTTGTCAGTTGTTTGTTTTTATCGTTGAAATTTCTACTTAATTAATTTCCTTTTTTTTTAAATCGCCATCTTGAATTTTGAAATGTACAATAAAAAGTTAAACTTCAACATATTGTCACGTGGTGACATCTAGCGTACGTGATTGCCTATACACTAACAGGTTTAGAATAATATGAATTGTTTACACTTATTACTAGCAAAGTTTTAGAAAATTATTATATTTGGCTTAAACGATGTAGTGTAGTACCAGCCGTTACAATAAGTAAACATTTATTTGTTTAATTGTTTGATTATCTAACATCACATTTATGCCATCGAGGGCTAACAGACCAGTTTATCTAATGACTCATTCTTGGGATCCTAGAAGGTTGCTTAGACCTCGGGCATACCCACCTACACAAGTAACCTATAACTTTCTCACTTGAATCAGCGGTCAGAGACGAATGACAATGAGACGCAAGTTCGTATATCAATCATCTCGGAGACTGTGTTCGATCTCATGATCCATGGATTTATAGTCAGATACGTTTCCGAATGATCTAATCGAGCTCGGCAAGGGCGAAAACATTTTTTGTAACAGAGATGAATGCCGTTACTTGGTGACCTTGTTATATTTACTACATGTATCCCTTGTAAACATAATACCGCGATATACATAATACCGCGATATACCTAATACCGCGAACACCTATATAAAAACAATATCCCAGACAAGCGCAAAACTCCAACTTCCGTTAGCGTCGGCATTTGTTTACATTTCGTATCGGCAACTGTTTATTACTCAGCACACTTAAGTAATGTATTACTGTTTATAATTGATGCCATTCATTACATGATTGACACATACTCGCGGTATTAGGTATGACCAATATATATAATATTATAGAAACTAATCAATGTGAAAAAAAAATAGGATTTCTGACTTATTTTCCATTGAATAATAAAGTTAAATTGCTTTCTTTAATTAGTTGATATGTATTGTAAGTAAATACGTATCAGGGATTACAATTCAAGATATACTTACGTAATCTCCAGGACGAACGCAGACTGGAATTCATAGTCGAGCCCTTTATTTGCAGCTAGTCGGAGCTGTCCAACTGTTGTACCTGATATAGCAAATATGGATCCGGGATTCGTCGTGATTGCATAACTGGCAATAACTTGTGGTGTTGTTGCGGCAGCAGTAACTGTAAGATCAGTCAAATCAGTAAGGGCTGTGACGTCTTGTTCTGGAGCTGACGTTGTCAAGGCACCACTGCCACCGGAAGGAGTAGTCCACGTTACCGCTGATTCTAATATGAGAAAAATGAATACCAAAAGTTAGATTTCATATATTCGAGGAGAATACAAACTAAAGAATAAATTTTAGCTTGTTTGAAGTTTGTAATCATACAAATAGAGTAACGTCACTGCGGGTATTTGTTTGAATTTCGGATACACTTTTGAAGTTTTTACAAACTTTGCAAACCTAGCTCTTCCCAAAGACATTTTACGAATACAGTTATTTTTTGTGCTATTTTTTATATGTTTAGAACTTTTTATAAATTGCATTCTTTCTCAAATTTGCTAATATATTGCGGAAATGAAACGTTCCTAGATGTCACAGTTTGTTCGTATGTATTAAGAAGGTTAGTAAAACGCGCCCAATATGGTTAAGAATGATTTTCACGATTTTCACTTAAATTATAAACATTTGCCTTTTCACTGTTGTACGAGTACAATATATTCCCATATTCCACAAAAAACTGTAAAATGATATTTGTATTCTATACCTCAATCTAAAAGAATGTATAACAATCGTGAAGAAAAAATCAAGATCCTTTTAAATCAATAAACCGTGATTTTAGAGCCATGAGAGCGGCAGACGAAGGAAGTTGCAAATGTTCAGATTTACTCAATGTCTCTATCGACATGCGGAATATTATTGTCGGTTTTTTGTGTTTACAGTTGAAATTTCTACTAAACTTAATTCCTTTCTTTTTAATCTCCATCTTGAATTTTGAACTGTACAAATAAAAGTTATTGGATCCAATAAACAAATTGTACGGTCACGTGGTACCATCAGGGATATGTGATTGGCTATACACTTACAGGTATAGAATAAATACGTGTAATGTACCCAGTAAAACTTTTATCTTGTATACATGTTATTATTTATATATGCTTATTAGTCTATACTTCTGCACCATCTTTGGCACTCGTTCACTCAAGGTAATACGGAAATTTTTATATACTGAGATTCAAAAGTTTAGTCGGTTCTTTCATGCACCCTTAACTATAATACAAAATAAGATTTCGATATTTGTTTTGTCAATTTAACTATATTTGTCGAAGTATGCAGAGCTACATCAACAGATTTTTGGATTTATTCTATAGTCTGGCCGAAAGTTATTGCTCCTTTATGTCAGTAAAACAGCAATTTATCAAATAAAAGCACTATTTTTTGTCTAGATAAACATCTGACATTGTATAAATGATGATATATTACACCAATGAATGAAAAACCTCATGTAAAAAATCAAAACATTTTATCCTTGTACATGCATTCCCTCTTGAAAGTTAAGAAAGTGGTAAATTATCTCCCTTTACATTGAAATAAGAACAAGTTAGTATGGCGGATTTCACCAAAATGAAAGTTGGTATACTTTATTTAATCACAGATTCTGTTTGTCACAAACTCAAATTCAATTTCAGACTGCGTCTTCAAAATATCATGTCCATGAACAGGCACACGTCCGGCTTTAAAACGTACCCCATGGGATTTTCTGTGTATTTTTACTGATTCAAGGTCTCACTACACAGTTGAAATTTGTTCTTTGTTCGATATATAAACTTAGGTCTCACTACACAGTTGAACTTTGTTCTTTGTTCTATATAAACTAAGGTCAAGGATTTTTGCATAAAAAAATATCCACATAGAAGTTTTAAACAAAAACAGTCATAGAAGAAATGTATCCCCACATAAAATTACACAGTAACTGGTAGGTTGACCGGCTTGATTTTTTAAAAATGTGCAGCGATACCCTAAGATCTTGTGAAAAAGAAGACCTCAAATGGTCATAAATACATACATATTTTGAAATATTTCAATACCAAATTACATAGGACTTTTTTAAGCGTAAGAATCATGTTACCGCTGGAAAAGGGGCAAAACTTTGTACTGAGACATACACATGTGGTTTTCAATATACGTCTGTCAAGGAATTTATTCAGAATATATTTTGATTATATTTATTTTACTTGATATCAGATTTGTTAGAATACCAGGCATAAAACAAGAAATTATATAAAACATTCTATACAAGTCTAGTCTCTCCCAGAACCTGATATCTCCCGAATCAGGTCTATTAACCACCATTGGGAAAAACAGGGAATTCTATGTCTATCCCACAATTCATAGCTATTGAACGCTTACTTAATGATGACGTCATTCAAACTTTCCCTGAAGCAACTGACCAATCAGCGTGCTCGTAACAATTGCTATTGAACGGACCCAGTCGGGAGAGTTGGGTTCGTTCTACAGACTAATACGAGTCCTTGGATACAATAATGAGCATTAATATATTTTATATAGGATTTTTGAACCTGTATTTGAAATCCCAAATACCAAATTAAGATTGATCTAATTTATCGACCAGTGAGATACATTGAAGGTTTTGATAATTTTATATTGACTTTAATTACTATCTACTTGTATGTCCGAAATATAGAGATTTAAGAATTAAATATTTAAAACCATACTTTTTGTAAATCCTTCCACACGTAACATTATTAATTTAGCGAAGTATATTTATTATGCCTCAGCAATGAGAACTATAATGCAGTAATAATTATTAATACTGCAAACATATTTTGTGTGTAAATATTATAGACAATTGAATAATGATTAAGTAAATTGCTATATGTAAATGTATCATTTGTTTTATGTTTAAATTGCTTCTCTGAAAACTAATATTATATAACGATTGTAAATATTAATTTATCATTGTCACTATGATGGAACATTATATTGTAAATTAGTTTTTGCTCTTAGTGTCTGCCTTACCGATAAAATAAAACTTAAACTGTATTTTGTGATTATGATCTGGTATGACAGATTTTACGACTGCTTAGGCTATAACCGGGAAAAGAACATAACGCGGCGTTAGCGACAGATAATATCTTTAAACGAGTGCAAGAACTGATTAAGATAGATATGGAATTGACAGTGATAGAAAGGGCGAGCTTCGCAAACCCCCAAAATGGCCCTGTATTATGCAATAAAATTAAACATTATTTCTTTGCAATAGTTTTTTTAATTTAATTATACTTTATTATTTTATCAAATGTAAATTTTATTTTTCAATTTGACATTTTTCTCTTAATAAAATATATAAATATAAACATAAAATTATTCTGATAATTGTTTATTACATTCATAGTAATATGTGTAAATTTTGCCTTCTGACAAGAGTGCCTTTATTTTATCTAAAATGGCTTAAAATGTAGTAAAACTGCATATTTCTACTGTTTATATACACTTCATTGGTATTTTATTAAGCGAAAAATGTCAAATTGAAAAATAAAATTTACATTTGATAAAATAATAAAGTATAATTAATATAAAAACATGAACTATTGCAAAGAAATAATGTTTAATTTTATTGCATAATACAGGGCCATGTCTTTACGTGGCAAGAATGCCTTCATAATAAAAAATATCTAAATGTCAAAAATAGGACAAAATTGGGAAAAATGTGTATTTTCCTTAATTTTGATTGTCTTAGTGGTTATTCTATGAATGGAAAAAACATAAAATATCAAAGAATAATGTATATTTAATACAAATACACAAAACTTTGCTTAAAAATAAGCATTTAAAATAAATTCATTTTACAGGGCCAATATTGGGGTGTCGTGAACTATTTTTTTATTCCACATTGAATCAATGTTCAATTTGGTTTCACAATGGCAAAAGATAATCAGTCACAATGGAGACTAATTTTAGAAATATTGATATTCTCTGTATTGAATGTCCGCCATAACTAAGTGATAGACAGTACAGAGTTCAAAATGCAAAAATATATTGCTGTTGCCCTGCCTACTGGCGACACAGGTTGTTAAATAGTTGACAAATTATGTATGATTATAAAACTTTACACATATATTCCTGAAACATTCTTCTAAAAGCATCTGACATTTTATATGAACACCACGGTTTTCAAAAGCACGAAACAAAATTAACATACCTCCATAGTGGACCAAAGCCAGTAATCCAAATAAACACAGCGTTGTAGAAACCATGATTGCTGATTAACGAGCGTTGGGCGTTGTATCTATTCTTCAGCCAGTCACTGCTTCGGTGCTGGGCTCTTCGTCGTATTTATACTCATATGTGTGTACGGTTTCCATGGATGCTTTCAAACAAACATCTATTGTTCCATACCACGTGGTCGTCCGACATGTTAACTGTTTGTAGAGAGGTTATGAGGACATATTTAGCAGCGAACAAGTAAATTTTACGTCGTCAGCATAAGCGCATAGATAACCACCCCGCGAGTATCATATTACCTTATTTGACTGACGGTAGCTTGATTAAATCGGTATGATAAAAAACAGCTAAAATAGTTGAGTACCATACAAATGAAAACAAAAACACCTGTAAACTTATACAACAGTATATTAGGTATGTGACCATTGGCAATGAGACTACATTTGAATCGAGTTTCTCTTCTTTTTCTTTTTCTTTTTCTTCGTCTTATTATTCTTCTTTTGTGATAAATATATTTCATTCCATGTAAGACATAATACAATATTATACACAAGTTGTTCAGGTATCAATATAAACGATGATTTTGAAATTTAACACATTATAGAGTAACTGTATTTAAATTACATATCATTAATACAATGTCTTACAAGTAACATTTTCCATCATTACAAAACAAAATGTAAAGAACAAAAGAGTAGAGATAACAGATAGAAGTTTACAGCCGAGGAAATGTATGCAGTATATTTTTCGTAGTTTTAGTTTAGTACATGTTTCCCCATTTAATTTCGTGTGACCTAAGTTTGTTTTTGTTTATTACAATGAGTCTTTCTATTTGTTTGTTTTTTTGTAAGTATGGTAAGAATGCTGCAATACTGGGAATTGTTCTCGTGTTAACATTTGATGAGTTATATTTGATAACCTATGCTAAAACGTTTTTGATTTGCAATAAAAAATATTATTATATAAGTCCAAAAGGCTCTTACAAAATGACATTCAAAAATTAATGTTCTAGAGTTTTCGGATGTCTGTCATAAAATATTAGTTTTTATTTTATTATTCTTGTTCTTCGTTATCTCATTTTCTTCTTCCTTTTTTCTTCTTCTTTTTTGTTATGCTTTTATTATATTTGGAGAACAAGTTGGGTTTTTAGGCCTATTTATATTAATAATTTTAATATAGAGAGAGAATAATTTTATATGTTTTTCTGCCAAAATAAGTTTCCTTACTGTTTCTTACTGTCTCTTTCTGTTTCTCATAGATTTACGAAAACATTCCAAATATGTCTTCTTTCTACAAGCAACCTTTATTCAATACTGCCCACACTTTCTCTTTCTGGACATTGTCCATACTTGACCTGCTGATCTACCCTTACCATGCAGGTGTAATGTTACATTGGCAACCTTTACTCCATACTGCCCACACTTTCTCTTTCTGGACACTGTCCAGACTTGACCTGCTGATCTACCCTTACCATACCGGTGTAATGATACATTGGCAACCTTTACTCCATACTGCCCACACTTTCTCTTTCTGGACACTGTCCAGACTTGACCAGCTGACCTACCCATACCATGCAGGTGTAATGTTACATAGGCAACAAAGTGGCATGTATTATATATATAATATATATAATGAGTCAGTCTGAGTGGAACCACCGTCCTTCCAGTTTCTTCCAGTCTTCCTCCACCAGTAAAATAACTGGATATAACATATATAACCTGAAATGTGTTGAAAATGGCGTTAAACCCCATTCAAATTTTGTTTTAATATAAAACACTTATGTGATGTGTCGTAAATGATATATTTCGGTGGACTTTGATGCTTTACACATTTACCTTTTCTTGTATCTATTTAGTTACATTGCCGTTAACCTAGGACGAAATATGCTCTGTGGATGTAGGAGTCAAACAGGGAACGATGCCTCGGTGCTCTGACTGCCCTTATATACAATATAAATTAAACAATGTCGGTAAAAGGCTCAACCCCGTACAAGTATCCAGGGAACGATGCATCGGTGGTCTGACTGCCCTTATATACAATATAACTTAAACAATGTCGGTTAAAGGCTCAAACCCCGTACAAGTATTCAGGGAACGATGCCTCGGTGCTCTGACTGCCCTTATATACAACATAACTTAAACAATGTCGGTAAAAGGCTCAACCCCGTACAAGTATCCAGGGAACGATGCATCGGTGGTCTGACTGCCCTTATATACAATATTACTTAAACAATGTCGGTAAAAGTCTCAACCCCGTACAAGTATCCAGGGAACGATGCCTTGGCGGTCTGACTGCCCTTATATACAATATGACTTAAGCAATGTCGGTGAAAGGCTCAACCCCGTACAAGTATCCAAGGAACGATGCATCGGTGGTCTGACTGCCCTTATATACAATATAAATAAAACAATGTCGGTAAAAGCCTCAACCTCGTACAAGTATCCAGGGAACGATGCATCGGTGGGCTGGCTGTCGTTATATACAATATAACTTAAACAATGTCTGTAAAAGGCTCAACCCCGTACACGTATCCAAGGAACGATGCATCGGTGGGCTGGCTGCCCTTATATACAATAAAAATTAAACAATGTCGGTAAATGGCTCAAATACCATACAAGTATCAAGGGAACGATGCATCGGTGGGATGAATCCGTTTATATACAATATAACTTAAACGATGTCGGTAAAAGGCTCAAATCCCATACACATATCCAGGGAACGATGCATTGGTGCTATGACGTCCCTTTAATGCAAAAGAATACAATACAATCCTGCTGGCCATATAGCAACTAGCTCCACCAGACACTGACACAATCCTGCTGGCCTTATAGCAACTACCTCCACCAGACAACAATACAACCCTGCAGCCCTTATATCAACTAGCTGCGCCAGACTCCGACATAACCCTGCTGCCCATATAGCAACTAGCTGCGCCAGACTCCGACACAACCCTGCTGCCCATATAGCAACGATAAATTTGTTGTTCAAAACAGTGTGAACTATAACATAGCGTTAAGTAGCTACGGTTTATAGTAATATTTAATTGTGATGTTCTACTACAATCAAATTTTAATAGAAGCGTTATCGAAATTCAAGAAAGCTGCTTTATTTCTTGCCAATGTGCGCAAAGAGAGAGTTTACAGAAAAAGCGAACATCTGAGTCAGTTGGTTGGATGTCGGTATAATATGACTTTCTTGTTTCATGCCATGTACGCCATGAAATGATTGATAGACACAGTTGGTCTGGTTTCTGTATGCTATTGCCTCATGGTTAAATGCCATGTACGCCATGAAATGACTGAAGGACTCAGTTGGTCTGGTGTCGGTATACTATTACTTCATGGGTTCATGCCATGTACGCCATGAAATGACTGAAGGACACAGTCTGTCCGGTTCGGTATATTGTGACTTCCTGGGTTTATGTCATGAAAACCATGAAATGACTGAAGGACTCAGTTTGGTCTGGTCTCAGTATAATATGTCTTCTTGAATTCAAGCCATGTATGCCATGAAATGAATGAAGGACACAGTTGGTCTTTGTGTCGGTATAATGTTACTTCTTTGGTTCATGCCATGTACGACATGAAATGACAGGACACAGTTTGTCTGGTTCGGTATATTGTGACTTCCTGGGTTTATGTCATGAAAACCATGAAATGACTGAAGGACTCAGTTTGGTCTGCTGTCAGTATAATGTTACTTCTTTGGTTCATGCCATGTACGCCATGAAATGACTGAATGACACAGATGGTCTGGTGTCGGTATAATGTGATTTCATGGGTTCATGTCATTACGCCATGAAATGACTAAAGGACTCAGTTTGGTCTGTTGTCAGTATTATGTGACTTCATTGGTTAATGTCATGTACGCCATGAAATGAATGAAGGACACATTTGGTCAGCTGTCGGTATGATGTAACTTCATTGGTTCATGTCATGAACGTCATGAAATGAATGAAGGAAATAGTTGGTATGATGTCGGTTTATTGTGATTTGTTGGGTTCATGTCATGTACCCATGAAATGAATAGAAGACACAGCTGATCTGGTGTCGGTAAAATGTTACTTCTTTGGTTCATGCCATGTACGCCATGAAATGACTGAAGGACACAGTTGGTGTTGTGTCGGTATATTGTTATTTGTTGGGTTCATGTTATGTACCCCTTGAAATGATTGAAGGACACAATTGGTCTTCTGTCGATCTAATGTGACTTCATGGGTTCATGTCAAGTACGCCAGAAAATGACTGAAGAACACAGTTGGTCTTGTGTCGGTATAATGTGGCCTCATTGGTTCATTTCATGTACGTTATGAAATGAGTGAAGGACACAGTTGGTCTGGTTTCGGAATAATATGTTTTGATGGGTTCATGTCGTGTACGCTATGATATGACTGAAGGATTGCGTTTGGTCAGTTGTTGGTATAATGTGGCTTCATGGGTTCATGTCATGTATGCCATGAAATGACTGAATGGTCCAGTGTTGTCTGTTGTCGGTCTAATGTGACTTCATGGATTCATGTCATGTACACAATGAAATGACTGAAAGATTTAGTTTGGTCTGTTGTCGATATTATTTGACTTCATGGGTTCATGTTATGTACACCATGATATGACAGAAAGACTGCGTTGGTCTGGTGTCAGTATAGAATGACTTCATGGGTTCGTGTCGTGTAGCTAGAAGCACTTCGTAAAAACAAACCGCTCCAATTACAAAAAGCACTGCAAATTCATCTGGCGGAACCTTATTCAATTTCGATGTAAAGTAGAAGTTTAAACTTGACCTGTGATCCTGGCATAAAGAACAAATACCGCAACAAATCCCCCCTCCCCCCCCCACACCACCACAAAAAAATGTTTTGAAATGTTTTTACCGTTACTCTAGTTCATAGACGTGTCACTGTGGTTTGTCGTGATTATATTCGTTGCGGCAGTTCACAGATAAGGTTATATTTGTGTGTTGCCTTGCGTTACTTCAAATATTGTGTATATCACCGTTAGATACAGCCACAACAATTTAACCACTTTGGAGTGGTTGAATACAAACAAAACTTTCAGTTAGAAGTTAATTTCTATAGAAAGTACACGAGTGAAGTGAAGTGAAATCAGGCACATTGTCATTTCTGTCGATGTGTCATTAAGATAATTAGATTTTGTTTTTGTTTTAGGATTTTCAGTTGATTCGCCTTGTTAATATTGTATTGACTATTATGCAGTTAAAGCGTCATCGTGACGTATATGTAATTGATATCGCTGGTATTACGTGTTCCCCATGGTCGCGTTTACTGTGTAATATCTGACCTGCACCGGTTTCACATAACTTTACAACTTGCTCATTTCCCACTGTCGTGCTATATTTTGGGAATATAACTCAAAATAAGTTCCTTTGTTTTAGCTATTTATTCGACACTTTTATATTTAGAGAGGTAATAATTTTATGTGGTGTTCGGTCAAAATCAGTTTTCTAACTGCTTCCCCAGTATACTACCAGCATATCATGTATTAACAATAGCAAATTTTATCACAACATGATGTCAACGCTTTATCTCCCTGGACACTGTCCAGAGCTGACCAACTGACATATATTTAAGAGTCAGCAATTTAACATAACGTCGCAACTAACCTTTTATAAATCATTTTCATGAGGAAATATGTTTATACCCATTTGTGTTCTGAAACACAGATCAGATTGTAGTTCACTCCAAAAATCAACCGTGTAATAATAACTTTACTCGTTTTGACATCAGAAAAATGCCAAACAGAGGACGTAACATTCAATGGACAAAATCATCACAACAGTTGAAATATAAGCCATGTGAGTCATCATAAGCATCGTGTTAACTGGTGTACTGACATATTACTATAAAAGAACCAGGCACCACAGCAGTTGACACATAAGTCATATATGTCACTATAACCACAATGCCAACAAATGTTTTAACATGTAACTAGAAAAGAACCAGGCACCACAACAGTTGACACATAAGTCATGTATGTCACCATGACCACCATGCCAACAAATGTTCTAACATGTAACTAGAAAAGAACCAGGCACCACAACTGCTGACACATAAGTCATGTATGTCATCATATCCACCATGCCAACAAATGTTCTAACATGTAACTAGAAAAGAACCAGGCACCAAAACAGTTGACACATAAGTCATGTATGTCACCATGACCACCATGCCAACAAATGTTCTAGCATGTAACTAGAAAAGAACCAGGCACCACAACAGTTGACACATAAGTCATGTATGTCATTATAACCACCATGCCAACAAATGTACTAAGATGTAACTAGAAAAGAACCAGGCACAACAACAGTTGACACATAAGTCATGTATGTCACCATAACCATCATAATGTTTATAGGTGTACTAACAAGTCACTACAAAAGATCCAATTACCACAACAGCTGAAATAATAATAATAACGTATGTCTCCATTACCGTCATGTTAACAAGTGTACTAACATGTCACTACCAAAGACCCAGTAACCAAAACAGTTAAAACATAAGCCATGTTGTCATCATAACCGTCATGTTAACAAATGTTGACACATAAGTCATGTATGTCACCATGACCACCATGCCAACAAATGTTCTAACATATCACTATAAAAGACCCAGGCACCACAGCAGTTGACATATAAGTCATGTATGTCATCATAACCATCATGCCAAATAAGTTCACTAACATGTCACTACAAAAGACCCAGACACAACAACAGATGAAAATTATGGCATGAATGTCATCATAAACACCATGATAACAGGTGTACTTATATGTCACTATAAAAGACACAGGCACCACAATAGTTGAAACATTTATCACGTATGTCACCATAACCGTCATGTTAACAGGTGTACTAACATGTCACAACCCAAAACCCAGTAACCACAACAGTTTAAACATAAGTCATGTTTGTCATAATAACCATCATGCCAAACATGTGCACTAATATGTCACTACAAAAGACCCAGGCACAGTAAGAGTTGAAACATAAGACATGTATGTCATCATAACCATCATGCCAAACATGTGCACTAACATGTCAATACAAAAGACCCAGGCACAATAAGAGTTGAAACATAAGACATGAATGTCATAAATATCATGTTAACTGGTGTACTAACATCTCACTACAAAAGACCCAGACACAACAGCAGTTGAAATATAAGTCATGTATGTCATCATAAATAGCATGTTTACTGGTGTACTAGCATTGCAATACAAAATGCCCAGACACAACAGCAGTTGAAACATAAGACATGTATGTCATCATAAATATCATGTTTACTGGTGTACTAACATGGCAATACAAAATGCCAAGACACAACAGCAGTTGAAACATAAGACATGTATGTCATCATAAATAGCATGTTTACTGGTGTACAAACATGGCAATACAAAATGCCCAGACACAACAGCAGTTGAAATATAAGACATGTATGTCATCATAAAAAGCATGTTTACTGGTGTACTAACATTGAAATACAAAATGCCCAGACACAACAGCAGTTGAAACATCAGACATGTATGTCATCATAAATATCATGTTTACTGGTGTACTAACATGTCAATACAAAAGACCCAGACATAACAGCAGTTGAAACATAAGGTGTATGTCATCATAATCATCATGTTTAATGGTGTACTAACATGGCAATACAAAAAAACCAGGCATGATTAGAGTTGAAACATAAGACATGTATGTAATCATAATCATCATGTTTACTAGTGTACTAACTTGTCACTACAAAAGGCCCAGACACGACAGCAGTTGAAACATAAGACATGTATGTCATCATAACCGTCATGTTAACAGGTGTACTAACATGTCACAACCCAAATCCCAGACACGACAGCAGTTGAAACATAAGACATGTATGTCATCATAACCGTCATGTTAACAGGTATACAAACATGTCACTACCAAAAACCCAGTAACCACAACAGTTGAAACATAAGCCATGTTTGTCATCATAACCATCATGCCAAACAAGTGCACTAACATGTCACTACAAAATGCCCAGACACAACAATAGTTGAAACACAAGACATGTATGTCACCATAAATATCATGTTTACTGGTGTACTAACATGTCACTACAAAATGCCAAGACACAACAGCAGTTGAAACATAAGACATGTATGTCATCTTTAATATCATGTTTACTGGTGTACTAACATGGCAATACAAAAGACCCAGGCATAATAAGAGTTGAAACATAAGACATGTATGTCATCATAACCATCATGTTTACAGGTGTACTAACATGTCACTACAAAAGATCCAGGCACAAAAGCAGTTGAAATATAAGACATGTTTGTCATCATAATCATCATGTTTACTGGTGTACTAACATGTCACTACAAAATGCCCAGACTCAACAGCAGTTGAAACATAAGACATATGTCATCATAACCAACATGTTTACTGGTGTCCTAACATGTCACTACAAAATGCCAAGACACAACAGCAGTTGAAACATAATACATGTATGTCATCATAAATATCATGTTTACTGGTGTACTAACATGGCAATACAAAAGACCCAGGCATAATAAGAGTTGAAACATAAGACATGTATGTCATCATAACCATCATGTTTACAGGTGTACTAACATGTCACTACAAAAGATCCAGGCACAAAACCGGTTGAAATATCAGACATTTTTGTCATCATAATCATCATGTTAACTGGTGTACTAACATGTCACTACAAAAGACCCAGGCAAAACAGTAGTTGAAACATAAAAAATGTATGTCATCATACCCATCATGTTTATTGGCGTACTAACATGTCAATACAAATGGCCCAGACACAACAGCAGTTGAAACATAAGAAATGTATGTCATCATAACCATCATGTTTACTGGTGTACTAACATGTCACTACAAAATGCCCAAACACAACAGCAGTTGAAACATAAGAAATGTATGTCATCATAACCATCATGTTTACTGGTGTACTAACATGTCAATACAAATGGCCCAGACACAACAGCAGTTGAAACATAAGACATGTATGTCATCATAACCATCATGTTAACTGGTGTACTAACATGTCACTACAAAAGACCCAGGCAAAACAGCAGTTGAAACATAAAAAATGTATGTCATCATAACCATCATGTTTACTGGCGTACTAACATGTCAATACAAATGGCCCAGACACAACAGCAGTTGAAACATAAGACATGTATGTCATCATAACCATCATGTTTACTGGCGTACTAACATGTAAATACAAATGGCCCAGACACAACAGCAGTTGAAACATAAGACATGTATGTCATCATAACCATCATGTTTACTGGTGTACTAACATGTCAATACAAATGGCCCAGACACAACAGCAGTTGAAACATAAGACATATATGTCATCATAACCATCATGATAACAGGTGTACTAACATGTATCTACAAAATGCCCAGACACAACAGCAGTTGAAATATAAGTCTTATGTGTATAAAGTGTCATGTACATGTAAAGATAGGACCTGTGTATAAAGTACCATGTACATGTAAATATAGGACCTGTGTATAAAGTACCATGTACATGTAAATATAGGACCTGTGTATAAAGTACCATGTATATGTAAAGCTAGGACCTGTGTATAAATTGTCATGTACATGTAAATATAGGACCTGTGTATAAAGTGACATGCATATGTAAAGATAGGGCCTGTGTATAAAGTGTCATGCACATGTAAAGATAGGATCTGTGTATATAGTGTCATGCATATGTAAAGATAGGATCTGTGTATAAAGTGCCATGCACATGTAAAGATTGGACCTTTGTATAAAGTACCATGTACATGTATATATAAGACCTGTGTATAAAGTGTCATGCATATGTAAAGATAGGACCTGTGTATAAAGTGTCATGCACATGTAAAGATACGATCTGTGTATAAAGTGTATTGCATATGTAAAGATAGGATCTGTGTATAAAGTGCCATGCACATGTAAAGATAGGACATGTGTTATAAAGTGCCATGTACATGTAATGATAGACCTGTGTATAAAGTATCATACACATGTAATGATAGGACCTGTATATAAAGTATCATACACATGTAATGATAGGACCTGTGTTTAAACTGTCATGTACATGTAAAGATAGGACCTGTGTATAAAGTGTCCTGTACATATAAAGATAGGACCTGTGTATAAAGTGGCATGTACATGTAAAGATAGGACCTGTGTATAAAGAACCATGTACATGTTATGATTGGATCTATGTATAAAATACTATCTACATGTAAATATAGGTCCTGTGTATAAAATGTCATGCACATGTAAATAAAGGACTTGTGTATAAAGTATCATGCACATATAAAGATAGGACCTGTGTATAAAGTGACTTGTACATATATAGATAGGACCAGAAAGTGTCAAGCACATGTAAATTTAGTATCTGTATATAAAGTACCAGATACATGTAAAAATATAACCTGGGTATAAAATATCATGCACATGTAAAGATTGGACATGTGATTTAGGTGTAATTACATGTAAAGATAGGACCTGTGTATAAAGTGGCATGCACATGTAAAGTGTCATGCACCTGTAAAGATATGACCTGTGTATAAAGTGGCATGCACATATAAAGATGGGACCTGTGCATGACGTGTCATGCATATGTAATTATAGGACGTGTGTATTAAGTGTCATGCACACGTAAAGATAAGACCTGTGTATAAAGTGTTAAGCAAATGTAAAGATAGAATCTGTGTACCAAGTGCCATGCACGTGTAAAGATTGGACATGTGTATTAAGTGACAAGCACATGTAAATATAGAATATGTGTATAAAAGTGTCATGCATATGTAAATATAGGACCTGTGTATAAAGCACCATGCACACGTAAAGATAGGACCTGTGTATAAAATGCCATGTACATGTAAAGATAGGACCTGAAAATAACTGCAATGTACATGTAAAGATAGGACCTGTGTATCAAGTGTGAAGCATAATTAAATATAAGTCCTATATATAAAGTGTCAAGCATGTAAAAATAGAACCTGTGTATGTAGTGGCATGTACATGTAAAGATAGGACCTGTGTATAAAGTTTAAAGCACAGGTAAAGATAGGACCTGTGTATAAAGTGTCAAGCACAAGTAAAGATAGGACCTGTGTATAAAGTGTCAAGCACATGTAAAGATAGGACCTCTTTATTAAGTGCTATGTACGTATAAAGATAGGACCTGTGTATAAAGTGCCATTAAGATAGCATCTGTGTATAAAGTACCATGTACATATAAAAATAGGACCTCTGTATAAAGTACCACGAACATGTAAAGATATGACCTGTATATAAAGTATCATGTACATGTAAAGATAGGACCTGTGTATAAAGTACCATACTCATATAAAGATAGGACCTCTCTAAAAAGTACCATGCACATGTAAAGATAGGACCTGTGTGTAAAGTATCATACTCATGTAAAGATAGGACCTGTCTAAAAAGTACCATGCATATGTAAAGATAGGACCTGAGATTAAAGTACCAAGTACATTAAATATGGAACTTGTGTATAAAGTGTCACGTATATGTTAATATAGGACCTGTCGAAAAAGTGTCATGTACATGCAAATATAGAACCTGTGTACCAAGTGTCATGTACATGTAATGATAGGACCTTTGTATAAAGTACCAAGGACATGTAAAGATAGGACCTATTTATAAGGTGTCATACACATGTAACGATAGCACCTGTGTATAAAATGTCATGTACATTTAAAAATAAAACCTGTGTATAAAGTGTTATGTAGATGTTCAGATAGGACCTGTGTATAAAGTACCATGTACATTTAAAGATAGAACCTGTATATAAAGTCTCATGTACATGTAAAATAGGACCTGTGTCTTAAGTACCATGTATATATCATGATAGAACCTGTATATAAAGTACCATGTACATGTCATGAAAGAACCTGTGTTTAAAGTGTCAAGCACATGTAAAGATAGGACGTGTATATAAAGTACCATGTACATGTAAAGATTGGACCTTTGTATAAAGTGCGAGGCACAAGCAAATATAAGTCCTGTATATAAAGTGTCAATCACATGTCATGATATAACCTGTGTATCAATTGTCAAGCAAATGTAAGGTAAGGACCTGTATATAAAGTGCCATGTACATGTAACGATAGGATCTGTTTATAAAGTATGATGCAGAAGAAAATATAAGTCCTATATATAAAGTGTCAAGCACATGTCATGATAGAATCTGTGTATAAAGTGTCAAGCACATGTAAAGATAGGACCTGTGTATCAAATGTCATACACAGGTCAAGATAGGACCTGTGTATAGATTGACATGTACATGTAAAAAAAGGACCTGTATATCAAGTGTCATGTAAATGTAAATATAGGACCTGTGTATAAAGTGTTAAGCAAATGTAAAGATAGTACCTGTGTATAAAGTGTAAAGTACATGTAAAGATAGTACATGTGTATAAAGCGTAAAGCACATGTAAAGATAGGACCTGTGTATCAAGTGTCAAGCACATGTGAAGATAGGACCTATGTATCAAGTACCGAAAAGATAGGATCTGTGTATAAAGTACCATGTACATATAAAAATAGGGTCTCTGTATAAAGTACCATGTACATGTAAAGATATGACCTGTATATAAAGTACCATGCACATGTTAAGATAGGACTTGTGTGTAAAGTACCATATACATGTCAAGATATGACATTTCTAAAAAGTACCATGCACATGTAAAGATAGGACCTGAGTGTAAAGTTCCATGTACATGTAAAGATAGGTCCTGTGTATAAAGTGTTGCGTACATATAAATTAAGGACCTGTCGATAAAGTACCATGCACATGTAAAGATAGGACCTGTGTATAAAGTATCATGCACATGTTAAGATAGGACCTGTGTAAAAAGTAACACTACATGCAAATATATGTCCTGTCGATAAAGTGCCATGCACATGTAAATAAAGGACCGGTGTATAAAGTTCCATGCCTATGTAAAGATAGGACCTTTGTATAAAGTGCAATGCAGTGCAACGGTCAAAATGAATTGTGCGTTCCGGTCCGGTCTGATCTTGTCATTATGTAAAGATAGGTCCAGTGCATAAAATGCCATGTATATGGAAATATAGGACATGTGTATAAAGTATCACGTACACGTAAAGATGAGACCTGTGTATAAAGTGTCATCCACATGTAAAGATAACACCTGTGTATAAATTGTCATGCACGTGTAAAGATATTACCTGTGTTTAATGTGCCATGTACATGTAAATATAGGACCTGTGTATAAAATGTCATGCACATGTAAAGATAGGACATTTGTATAAAGTGTCATGCAAAAGTAAAGATACGACCTGTGTATGAAGTGCCATGTATATGGAAATATAGGACATGTGTTTAAAGTATCATGTACACGTAAAGATGAGACCTGTGTTTAAAGTGTCATCCACATGTAAAGATAACACCTGTGTATAAATTGTCATGCACGTGCAAAGATATGACCTATGTTTAATGTGCCATGTACATGTAAATATAGGACCTGTGTATAAAATGTCATGCACAATAAAGATAGGACATTTGTATAAAGTGTCATACAAAAGTATAGATACGACCTGTGTATGAAGTGCCATACACATGTTAAGATATGATATGTGTATAACGTACCATGTACACGTTAAGATAAGGACCTGTGTATAAAGTACCGTGCATGGGCGTAGGAGCGTTTCAATTATTGGGGGGGGCCAACCAATAACAGCAGCCAACATGTACCACGTAGCCTTAAATATTTTAATGCACATTATTTACGTTTATTTGTTAATACAGGGTTAGTATTTGCAGTTTTGCACCAACAAAGCATTAATACAGATTACAATACACATTTAGTTCTTCAGATATTGTATTTCAAATCAGATAAGTGATATGCGTATACTTGATCGGACACCCACACACCCGGATCCGATAGTATAATCTATATGTTTTATTTAGTATAATAGTCCCTTTTGTTTATATGTAATAAATATCATTGCTATCAAAGACTTCAACCATCGTTACTTAAATGCATTATTATGTATCGGTTTTTATAATACAAGCAAGCCCAGCAAAGACGATCTTATTCGTTAGTATTGAAATAGTCCAGGTTTAAAATAATAGTTAAGATCTCTTTGTGGCGGGTCGGAATCCATCATAGTGGCGGGCCGAATTCCGTCGAATGATGTAAAACTGGACAGTAAGGAGGCTATAGAACTATCATATACACTTTTTAAAACTTGCCAAAGTACTCCATCCTCTCTTTGTTCTTTGCTACAAATTCTGACGCTACTTGTAGAATGTTAATCTGATCAGTTTCGTCCTTGTGACAGTGTAGCAACATCATGTTGTTCAAACGTTCCTGTGACATCGTTGATCTTAAGTAGGTTTTAAGTCGACGTAAAGTCGAAAATGAACGTTCAGCCGTTGCGGTGGTAACGGGAATTGTAAAATACATCTGTATTAGTATAACGACAGCTGACATAAACTTCTTTGCGACTGGCTCATTATTTAATATGTCACAAACAGTTCTAATGCTTGATACTTTATCGACCTTCAATGCACTTCCTTTGATCATGTCTTCCATTAAAGGTAATTGCGCCTGCAGCTTTTGCATGTCGATGTCGTCTTTGTACAAGTTGCTTACGCTTACGGGGACATCAACGGAGACACCATTTGCCGCATCTATTACCAATCGTTCTATGTCCTCTACAACGTCAATATTCTTGTTTAGAAGTCGTCGCTCAAGATGATTCTGAATACAGTCGATAGCCTCGAAATACTGTTGGCGGAAGTAGTCTTTTGTGTTATCAAATTTCACACTATCTTCCCCGCAATCCAGTCGTTTTGGTACTCTTTTATATCGGGGCAGACAAGGGGTCTCCGTGATGTTCTGTGACATGGTTTCGATTTTATCATAGAACACTTTAAACGAGTCATCTGTTCTCTGTCTCGCACAGAAGGACATAAGCATCCTGCAACCATTCTTAGCGTCTACCACACACGAGTCTTTGTTTTGGAGTGTAATAGACAGTTGCTCAGTTGCGGCAAACAGCATATGTGAAAGATGCAGCCCAAAATATGTGTTAAATTTCTGCATCAAGGTTGAAATACCACCAGCACGTCTTGAATAATCATCATTCCCTGATGCGTTCACCTCATCCATAGTATCTATGAGGACTTCATAGTTGTCTAACACAGAACTTATAGCAGACGTTCTTACAGTCCATCGAGTCGGGCACAATGGCTTGATAGTTGCTGTAGATTTTCCCGATTCGACTTGTAGCTTCTCAAACAAAACTTGACGTTTTGGCGACCACTTTATGAGTGAGGCGATCTCTTTAACTAGATCGATTGCTTTTATTTGACGGCATGAATCTTGTAGACCTAGATTTAAACAATGTGCAAAACAGTGCACAACAATGGCCTGTGGAACTTCTTGTCGAATTTTAACGGCCACTCCATTTATATGACCCATAAAGTTGGACGCTCCATCATACCCTTGACCACGACAATTGTTGAGTGGTAAACATAGACGAAGAAGAACGTCCTTAATAGAAAGGAGAATTGTTGCAGCCTTGGTATCGTCCACCTGAATCATGCCTATAAAGTCCTCATGTACAACAAAGTGCTCGTCGACCCAACGAATGCTTATTGAAAGTTGCTCCCTGTTGGAAATGTCTCTTGTTTCGTCCGCCAATATGCTGTACCATTTCACCTCAGATATTTTTTGGATAAGTTTTCTTAGTAAATTGTGCCCCATTAGATTGATTTGTTCACTGATTATGATTGGAGATTGGTATGTGCGCTGTTGAACCCAGTTATTAAGAAGGGGACTATCGTCTGCTCTGAGCATCATCAGCTGGTCGAAATTCCCCTGTCCTTCTCTTTTACCTCGCACAGGTAAGCCCTGACGCAGCATAAACTTCAACGATTTTAGTTGTTTAATCAAACATTCACGATGATTAGCTTGATCGGCTTTATTCTGGTTGTGTATACTACTCTGAACGTTCTCTGAACGTTGATTCCTTTCTTTGCGAACTCAACCTTTTCAACTACTAATTCTTTATGGGTATGACTCTGTTCGTGTTCACGAAATTTCGCGGGGGCCTTTTTCCAGTTATTGAATCCTTCATTCATGAAGTTAGTTTCCGACTTTGTGCTGAATGATATCAGGGAATGGTTGGAAGCGAATTGGCATGTTGAACAATAGACACGGTTATTTGTTATACAGTATGTAAGCCATGGGTAATCAACAAACCAACTTGCCTGATATGTCCGTTCTCGGTTTTTATAGATTCTCACAGACCCGTCTAATATTTCTGTGTCTGTTTGGTGAAATGGCTCCAAGGATGAACAACATAAAGCATTACAATTAACGTTACGCGGTAAGGTACTAACATGAACTTCACTTGGATCTACTGGAACAGGGCTATGGGTCCCGATGTGTTTATTGTCAGGCGTGTGGACACTGTTTTCCGAAACAGATTGCGTTAATGGACTTGTTTTGTTGTCACTGCTTTGGTCACATGATCTTTCACCTACATTTTCAATGTCATGCTGTAGACTCTGTTCTTTGTTGTTTTCTATCTTTATCGTTGATTCTTTGGTGACTTTGTCTGACCTTTTTTCAAAGAACGAAAACAGTGTACCCTGTTTTGATCGATTTGGTTTGCTTACTTTAGTTGTGTTTTTATAGTTTGATTGACTCGGAGGACACTTGCGTTTGTTTGAAGATTGTTTTGGTTCACAAGAGACGGTCTCTGCAGTTGGCAAGATAGCACAGAAATGGTTGGGTTGAAATAAACTCCCCGTACGCGCGTCCAAATTTCCGTCACGCGACCACAATACTATGAACGGGTTTCGTTTTGTACTTGGGCTGCTGATTGAATTGCGTACTCGTATATGACCATTAAGCAAGGGTCTAATGCCGTGACTTGTATCAGGATAAGCTGAATAAATATCAGTATTAACCACATTCGGAAGGCTTAAAACCTGTAGCATAGATGACCAAGTTTTTGTTTCACACATATGCATGGCTTCTAATCTAACACATTCCTCTAGGTCAATGTCATTTCTATTAGCAAAAGTACACTAAACAAAGTTTTTTTATCTGTTGTCATGATACTTGGTTTTGATGCTGCTTCTTCCAGTATGGGGTGATCGCTGTAGAAATTGGCATTCAGATACAAATCACAGGCAGACAGCAATCTCAATGGTGATGCCAATGACTCATCACCTGTAAATATAACAAATATACACCTGAAACCACGTATGGCTGTTACAAGGAAGATACGGTATGATTAAATTGGAAAAAACACATGTATAAATTCACTATACATAGCACATATCAATAATTCCTCAGTTTCATTGAACTCGAACGGACACAGTTTTAATTATGGAAGGACAAACATATCGGCAGACGAACATACGGACGATATGCATGACGCTTATTAATATCCGCCATTGAAATATGATCAACATATTTTAAACAAGAGACCCATGAGGGCCTATACTCTACTGGCATTGATCTAGCTTGTTTCAAAAGGAACCATTATGTCATCAATATTCAAATACCACCCAAGTTTGGTGAAGATCATATAGTAAGTGGAAGCTCTATTGTTTTCACAAGCTGTATTATAGCAATTTCCACGATTCCAATTCGGATATGGCTGGATTTCGAAAGGAACCGAGCTCTCATGAATATCTAACTACTGTATAAGTTTGGTTGAGATACAATAAAAATAAAGACTGTATCGCATTAACAAAATCTTTTATAGCAATTTTGACAATTTCAAGGGTCATAATCCAGTCATGCATGGGCGGATCTGGCTGGCTTTTAATAGGTACCGAGCTCTCATGGATATCTCACTAATGTATAAGTTTGGTTGAGATATAACAAAAAAAAAGAAAAGACTGTATCGTGTTAACAAAGTTTTTTTATAGCAATTTTCACCATTTCAAGAGTCATAATCCAGTCTTGCATGGGCGTATCTGGCTGATTTTCAAAAGAAATCAAGCTCCCGTGGATATATAACTACTGCATAGAATTAGTTGCGATACAATAAAAAATGAAGACTGTATCGTGTTAACAAGAAATTGTTTACAGAAGGACGGATGCACGCATGCACGCACGACGGACAAATTGCTACGGCATAAGCCCTTCTGGCCTTTGCCAAGTAGAGCAAAAAAACCCGGACACAGTCACTATATAACAGGATACCAGAGTTACTTCGTTAGCTAAAATCTTTAAGCCGAAATGGATTAAAGATATGTACGACATGATACTTACTTTACAGTGATACATGTTCACCCGTCCCAACGATTTTTGGGGAAATTGCAGACGACAATTCCTAAATGATGGCTGAAAACCAGACGGACGCAGCGGCGAATAAATGTTTTCACCAAAAACAATAATAAAATGATGGAGTTTAAATAATTTCACAAGTTTAATTAAAGTTCAACCAACAGTTTTGGAGAAACATTGCAAACGACAGTATTTTGAAAGCGGACGGGAACACAAACAGACAAAGCAATGACTGTATTATTTCCCGAAATAGAAGATAACCACAGCAAATCGATGATTGGTTTCAATAATGGTTATTATTATTTTTATTATTATCTATATAGAATTTCAATGACATACACGTTCATACAAAACAATCTTATTCAAAAAGGATTTTTATTTTGATACATTCAAATCTCATGAAACGCTAAGAGGTGATATTTCATGTTTACAGTGGTAAACGGCAACTGCTTAGCCTACCGCCAATCAAAGAAATCACATGAAACCACAATCCCTTTACAATGAGACCCAAACGCTTAAGTAGTAACAGCCAGTTATTGACAGTCAATTACTATTAACCATTAAGTAACGAACGGACCGAACCCCTTTAAACAAACTGTCGACGAGTGACACTTTTACAAAAATGATTTAACGGCCTCTACTAACCTTTCAAATACAGTGAAGTAGCATTAAACAAGCAATCTCCATTTCCAGTTGTTTTCACAGGGCGGACTTTTGAAAAAGGTATGTCTGTAGGAGCCAGTGTCTCAGCTAGACCATCCGTCTGCATATTTGAGTAGCTAGGGTTGTTGGTAGTTAACGTGAGTGGTGCTATGATAGTTTTATACCTAGCATCCAACTCTAAAAAGCATGTTCTATTCCCCGTTGATATGGCATCTTTCAACTTCCGCAGGTCGGAGATGACAGAGTCATCACTGAAATGCAATATAGTTAATATGATTGCATGGAATGAAAAATGAATAAATCGGAGTAGCAAGATTGTAAAATGAAACAATTTCAAACATTTACCCTAATTAAGTAATGAGGCTGGCACGATATAGCGCAGTTGGTAGTGTTACTAAGGTGGTCCTTTCTATCATATGCGCACACAGTTTGAAGTTATTATGTATCTTAATGTTGTGACTATTATTGGGGGGACCAAAGCATATGGTGCCCCCCCCCCCCAGCCTGAACAATGGGGGGGCCCGGCCCCCCCTGGCCCCCCGGCTCCTACGCCTATGCCGTGTACATGAAAATATAGAACCTGTGAATAAAGTACCATGCACATGTAAAGAAAGGACCTGTGTAAAATGTGTCATGTACATGTAAAGATAGGACCTGTGTTTAAAGTGCCATGTACATGTTAAGATAGGACCTGTGTATAAAGTGTCATGTACAAGTAAATACAGGAGCAGTGTATAAAGTGCCACGTACATGTAAAGATAGGACCTGTATATAAAGTGCCATGGACATGTAAAGATGGGACCTGTGTATAAAATATCATGTATATATAAAGATAGGATCTATGTATAAATTGTCATGCACATGTAAAGATAAAACCTGTGCATAAAGTACCATGTACATGTAATGATATGATCTGTATATAAAGTACAATTTATATGTAATGATAGGACCTGTGTATAAAGTACCATGTACATGTGAAGATAAGGACCTGTGTATAAAGTACCGTGTACATTTTAACATAGGACCTGTGTATAAAGTACCATGTACATGTTAACATAGGACCTGTGTATAAAATACCATGCACATGTCAAGATAGGACCGGTGTATAAAGTGCTATGTACATGTAAAGATAGGACCTGTATATAAATTGCCATGTAATGTAAAGATAAGACCTGTGTATCAAGTACCATGTACATGTAAAGATAGATCATGTATATAAATTGTCATGTACATGTAAAGATAGGACCTGTGTATGAAGTACCATGTATATATAACGACAGGATCTGTGTATAAAGTGCCATGCACATATAATTAGAGGACCTGTGTATAAAGTATCATGTACATGTAAAGAAAGGACCTGTGTATAAAGTGTTATGTACATGTAAATATAGGACCAGTGAATAAAGTGTCATGTTCGTGTGAGGATAGGACATGTGTATAAAGTGCAATGTACATGTAAAGATAGGACCCGTGTATAAAATTCCATGTAAATGTAAAGATAGGACATGTGTATAAAGTACCATGTACGTGTAATGATATGACATGTGTAGAAAGAATCATGTACATGTAAAGATAGGACATGTGTATAAAGGATCATGTACATGTAAATATAGGGTATGTGTATCAAATATCATGCACATGTGAAGATATGACCTGTGTATCAATTGCCATACACATGTAAAGATAGAACCTGTGTATCAAGGTTCATGGACTTGTAAAGTTAGAAAATGTGTATAAAGTACCATGTACAAGTAAAGATAGGACCTGTATATAAAGTACCATGCACATGTAAACATAGGTCATGTGTATAAAGTATCCTGTACATGTAAAGATAACACATGTGTATAAAGGATCATGAACATGTAAACATAGGGCATGTGTATCAAATGCCATGTACATGTGAAGATAGGATCTGTGTATCAAGTGCCATACACATGTAAAGATAGAACCTCTGTATCTAGTACCATGCACATGTAAAGATAGGACATGTGTATAAAGTGCCATTTACATGTAAGGGTAATACTTGTGTATTAAGCACATGTACATGTAAAGATAAGACATGTGTATAAACTGCTATGCACATGTAAACATGGACCTGTGTATAAAGTACCATGTACATGTTCAGGTAAACCTTGTGCATAAAGTACCATGTACATGTAAAAATAGGACCTGCGTATAAAGTGCCATGCACATGTAAAGATAGGACCTGTGTTTAAAGTAAAATGTACATGTAAAGATAGGACCTGTGTATAAAATGTGATTTACAAATAAATATATGTAAAAAGCAAATATATGTAAGAAGGAAAAGTGATATAAAGTTCCATGACCATGTAAATATAGGACCTGTGTATAAATTGTCAGGCACATGTAAATTGAGCTAACTAAATGGAGGAAACGTTCCAAAACTACATACCTAGGGAACCCGTAGTGATTATAGTAGTGTTGTTTTGTGATGGTGGAAGCTATCTATAGACGTAAACGATTATGCTATATGTATATATATCAGCACACTCGACTTCTTCCATAGCAAGACATGTGTTGTTTTGTGTTGGTGGAAGCTATCTGTAGACGTACACGAGTATGCTATATGTTTATATATTAGCACACTCGACTTCTTCCATAGCAAGACATGTGTTGTTTTGTGTTGGTGAAAGCTATCTTTAGACGTACACGAGTATGCTATATGTTTATATATCAGCACACTAGACCTCGTCCATAGCAAGGCATGTGTTGTTTTGTGTTAGTGGAAGCTATCTCTAGACGTACACGTGTATGCTATATTTTTTATATATTAACACACTCGAACTTGTCCATAGCCTGGCATGTGTTGTTTTGTGTTGGTGGAAGCTATCTTTAGACGTACACGAGTGTGCTATATGTTTATATATTAGCACACTAGACCTCGTCCATAGCAAGTCATGTGTTGTTTTGTGTTGGTGGAAGCTATCTTTAAACGTACCCGATTATGCTTTATGTTTATATATTAGCACACTCGACCTCGTCTATAGCAAAGGCTTGTGTTGTTTTGTGTTGGTGAAAGCTATCTTTAGACGTAAACGAGAATGCTTTATATTTATATATTAGCACACGCGACTTCGTCCATAGCAAGGCATGTGCTGTTTTGTGTTGGTGAAAGCTGTCTATAAACGTACACGAGTGTGCTATATGTTTATAAATTAGCACACTCGACTTCGTCTATAGCTACCATCTGTTGTATTGTGTTGGTGGAAGATATCTGTAGACGTACACGAGTGTGCTATATGTTTTTTTATTAGCACAATCGACCTCGTCCATAGCAATGTATGTGTTGTTTTGTGTTGGTGGAAGCTATCTATAGACGTACACGAGTATGCTATATTTTTATATATTAGCACACTCGACCTCGTCCATAGCAAGGCATGTTTTGTTTTGTGATGATTGAAGCTTTCTATAGACGTACACGAGTATGCTATATGTTTATATATTAGCACACTCGACCTCGTCCATAGCAAGGCATGTGATGTTTTGTGTTGATGGAAGCTAGCTATAGACGTACAATAACACGAGTGTTCTATATGTTTATATATTATCACACTTGACTTCGTCCAAAGCAAGGCATGTGTTGTTTTTTATTGGGGGAAGCCATCTATAGACGTACACGAGTATGCTATATGTTTATATATTAGAACACTCGACTTCGTCCATAGCAAGACATGTGCTGTTTTGTGTTAGTGGAAGCTATCTTTAGACGTACACGAGTGTGCTATATATTTATATATTTGCAACCTTGACCTCGTCCAAACCAAAGCATGTGTTGTTTTGTGTTGGTGGAAGCTTTCTATAGACGTATACGAGTATGATATATGTTTATATATTAGCACACTCGACTTCGTCCATAGCAAGGCATGTGTTGTATTGTGTTGGTGGGAGCTATCTATAGACGTACATTAACACGAGTATGCTATATGTTAATTCATTAGAACACTCGACTTCGTCCATAGCAAGACATGTGTTGTTTTGTGTTGGTGGAAGCTATCTATAGACGTATACGAGTATGATATATGTTTATATATTAGCACACTCGACCTCGTCCATAGCAAGGCATGTGTTGTTTTGTTTTGGTGGAAGCTATCTATAGACGTACACGAGTGTGATGTAGGGTTATGTATTAGCACACTCGACCTCGTCCATAGCAAGGCATGTTTTGTTTTGTGATGATTGAAGCTTTCAATAGACGTACACGAGTGTGCTATATGTTTATATATTAGCACACTCGACCTCGTCCATAGCAAGGCATGTGATGTTTTGTGTTGATGGAAGCTAGCTATAAACGTACAATAACACGAGTGTTCTATATGTTTATATATTATCACACTTGACTTCGTCCAAAGCAAAGCATGTGTTGTTTTTTATTGGGGGAAGCCATCTATAGACGTACACGAGTATGCTATATGTTTATATATTAGAACACTCGACTTCGTCCATAGCAAGACATGTGCTGTTTTGTGTTAGTGGAAGCTATCTTTAGACGTACACGAGTGTGCTATATATTTATATATTTGCAACCTTATACTCGTCCAAACCAAAGCATGTGTTGTTTTGTGTTGGTGGAAGCTTTCTATAGACGTATACGAGTATGATATATGTTTATATATTAGCACACTTGACCTCGTCCATAGCAAGGCATGTATTGTTTTGTGTTGGTGGAAGCTATCTATAGACGTACACGAGTGTGATATAGGGTTATGTATTAGCACACTCGACCTCGTCCATAGCAAGGCATGTGTTGTTTTGTTTTGGTGGAAGCCATCTATAGACGTACACGAGTATACTATATTTTCATGCTTTTATCAGCGGTAGGCAGTATCAGTCATGTATGTATAAGCGGTAGATAGCATGAATCATGTTTTTATCATCGATAGGCAGTATCAGTCATATGTGTATCAGCGGTAGACAGCATGAATCATGTTTTTATCATCGGTAGGCAGTATGAGTCATGTATGTATCAGCGGTAGACAGCATGACTCATGTTTTTTATCAGCGGTAGGCAATCTGAATCATGTATGTATCAGCGTTAGGCAGCATATATCATGTTTTTATCAGCGGTAGGCAATCTGAATCATGTATGTATCAGTGGTAGGCAGTATGAGTCATGTATGTATTAGCGGTAGACAGTAAGAATCATGTATTTATCAGCCATAGGCAGCATGTTTCATGTATGTATTAGCGGTTGTCAGCATGAATCGTGTTTTTATCAGCGGTAGACAGCATGTATCATGTCTTTTATCAGCGGTAGGCAGTATGAGTCATGTATGTTTCAGCGGTAGGCAGTATGAGTCATGTATGTATCATCGGTAGGTAGTATCAGTCATGTATGTATAAGCGGTAGATAGCATGAATCATGTTTTTATCAGCAGAAGGCAGTATAAGTCATGTATGTATCAGCGGAAGACAGCATGAATCATGTTTTTATCAGCGGTGGGCAATATGAGTCATGTATGTATCATCAGAAGACAGCATGAATCATGCTTTTTATCAGCGGTAGGCAGCATGAGTCATGTATATATCAGCGGTAGGAAGTATGAGTCATGTACGTATCAGCGGTAGGCTGTATGAGTCATGTATATATCAGCAGTAGGCAGTATCAGTCATGTATGTATAAGCGGTAGACAGCTTGACTCATGTTTTTATCAGCGGTAGGCAGTATCAGACATGTATGTATCAGCGGTAGGCAATATGAGTCATGTATGCATCAGCTGTAGGCAGCATTATTCATGTATGTATCAGCGGTAGGCAGTATGAGTAATGTATGCATCAGCGGTAAAGAGCATGAATCATGCTTTTATTAGCAGTAGATAGCATGAATCATGATTTTATCAGTGGTAGGCAGTATCAATCATGTTTGTAAAAGCGGTAGATAGCATGAATCATGTTTTTATCAGTGGTAGGCAGTATGAGTCATGTATGTTTAAGCGGTAGACAGCATGAATCATGTTTTATCTGTGGAGGGCAGTATGAGTCATATATGTATCAGCGGTAGACAGCATGAATCATGTTTTTAACAGCGGTATGCAGTATAAGTCATGTATGAATCAGCGGTAGGCAGTATGAGTCATGTATGTATCAGCGGTAGGCAGTATGAGTCATGTTTGTATCAGCGGTAGGCAGTATGAGTCATGTATGTATAAGCGGTAGGCAGTATCAGTCATGTATGTATAAGCGGTAGACATCATGAATCATGTTTTTATCAGCGGTATGCAGTATGAGTCATGTATGTATCAGCGGTAGGCAGTATGAATCATGTTTTTATCAACGGTAGGCAGCATGAGTCATGTATATATCAGCGGTAGAGAGCATGAATCATGTTTTTATCAGCGGTAGACAATATGAGTCATGTATGTATCAGCGGAAGGCAGTATGAGTCATGTATGTATCAGCGGTAGGCAGTATGAGTCATGTATGTATCAGTGGTAGGCAGTATGAGTCATGTATGTATCAGCGGTAGACAGCATGAATCATGCTTTTATCAGCGGTATGCAGTATGAGTCATGTATTTATCAGCGGTAGGCAGTATGAGTCATGTATATATCAGCGGTAGGCAGTATGAGTCATGTATGTATCAGCGGTAGACAGCATGAATCATGCTTTTATCAGCGGTAGGCACTCTGAGTCATGTATATATCAGCGGTATGCAGTATGAGTCATGTATGTATCAACGGTAGGCAGTATGAGTCATGTATGTATCAGCGATAGAAAATCTGGTTCATTTTAAGTTGATAATCATATACATTACAGTCATCATTTATATGCATGGTTAATATGTAATTACAATGTTAGATGACATGTATTGGCTTGACTGTGTGTGACCATTTACGTGCAAGTAGTGAGTTACATGGCATATGTAGTGACTTGTCTGTGTTTGCCAGCTCGTTACATTTTTCCAAACTGTAACCATGTAATTTTGCATCAATTACACCTTTATAATTCAAACTGAACAACTTCTTAATGTTGTAAAAAACATCGCTTTAAATTGATTTACAATGACAAACAACGGTCTGTCATATCTATCATACACTGCTGTGGGTTTGTTTATGGTACTTTGACCAGATATAGTATTGTCAAACAGTAGTGATGTGCCAATAATCAATTATAATCGATTGTTTGCTGTGCTATATCAAGCGTCGATTAAATTTTCATAATTTTGATTAATCACAAACTATGTTTCTTGCTATGTAGTCAAATGCATAAAAATGGAGTCAGGAGTCAAATTAAGACAAAATATGTAGAGAGTTGTTGTTCATAAAAAGAACTTAATAAGCTAGCTCTGCGGTAATATATTTTTATTTCAAACAAAAAAGGTAAACTGCATAGTTATTATTACATGTTTCGCAAATTTTTTCATTATTATATTCACACTATTTGAATTTAAAGAATATATTTCTGATTACAAATGCAGTAGAAGTGAACATGTAGCTAGTTACATGGTATTTTCCACACTTTTTAATAAGCTTAATTTATAGAATTTAAATATAACAGGGGTGAGCTAGACATAGTTGTAGTCACATATTTTTTTTCCAGTGTTCTAAGGATACTGGTTCATAGTGTAGTGAGTCTCCTGTAAAAATCACATGTAGTGACTTACAGGCATAAACACGTATGCGTGTTCCGCAAGTTACTGGCAAACTTTTTTACATAAAGTTTTTGAGCGACCGAGATTAGAGCCTACGATTCAAAATATGGGTGAAAGGTCACTCAAGATGGCGCCTTTGACCACTCGGACACGGTGGACCCTACAATAGATGAGGCAAACTGGTCTAACCACAAGTGCTCACCACAATTTGTACGGGTTATAAAAGACTGTTATAGTTGTAGTTGCATGGTGTTTTCCGTCTCTTTCAATATTTTTTTCAGTTATATGGTGTCATGCCGCAGACACATGATATGATAACCGGCACTCAGTCACATTATACTTAAACCGGGACAACCAGACCTAGAAATATCCTCTAAATGCTGAGCGGCAAGCGTGGAGGCTTCTAATACAAATATAAGTATTTGGTATGACCCGGCCTGGGGTTGAACCCAAGACCTCCCGCATTAAAGCGGAAGCATTATCACTAAACCACTGCTGCGTTATGAAAGGTAAATATACGAGATTAAAACAAAACGTTGCGTACTATATTTCGTCTGAAAAATAGAAAAATATCTAATAGAACAATAAACCAATACAAAAATATTATATGCAGTATGGCGTCTAATTTATTGAATGCATTCCCGTCTGTTTAAAATCGCTTTACGGAACGTATTGTCAAAACTAATTTCTGCCGTAATCAATATAGATACTAAGATAGCGAGAGTTTCTTTGTCAAGAGGGGTGGGGGGTATTGTTTAAACAGACATGTTATTTGTGATGAATTGATTGGGATATGACATTAATAACCTCTGATATCTAGAAAGTCAGCCCGTAGTTTGACGCGGTGTTGTGGGTGACTATTTGGATATTTGAATATCTGTCATTTGAAAATAAACTAGGTGGTGAAGGGGAACGAGCGCTGTCTAATACCTAACTAAATACAACACAAATTGATATGTTATTGTTATCAAGATTGACCACACGAGCGTGGAAGACAGAAAAAACATCCGTATATGAATTTTGTTAAACGAAAGCACTTTTTGAATGGGGTTTACTGCTATTTTCAAGACATTTCAGATTTTATATGGGACACTGTATATCCAAGACATTTCAGATTATATATGGGACACTGTATATCCAAGACATTTCAGGTTATATATGGGACACTGTATATCCATTTCAGGTTATACAATGTACATGGAACACTGTATATCCAAGACATTTCAGGTTATATATGGGACACTATATATCCAAGACATTTCAGGTTATATATGGGACACTGTATATCCAAGTTATATATGGGACGCTGTATATTCAGGTTATATATGGGACGCTGTATATTCAGGTTTTATATGGGACGATGTATATCCAGTTTATATATGGGACGCTGTATATTCAGTTTATATATGGGACGCTGTATATACAGGTCATATATGGGACGCTCTAAATCCGGGTTATATATGGGACGCTGTATATTCAGTTTATATATGGGACGCTGTATATCCAGTTTATATATGAGACGCTGTATATTTAGGTTATATATGGGACGTTGTATATTCAGTTTATATATGAGACGCTGTATATCCAGTTTATATATGAGACGCTGTATATTCAGTTAATATACGAGACGCTGTATATTCAGGTTAAATATGGGACGCTGTATATTCAGTTTATATATGGGACGCTGTATATCCAGGTTATATATGGGACGCTGTATATCCAGGTTATATATGGGACGCTGTATATTCAGTTTATATATGGGAAGCTGTATATCAAGGTTATATATGGGACGCTGTATATAAAGTTTATATATGAGATGCTGTATATCCAGTTTATATATGAGACGCTGTATATTCAGGTTATATATGAGACGTTGTATATTCAGCTTATATATGAGACGCTGTATATTCAGCTTATATATGAGACGCTGTATATCCAGGTTATATATGAGACGCTGTATATTCAGGTTATAAATCAGACGCTGTATATTCAGGTTATATATGGGACGCTGTATATTCATGTTATATATCGGACGCTGTATATTCAGGTTATATATGGGACGCTGTATATTCAAGTTATATATGAGATGCTGTATATTCAGGTTATATATGAGACGCTGTATATCCAGGTTATATATGGGATGCTGTATATCCAGTTTATATGAGATGCTGTATATTCAGGTTATATATGGAATGCTGTATATTCAGGTTATATATGAGACGCTGTATATAAAGTTTATATATGAGATGCTGTATATCCAGTTTATATATGAGACCCTGTATATTCAGGTTATATATGAGACGTTGTATATTCAGGTTATATATGAGACGCTGTATATTCAGCTTATATATGAGACGCTGTATATCCAGGTTATATATGAGACGCTGTATATTCAGGTTATAAATGAGACGCTGTATATTCAGGTTATATATGGGACGCTGTATATTCATGTTATATATCGGACGCTGTATATTCAGGTTATATATGGGACGCTGTATATTCAAGTTATATATGAGATGCTGTATATTCAGGTTATATATGAGACGCTGTATATCCAGGTTATATATGGGATGCTGTATATCCAGTTTATATGAGATGCTGTATATTCAGGTTATATATGGAACGCTGTATATTCAGGTTATATATGAGACGCTGTATATCCAGTTTATATATGGGACGCTGTATATCCAGTTTATATATGAGACGCTGTATATTCAGGTTATATATGGGACGCTGTATATTCAGGTTAAATATGAGATGCTGTATATCCATGTTATATATGGGACGCTGTATATCTAGTTTATATATGGGATGCTGTATATCCAGTTCATATATGGCATGCTGTATATCCAGTTCATATATGGGACGCTGTATATCCAGGTTATATATGGGACGCTGTATATCCAGGTTATATATGGGACGCTGTATATTCAGTTTATATATGGGAAGCTGTATATCAAGGTTATATATGGGACGCTGTATATAAAGTTTATATATGAGACGCTGTATATCCAGTTTATATATGAGACGCTGTATATTCAGGTTATATATGAGACGCTGTATATTCAGGTTATATATGAGACGCTGTATATTCAGGTTATATATGAGACGCTGTATATTCAGGTTATATATGAGACGCTGTATATTCAGCTTATATATGAGACGCTGTATATTCAGGTTATATATGAGACGCTGTATATTCAGGTTATAAATGAGACGCTGTATATTCAGGTTATATATGGGACGCTGTATATTCATGTTATATATCGGACGCTGTATATTCAGGTTATATATGGGACGCTGTATATTCAAGTTATATATGAGACGCTGTATATTCAGGTTATATATGAGACGCTGTATATCCAGGTTATATATGGGACGCTGTATATCCAGTTTATATGAGATGCTGTATATTCAGGTTATATATGGAACGCTGTATATTCAGGTTATATATGAGACGCTGTATATCCAGTTTATATATGGGACGCTGTATATCCAGTTTATATATGAGACGCTGTATATTCAGGTTATATATGGGACACTGTATATTCAGGTTAAATATGAGATGCTGTATATCCATGTTATATATGGGACGCTGTATATCTAGTTTATATATGGGATGCTGTATATCCAGTTCATATATGGCATGCTGTATATCCAGGTTATATATGGGACGCTGTATATTCAGGTTATATATGGGACGCTGTATATTCAGTTTATATATGGGACACTGTATATCCAGTTTATATATGGGACGCTGTATATCCAAGTTATATATGGGACACTGTATATTCAGGTTATATATGGGACGCTGTATATTCAGGTTATATATGGGACGCTGTATATCCAGTTTACATATGGGACGCTGTATATCCAGGTTACATATGGGACGCTGTATATTCAGGTTATATCTGGGACGCTGTATATTCAGTTTATATATGGGACGCTGTATATTCAGGTTATATATGGGACGCTGTATATCCAGTTTATATATGGGATGCTGTATATCCAGTTTATATATGGGACACTGTATATCCAGGTTATATATGGGACGCTGTATATCCTGGTTATATATGGGACGCTGTATATCCAGTTTATATATGGGACGATGTATATCCAGGTTATATCTGGGACGCTGTATATTCAGTTTATATATGGGACGCTGTATATTCAGGTTATATCTGGGACGCTGTATATTCAGTTTATATATGGGACGCTGTATATCCAGGTTATATATGGGACGCTGTATATCCAGTTTATATATGGGACGCTGTATATCCAGGTTATATATGGGACGCTGTATATCCAGTTTATGTATGGGACGCTGTATATCCAGTTTATGTATGGGACGCTGTATATCCAGGTTATGTATGGGACGCTGTATATCCAGTTTATATATGGGACGCTGTATATCCAGGTTATATATGGGACACTGTATATCCAGGTTATATATGGAACGCTGTATATCCAGTTTATATATGGGACGCTGTATATTCAGTTAATATATGGGACGCTGTATATCCAGGTTATATATGGGACGCTGTATATTCAGGTTATATATGGGACGCTCTATATCCAGGTTATATATGGGAAGCTGTATATCCAGGTTATATATGGGACGCTGTATATCCAGTTTATATATGGGACGCTGTATATCCAGGTTATATATGGGACGCTGTATATCTAGGTTATATATGGGACGCTGTATATCCAGGTTACATATGGGATGCAGTATATCCAGTTTATATAAGGGACGCTGTATATTCAGGTTATATATGGGACGCTGTATACCCAGTTTATATATGGGACGCTGTATATCCATTTTATATATTGGACGCTGTATATTCAGTTTATATAAGGGACGCTGTATATCCAGGTTATATATGGGACGCTGTGTATCCAGGTTATGTATGGGACGCTGTATATTCAGCTGATGTATGGGATGCTGTATATCCAAGTTATGTATGGGACGCTGTATATCCAGGTTATGTATGAGACGCTGTATATCCAGGTTATGTATGGGATGCTGTTTATCCATTTTATATATGGGACGCTGTATATCCAGGTTATATATGGGACGCTGTATATCTAGTTGATATATGGGACGCTGTATATCCAGGTTATATATGAGACGCTGTATATTCAGGTTATATATGGGACGCTGTATATCCAGTTTATATATGGGACGCTGTATATTCTGGTTATATATGGGACGCTGTATATCCAGTTAATATATGGGACGGTGTATATCCAGGTTATATATGGGACGCTGTATATTCAGGTTATATATTGGACGCTGTATATCGAGGTTATATATGGGACGCTGTATATCCAGGTTATATATGGGATGCTGTATATCCAGGTTATATATGGGAAGCTGTATATCCAGTATATATATGGGACGCTGTATATCCAGGTTATATATGGGACGCTGTATATCCAGGTTTTATATGAGACGCTGTATATCCAGTTTATATATGGGACGCTGTATATCCAGGTTATATATGGGACGCTGTATATCCAGGTTATATATGGGACGCTGTATATCCAGTTTATATATGGGACGCTGTATATTCAGGTTATTTATGGGACGCAGTATATCCAGTTTATATATGGGACGCTGTATATCCAGTTTATATATGGGACGCTGTATATTCAGTTTATATATGGGACGCTGTATATCAAGTTTATATATGGGACGCTGTATATTCAGGTTATTTATGGGACGCAGTATATCCAGTTTATATATGGGACGCTGTATATCCAGTTTATATATGGGACGCTGTATATTCAGTTTATATATGGGACGCTGTATATCAAGTTTATATATGGGACGCTGTATATCCAGTTTATATATGGGACGCTGTATATCCAGTTTATATATGGGACGCTGTATATTCAGGTTATTTATGGGACGCAGTATATCCAGTTTATATATGGGACGCTGTATATCCAGTTTATATATGGGACGCTGTATATTCAGTTTATATATGGGACGCTGTATATCAAGTTTATATATGGGACGCTGTATATCCAGGTTATATATGGGACGCTGTATATCCAGGTTATATATGGTACACTGTATATCCAGTTTATATATGGGACGCTGTATATTCAGGTTATTTATGGGAGGCAGTATATTCAGTTTATATATGGGACGCTGTATATCAAGTTTATATATGGGACGCTGTATATCCAGTTTATATATGGGACGCAGTATATCCAGTTTATATATGGGATGCTGTATATCCAGTTTATATATGGGACGCTGTATATTCAGTTTATATATGGGACGCTGTATATTCATGTTATATATCAGACGCTGTATATTCAGGTTATATATGGGACGCTGTATATCCAGTTTTTATATGCCATGCTGTATATTCAGGTTATATATGGGACAATGTATATTCAGGTTATATATGCGACACTGTATATTCAGGTAATATATGCGACGCTGTATATTCAGGTTATATATGCGACGCTGTATATCCAGTTTATATATGGGACTCTGTATATTCAGGTTATATATTGGACGCTGTATATTCAGGTTATAAATGCGACGCTGTATATTCAGGTTATATATGCGACGCTGTATATCCATGTTATATATGGGACGCTGTATATACAGGTTATATATGGGACGCTGTATATCCAGGTTATATATGGGACGCTGTATATTCAGGTTATATATTGACGCTGTATATTCAGCTTATATATGGGACACTGTATATTCAGGTTATATATGGTACGTTGTATTTTCAGGTTTTATATGGGACGTTGTATATTCAGGCTATATATGGGACGCTGTATATTCATTACATTTCAGTTTATATATGGGATGCTGTATATCCAGGTTATATATGGGACGCTGTATATCCAGGTTATATATGGGATGATGTATATCCAGGTTATATATGGGACGCTGTATATCCAGGTTATATATATGACGCTGTATATTCGGGTTATATACGGAACGCTGTATATTCAGGTTATATATGGGACTCTGTATATTCAGGTTATATATGGGACGCTGTATATCCAGGTTATATATGTGACTCTGTATATTCGGGTTGTATACGGAACGCTGTATATTCAGGTAATATATGAGATGCTGTATATTCAGGTTATATATGGGACGCTGTACATTCAGGTTATATATGGGACCCTGTATATTCAGTTTATATATGGGACGCTGTATATCGAGGTTATATATGGGACGCTGTATATTCAAGTTATATATGGGACGCTGTATATCCAGTTGATATATGTGACGCTGTATATCCAGGTTATATATTGGACGATGTCTATCCAGGTTATATATGGGACGCTGTATATTCAGGTTATATATGGGACACTGTATATTCAGGTTATATATGGGACGCTGTATATTCAGGTTATATATTGGACGATGTCTATTCAGGTTATATATGGGATGCTGTCTATTCAGGTTATATATGAGACACTGTATATTCAGGTTATATATGAGACGCTGTATATTCAGGTTATATATGAGATGCTGTATATTCAGGTTATATATTGGACGCTGTCTATTCAGGTTATATATGGGACGCTGTATTTCCATTACAATTCAGGCTATATATGGGACGCTGTATATTCATTACATTTCATGTTATATATGGGATGCTGTATATCCAGATGATGTATGGGACGCTGTGTATCCAGGTTATATATGGGATGCTGTATATCCAGGTTATATATGGGACGTTGTATATCCAGGTTATATATGTGACGCTGTATATTCGGGTTGCATACGGAACGCTGTATATTCAGGATATATATGAGACGCTGTATATTCAGGTTATATATGGGACGCTGTATATTCAGTTTATATATGGGACGCTGTATATCCAGTTTATATATGGGACGCTTTATATCCAGTTTATATATGGGACGCTGTATATCCAGGTTATATATCGATGGCTTGGCGCAAGACTGGACCAAGTCACTTTTTGAAAATTGTTCAGGAGAAGCAAAAAACTGATTATATTCTTCAATATTTGTATAAGAAGGATATAACAAAGCATATTTATACTTAATCATACATGAATTTATGCTATGTAATTTAATTGACATTTTTATAACTAGAAATGTGGTATTTGAGAAGTGGACTCATTTTGCGCTGAATATCTAGGCGCAAGACAAGTCCAACTCAACTTAGACCTATTTTGCATTAAACATTTCAGTGCAAGACAAGACCAAGTTGAGTTTGGCTTATCTTGCACTGATACATTAAGAGTCATTCTAAACCAACTAGAGTATTTTAAGTCTTGTTTTTATGTGAAATAGGTTCAACTTAGTACAGAACTCTGACTTTTTAAGATTTTTGAAGATAAGAATTATATACTTTTAAAGTTTTTTTTTAACATTTCAAATCAAAATTGACATTATGACTGTACAGACAGTTTTGGTAACTAGTAATGATTTCATTGGCCTCTGCCATTAAAATAATAATTTAGCTTAATAAATGATAAGATATATAATCATGCAAACAGAAAGATTTTTTTTTCAAATTAAATATATAAAACTAGATGTTAGCCTATTTCAAATAAGAAATGAAATGTTATTGAGTATTACAATATACATTAATTATTTTTTCGACTGAAATAATATTTTCAAAGATAAATCTCCTGCTTTTAATCTTTTTCTTTAACAATATTATGTTTATAATTTTACCCAATACAGCTTAAAATCATCCAGGCTATATCGATTTATCTAGCAATAAAGTACTAGCTAGACATATTTTGTTTATTATCATTATACTGGGTATAATAAGCCTATTGATATACCTCTACCCACCCCCAACTCAGACTTGTGGCTCAGAATGAGGTAAAAATTGATGGTAGACTGAAATAATTGACTACTGACAACCCCCTGTGGTCCCGGATAAGAATAAACTCACTGTCAATCTCTGCAGAGGAGTCTGAATTGGTGTCATGTTCATCTTATCATTTTTTGTAATGTTCATTATTGTGGTTAAATTATTAGCCCCTGTGTGGTTCCTGGGAGCCATATGAGTGATGACAAGGAAAGGATCACTGTGGCTTATGCATGTCGTAAGAAGCGACAATTTGAGTAATACAACAGAATTTGCTGAAACTCTGCAGTTCTGCAGGTATGAAGGTTCTAAGTTCATTCTGCATATTCATTTGTTGATGTGACATTTTTCATCTATGTGTTAATTTGTTATTTTTGTACATGTAGAGTAAACCTGGAATCTTCTTTCTTATTGGTATCGAATAACCTACAATGTGTTGGTACACCGTAAAACCCTATTTATTCATTCATTTTGACTAGTGACTAATATTTAGAGACCGACAGCTTTGGAGGCCTTTTACCATTAAACAACAATTCAACAGTTTTATGTCAAAATTATCACAACACAAAATTATTTCTTTTTTGTCTTTTCTTAACTGAAGGTCAAGGAATTTATAAATGTAAAAGGCAATTTCATTTGCTCCTTGACATGATATGCCTTCATGTCATGGAAGAATCTGCTGAAAGTCTAAACAGGCTCATTGTCTTAAATTTCCCGCCCTTTATCAAATTCTTTGTTTTGATGTGACGTTTTTGCTTTTAATGTATTTTCCACAGTCCATTTGCATCACAACTTTTTAAAAGCTAATGCAGGAGCATAAATCACACCTGTCCTTTTAAGGTTTGTGAAAGGCAATGTTAAATTGGTGGTCGAAGATAGCGATACACTTGAACCTGGCTCTAGATACCATTTGTTTGAAACTTGAATATTGGCAGTATTGTGAATTCTATTAAAAACTAATTTATAAAATTATGGTCCTTAATTTGAGCTACCTGATCTGGAGGAATACTATTCAGCCTATTAGTGTTTGTTTTTTTCCTGCTTTAGTCAGGTGAGTCTACACCAGATATTTTGTTTCAAGTAAATCCACACTTTTTTAAAGCAATGTCTACCATTGCATGATCTATATCTGGTAAATGCAAACGAAATGTTTTGCATTACAGGAACAGATTGATCGTCAACTTTGGAATGCCATTTTCTGAAATTAATGAAAATGTTTTTTTTTCCCATCTGATATGATTTGGTGACATTATGACTTATCAGATTGTGTTATCTGCTAAACTACTATATATCCTTCTCAATCCTCAATTCTATATCCTTTTTTCTTTCACAATGTGACTTCTTAAATTTTCTATTAATTTTGTCTTCTTCATTGCGGATGACATATTGACACTATTTCTGGATCATCGTTACTTAGATCCATTTCTTCATTTATCAACACTCCAATATAAAATTTATTGTTTGACTACCCTTACCGAGTTTTGTGGCTTAAACTTGTATGCTCAGAATCAGTTACTTCAGTTTCCATGGTAAAATCATTTGCTAAGAAGTTTAATCAATGTAAGTTTCTGGAATAGATTTAGACTATAGCACGTATTTTATGAGGCATAATGGAACATCATCATCAGTTCAGATTATGTCAGTATGTCAACAGATATATTTGTTTTATTTATTGAACTCCCCATTATTACTCTTTCAATGCCAGAACCATCTAATTCTGGTTCTGATTCAATTTTTTCTGGTTTAGAAAATATATGTGCATTGACTAATGCAATTGTATGGCACTTTACCTCAGGAATAGACACTTTACTTTGTTGAGATGAATAATCATCTTTGTCAGAAGTTTCTTACAAATAATTATTGAACTATCACAATCTGATAAACCTGGTTCATAAATTTGTGTCAATTAAGATGCCAAATGTTCATTAAAGTTGTTGTAAACAACATGAGTAATCGCCTTCGAGTATTTCAGAAAAATCTTCAAAGTCACTAGATTCATCATTGTTTATAGCTTTTTTCAAAAGTGTAATGTGTGTGACTTCAAATACAAATGTTTCATGGTTTGGAAAAACAGTAGAGGCTCAATATCTAACAATTAACAGACAAAGAATCTCCACGTTTATGTAATTGAACCTATAAATTCATTTCCAATAGTAAATTAGCATTACTGGAATTTACTGCCATAAAGATTCAAACGCATGGTATCCAAAGTCAGTTTTAGGTGTGCCTAAAATGTATTACTTATATTTGTCAATACTATGTTAATGCACAATATCTGGGAGGGATCTAGTATATTAAGGGGGAAGGGTGTAACTTTAATTTAAAGAAACTAAAACGTTTGCCATATTCAAATATGTACACAACTCAACATATATAATGCAACTACTTAACCATATAATTGGAGGGGGAGGGGGATTAAGACAGTTATCCCCACTACCACCTTCTGTAAACATGTTTGCAAAAACTGTTGCTAAAGATTTAATTGATACAGTTACAATGTTATTATATATAATTATCCTTTCGTAATCTATCAATCAAGACTTATATTATGTTTAATACCATAGCCTCACAGTCTAATACTTAAAAATGAAAATCTTTGATAAACAAACAATTTTAGTATTATTTTAAGTTTGTTTTTATCTTTTCTTTCAGCTCTTACTCTTACTTTAACATCTTTTTTTTCTTTCGAATTTATTTGTTTGACAACTACGACACTCAATATGTTGTTTGTTGTAAGGGGAGGGCTAAATCAAATGTTGGAATAACTTGTGACCCAACCCCATTTCTAAATTATCAATAGAGTTAAAATATATTAAACCACAGCAATTATAAACTCTTTTCAAAACAACATAAGTCTATCTGATGCTTTAAATATTGGTATAGTGAAATATTTCACTGTAAGACAAGGCCAACTCTACTTGGACCTGTTTTATGTAATATAATTTAAACGCTAGACAAGACCAATTCTACTTGGACCTGTATTGCGTCTAGAAAAACTTCTTTTATTAGATAGACCTTTTTGTTTCTTACCAACAATATTAAAATATGTAAGAATAAAAGTTTATTATTTTTACAAGATGTGTATTTCTATGTGCTTTATTCAAATATGTAAAAAAGTGATTTTGTGAAAAAAAATGAGTTGGACCAGTCTTGCGCCAAGCCATCGATATGTGACGCTGTATATCCATTATATTTCAGGTTATATATGGGACCCTCTATATCCATTTCATTTCAGGAACGCTGTATATCCAGGTTATATATGAGACGATGTATATCCAGTTTATATACGGGACGCTGTATATTCAGGTAATATATGGGACGCTGTATATTCAGGTAATATATGGGACGCTGTATATTCAGGTTATATATGGGATGCTGTATATTCAGGTTATATATGGGATGCTGTATATCCAGGTAATATATGGGACGCTGTATATTCAGGTTATATATGGGATGCTGTATATTCAGGTAATATATGGGACGCTGTATATTCAGGTAATATATGGGACGCTGTATATTCAGGTTATATATGGGATGCTGTATATCCATTACATTTCAGGTTTTATATGGGACACTTTGAATTCAGGTTAAACATGGGACTCTGTATATCCATTTCAGGTTATATATGGGACGCTGTTAATCCATTACATTTCAGGTTATATATGGGACGCTGTATATCCAATACATTTCAGGTTATATATGGGACGCTGTATATTCAGGTGTTATATGGGACGCTGTATATCCAGGTTATATATGGGACGCTGTATATCCAGGTTGTATATGGGACGCTGTATATCCAGGTTATATATGGGACGCTGTATATTTAGGTTATATATGGGACGCTGAAGTCTACTTTCACTTTTTCAACAATGTAGACACTGAGCAGAAACTATCGTATATGACACATGACCCCTACTTTTCTCAGCATATTGTGAAAGTGCAGAGGTTGACAAACAGTAAAATTTAAGTTTCACTTCTTTCATTTTGGTTATCTCTGTGCATGACAAGCCTTTAAACTTTTATTGTTAACTATAGAATAAAGAACAAAAACTATTGGTGGGATTACACCTTGACATTGTCCAATACAGGGTATGTTTCATGAATTGTAACTTGTTACTTGTTGAAATGTAGACCGCAGCGTGGTGTAGTTGCAGAGCGTCTGCCTCGCATGTGAAGGTCGTGGGTTCGATCCCCGCCCGGGTCATACAAAAGACTTTAAAATTTGAACTAGAACTCCCTCGCTTGGCGTTCAGCATTTAGAGGAGTGTTCTAGGGCTCCTCGGCCCGATATCAGTATAATGTGATTGGGTGGGGTATCATACAATATGTCTGCGGCATGATACTCCAGTGTGACATAGCTAAGAATACTGTCTCAGGTAAACACCGTCCCGATATGACTGAAAAGTTATTGAAAGTGACGCAATACACTACACAACAATTGTTGAAATGTCCATTACAAAATCAATACAGTATTGTAAGACTGGTAATATCACGTTTACGCAACGTCGAAGATGAAAAGAGGAACAAAAGTATAGCCTGACTGGTATAATACAAAGGAAACATTAACAAACAATAAAGAAGATTTGTTTCCAAAACATTAGATAAACTTAATTAATGAAAGAGCAAAAAAAATCCATCCTTTGAAGAAAGCGAAATGTGCACTTGCGTTAAAAGAAATGAATAATGACAAATCTCTGACTTATTTTAACTTTGTAAACTATTATATTGTGAACGGAAATTTAAAAGAAATACAAAAAATCAAGGTAATACTACCCTTGTATCAATATATCTTTAAATAAAAAACTGTTGCCCAATAAGGTTATTGAATATTGGTTATAACATTACAAACAGGGGTGGTATTCACCAAACATTCTTAAGAGTATTCTAAGACTTGAACTCAAGAATGAATTTTGAAAAACACACTTAGAGACCAAAATTTGCAAGCATGTAGAAACGCTTAATATAAAGTCAAATAAACTTATTCTATCTGTCATAGGAAACTAGATATCAAAGGTTGAAATTTGAATTTTCAAGCTCAAGTCTAAGAATATTCTCAAGAACGGTTAGTGAATACGACCCAAGGGCTATTGCAAATAGAATTAAAGAATATTTAGTTACACTTATTAATGATAGTCAACCTGTTTTTAAAGGTACATAGTCGCCTTATTTGTTCATATTAACTATCGAATTATTATATAAATCGTTATCAAAACGATGAAAATAGGTTATTAATATTTACAATAGAGAAAAAAAAATACAGCTGTCGCAGATGATGCAACGTTGATGATGGATGAATCAAAAATAAATTCCAACTTTAATAAAGAAAATCGAAATTTTAATAAAATATCTGGGTTGGTATTCAACAACATTCTTAAGAATATTCTTAGGCTTGAACTCAGGAATGACTTTTGAAAAACACACGTAGAGACATGTGTTATACCAAAATACACAAGCCTGTGTGGACATCTCACATAATTATAGTTAAATAAACTCTCATCATTAAAATATCTGTCATGGAAAATAAAATATCGAAAATTGATATTTGGATTTTCAAGCTTAAGTCTAAGAGTATTCTCAAGAATGGTTGGTGATAACGACCCTGGGTGTTCATCTTAATTCGAAAAAAAATGCATAATTTTAAATCGGGTTCCTTAAAAACTTCAAATGAACCTTTTAGTACTGAAAAAATCATATGGACATCTGAGAATGCAGACAATCTTGGAGTTATCTTTGCAAATGATAAACAAAGGTATCATGAATTAAACCTTCTCCCTAAAATTATAAGCACCTCCATTATAGAAGGCTTTTGAAAACAGTGTAGAGCCAGTTCTGATTGCTTGTAACGAGAAATCAGAAAAAGGTTACGCACTGTTTTCTACTCTGTCAGAATAAATAAATAAAATCTATCTATTCATGGAAATTGACTATGTGTGGCTTTTGAGTTTGGAAGAGTCCAGTTAAAATGCACATGGAGTTAACATATGGAGCAAAAATAATAACTATAATTGATAAAATTGCAGTAATTAAATAAATTGCATTATCAAAACCTAAATATTATTTAACTGTTTTAGAAAATCCATTAACAGAACATTTTAAAATAACAAATAAAGGCATGCTTGACTTTTTATGGAGAATAAAGCAGACAAAGTAAGTAGAAAGACAATCTAAATCTTGATAGATTTGAATATATATATATATATATATATATATAATCAATTTAAGCAGGATGTGTAAAAAGAATTATCAATCAGAGTTTTAATGGTAATTATACATGGGACAACTAGCAAAAATAGGAGGACATTTAATATTTTAATGTAATACAGTCAAACCTGTGTAAGTGGCCACCTTTATTAAGCAGCCACATTTGCTATTTCCAATGTCTATCTTTTCAAAGCATATTAACCTGTATTAAGCAACAACGTGTCTTAAAAGGACAATTTTGCTTATTCCCTTATCTGTCTGCTTAATACAGGTTTGACTATTAATAAATAAGACTTAAATAATGCACTTTAACTAGACTCAAAGTATGGTCAAGTATTAATTCAAACGAAAATGTTAAAAATAGAAACAAACAAATACTATGGAATAATTCAAATATCAAAAATAATAATAAACGATCCTTCTATGAACCTGGGTTCGATAAAGGAATTAAATACAGTCCAACCTGTGTATTAGACCTCCTCTATTAAGCAGCCACTTGTCTTAAGCAGCCACATTTGCTTTTTCCCATGTCTATGTTTTCAGATCAAATTGAACTGTTTTAAGCGAACATCTGTCTTAAAATGCCACATTTGCTCCTTCCCTCGACTGGCTGCTTAAGACAGGTTTGACTGTAAGTTGAATAAATATTTGACAATACACAAAAAATAGTTTATTAAATATCTCTAATTTAAACTATATCACATGTCTTATCTTAAAAATGAGAATTATGGAAAATACTTTATTTTCAAAAACAAGTATGAACAGACAATTCCAAATCTCAACAATTTTATAAAATACTGAAAATATCATGAATATTTAGAAAAAATAATAGCGAGTAAAAAAGATAAAGTGACGCAACATGAAAATAAAAGGAATACATTGCAATTATTTTAATAAAAACATCACAACTGAACCTTAATTGAAATTGACAGAGTAAAGCACCTTAATCTCTTTTCTTGACTCTTTGTGTTTCTTTTTCTTCTTCTATCCGCGTCTTTTTTTTTAATTATTCTTTCCATTATGAATAAGCTATCTGTATGTATTACATTAAATATATTTGCTAAATGTATATATATGAATAATACAGAACAAAAAAAAGTAAATGCTATCACAAGGGGAAGACATTATGAATATTACATGGGTTTGAATTGATTGATTGAATATTAGGCGTCATTTTTATTATATTGTGTGCTTACTTACGATCAATTAACCTACCACTGTTTCCTGGGATCCAGAAAAGTTAACAAATACGCTAGCACACCCCATCTTCACAAGTAACGGACGGATGGATGGACACCCGGACGAAGCCGCAACTATATGCTTTCCTCCAATACAAATGAAATCTTACCACCTAAAAGTCTGTAAAATGTACTGGTATAATTTTGGTCAGACGTGTTTTTATGACAATGCTGCTTACGTGGTTTCAGTAGAAGCACATCAATGAAAAATTCTGACACAAATCAACAGAAATCAAATAATGTGCCGCTATTGTTCCAAGTACTCTTCCAGCTCATAGAATTAATCGTAAAGTTAACAAATATTAATTAACTCTTTACTCGATATGCATGGTAACTGGACTCTTGCAAACTCAAAAGCAAAACATAGGCAATTTTCATGAATAGATACATTTTACCGATTTATTCTGATAGAGAAGAAAACAGTGCAGAACCTGTTCTGATAGCTCGTGATTGCCTTAAGCGGTCATCTTTGCTCTTTTATTTGTTACTGCTTAAGACAGGATTGAATGTATACGGACTCGGTAACCAGGGATGTATGCAACGGGCACACACCACTGTTACATGTCAATACTTAGATATTAAACATGCTGACCACAGACCAGAGTTTTTTCTGATATTAAGGTCTTTGTTCTTTATAGAATAAGGTCTAGGATTCCGCTTGTAAAAAAAGAATTCAACATTTTTTTTGTAAGTTTTTTTTTTTTCATAGCAGGAATGTAAACCCGCATAAAATGGACATTAACTGGTAGGTTGTTTTTTTTTTAAAAAAAAAAGAGGTTGCAGTGACACCCTGAGAATTTTTGAAAAAAGAAGTCCTCAAATGCTCATAAATACATGCATGTGTTGAAATCATATAAAAATTACTTTTTTAACACCAGTGATGTCTTATTACAGTATATGCTATAGGCATAGTGCCACCATTGCAAAAAGGAAGTGCTTCCGTGGGGTAGTCGCATAATGGCGGTTGTAAATAATCCTCAATTCTTCTTCTTTAAAAATGCATTTTCCTATTTTTAATGCTCATTTTTTTATTTGAATAGCATTATTGATGTATTTTGAACATTTTGATAGCATTGTCATGTTTGACTTGTGAATTTAGAAAAAAAAAATGATGCTTGGAAATTGGGGTATGAATTCATGATTTCGGAAGTCTACTTTCACTTTGTCACCAGTGTACACACTGAGCAGAAAAAAAATCTCTTATATGACACATGACCCCTACTTTTCTCATCATATTTTGATAGTGCAGAGGTTGCCAAACAGTAAAATGTAGGTTTCACTTCTTTCATTTGGGACCCTCTATGAATGACAAGCCTTCAAACTTTTATTATTTACTATAGAATTAAAACACAAAAATCAATGGTGGGGTTACACCTATTAGAGAGACTTGAGTGAAATGGGGGTGATTTTCCAAAATGTTAATTGTAGGTAAAATAACCTCTTTTCTACACTCTCATAGTATTAAATAACAAATTGGAGACATTTGCTTCATAAAAAAACACATTTTGGCAAGTGTATGCCTCAAATAAAGCATATATGTGCATATTTACATTGCAATTTCATGAAAAATCACAAAATTTTGAAGATTTTTTATTTTGGATGATTTAAATGTGCAATTTTTAGCATGTACATTGTATTGAATAATGTATTTTGGTAAGATAATGTCTTCAGTGTATCATGAGACTGTTTTGGTGTAAAAATTTTAATGGAATTAGGTAAAAAAAAAAATGTTGGGGTAAAATTAGTCAAACACATCAAAATTGCATGTCGGTCAACATCTCGCGCCTGTATATAATGACCATGTAAAAAGTGGTATTTTGACAAAAGTTTCAGTATTTAATGCCTGCAACTTGGCAGTATTACTTCAAATTGGCAGTACTTAGCAAAAATGAGGTAATTATGAAATTAAAAAAAAAAGAGTTTCCTTATAGGCATAATGCCACCATTGCAAAAAGGAAGTGCTTCCGTGGGGTAGTCGCATAATGGCGGTTGTAAATAATCCTCAATACTTCTTCTTTAAAAATGCATTTTCCTATTTTTAATGCTCATTTTTTTATTTGAATGGCATTATTGATGTATTTTGAACATTTTGATAGCATTGTCATGTTTGAATTGTGAATTTAGGGAAAAAAAATGATGCTTGGAAATTGGGGTATGAATTCATGATTTCGGAAGTCTACTTTCACTTTGTCACCAGTGTACACACTGAGCAGAAAAAAAATCTCTTATATGACACATGACCCCTACTTTTCTCATCATATTTTGATAGTACAGAGGTTGACAAACAGTAAAATGTAGGTTTCACTTCTTTCATTTGGGACCCTCTATGAATGACAAGCCTTCAAACTTTTATTATTTACTATAGAATAAAGAACAAAAATCAATGGTGGGGTTACACCTATTAGAGAGACTTGAGTGAAATGGGGGTGTTTTTCCAAAATGTTAATTGTAGGTAAAATAACCTCTTTTCTACACTCTCATAGTATTAAATGACAAATTGGAGACATTTGCTTCATAAAAAAACACATTTTGGCAAGTGTATGCCTCAAATAAAGCATATATGTGCATATTTACATTGCAATTTCATGAAAAATCACAAAATTTTGAAGATTTTTTATTTTGGATGATTTAAATGTGCAATTTTTAGCATGTACATTGTATTGAATAATGTATTTTGGTAAGATAATGTCTTCAGTGTATCATGAGACTGTTTTGGTGTAAAAATTTTAATGGAATTAGGTAAAAAAAAAAATTTTGGGGTAAAATTAGTCAAACACATCAAAATTGCATGTCCGTCAACATCTCGCGCCTGTATATAATGATCATGTAAAAAGTGGTATTTTAACAAAAGTTTCAGTATTTAATGCCTGCAACTTGGCAGTATTACTTCAAATTGGCAGTACTTAGCAAAAATGAGGTAATTATGAAATTAAAAAAAAAAGAGTTTCCTTATAGGCTTAATGCCACCATTGCAAAAAGGAAGTGCTTCCGTGGGGTAGTCGCATAATGGCGGTTGTAAATAATCCTCAATTCTTCTTCTTTAAAAATGCATTTTCCTATTTTTAATGCTCATTTTTATTTGAATGGCATTATTGGTGTATTTTGAACATTTTGATAGCATTGTCATGTTTGAATTGTGAATTTAGAAAAAGAAAATGATGCTTGGAAATTGGGGTATGAATTCATGATTTCGGAAGTCTACTTTCACTTTGTCACCAGTGTACACACTGAGCAGAAAAAAAATCTCTTATATGACACATGACCCCTACTTTTCTCATCATATTTTGATAGTGCAGAGGTTGACAAACAGTAAAATGTAGGTTTCACTTCTTTCATTTGGGACCCTCTATGAATGACAAGCCTTCAAACTTTTATTATTTACTAAAGAATAAAGAACAAAAATCAATGGTGGGGTTACACCTATACCAACAAGAAGACACCACTACTATGAACAATTTTGAAAATATTTCAAAACCAAATTACATAGGCCTTGCTTTTAAGCGTAAGAATCATGTTATCGTGGGGAAATGGGGCGTAACTGTGTAGTGAGACGTGAACAGGTTTACTCGTAAGAAAAAAATTGATGCGAAAATTATGGAAAGAGAAAATGGAATATGATAAAAAAAATATTGCAGCATCACACATGTACAAGGATGTGCAGTTCAATGCACAGTACCTTTCCGGAACGAGACACTATGAAAGTGTGGTTGAAATCACCTTTTTCAAACCCCATTTTATGTTTATGTAACACGGCAAGGAAAATATGCAGCCATTGCGGATTCGGACCCGGGACCTTTCACTTACAGGGCAAGTACTCTACCGACTGAGCTAACCAGACCGTTGACAAATGAGTCTCTACAAACAGTTTAGATACACACTGTGACATTTATATTATGAAAGAAACATTAATAACAAAAGAAAAACCTACATCAAGAGCACTATCATTTATGATACTAATAATGTTTGCTTTTGTTTTGCAAACCAAGGAATTAGAGATATAGTTCCTTGAATAAAGTTGCAATCATGTAATAAGTGTTTAATTTATGATAAACATAATACATATTAAATATAAAATGGAAACAACTGCAACGTTATCCTAAACATATAATACACGAGTCTGACTATCAACCCTCGGGTCGTGAATTCGAATCCCCACCTGGCACTATTCTCTGTGAATAGTGAAGCGCTTAGTCCAGTGATAAAGTACTGAACCTATGATCGAAGGATTGTTGATTCGATCCACTGCTACGGCTATGTGTGGTGTCCTCGAGCAAGACACCTTTTCTGCATATACTTAGTACTGTTAATACCCATGAAGACTTCGAGTGTGATTTGCTTAAGTTGTAAGAACTTGTTTCACAATCGAAGAAAAATAAATAAGTTTAGAAAAATAAAGACATTATGTCTCATTGTTATTCTGTATCTTTTATAAGTTTATATAATCAATTAACCTTAATAATTGTATGTATCTATAGTATCACAAAATAATCAATCTTTATCTATAATAAAATAAACTATATCAAAGTATATCATAATTTGTAAAAAAATCATTAAAATCATTAATCTATGTTATATTTTTACACATTAAACTTCATCAAATGATTTTAGCTTTTAAGGCAAATTCAATAATGTTTTATTGTCTTTATTTGCCTCGGGTCATAAGTTTATTGGTCATAAAACAATTGGGTGCCCCTAATAAACTAATCATGAAAGGTAATTTGCAAACAGAGCATTTCTTTGTTGTTTTTATGATGATGCTTGGCGATTTATTTTTAAAAACGAATTAATCTAAAATGAAATTAAGAATTAAGATTTTATCGATTTAAGTGTCTGAGGTAGTTTCTGTGATATGAAGCTTGCCCACCATTAATTTCACAAAGACCGTAATATTAGCATAATAGACTGTCACACTTACAGTTGTACTGCAAATTCACTGAGAATTTCCAGAATTCATATTCATTTCAAGAAGAACACACAAAAAAACAGTTAAAAACATGTATTAATTGCATCCAATTTCACAATTTTGCTCAAAACGAAAGTAGATGTCCCTAGTTCACATACAGGGGGTCAAATCAGCCAAATTATGCAAAATTCTTACCGTCTAAGAAATAGTCCCATCTGTGTGTTATAGCTACCAGTCCACTCAATTTTGCACCATTCTCTGGGAAAATATATTTCCTTCAAAAGTTCACATTGCAATGGTACCTGTCAAGTGCATTTTCACACTCACACCTTCTTGAACGACCACTCTCATTTTTCTATGGAACTACTTTCGGGTACTACATGTACCATTTTGACACCCTGGTTTAAGTCCTATATGAAACTGTTCCATTAATTCTGACTTTTAAAAACATATAACTGTGGTCTCCTACCTTATGGTAAGTGATCAGAGTAGATACCATGGCTGTAACTCAAAATCTGTCGTTCACATTCATGTGCCAGTTGAATCTATGCTATTGCGTCGAATTCAGGGGAAAATCCAAAGATCTGGCAATCCGCATAAACTGAATACTGTAATACAACTATTTAGGCTAGATAACATACCACTACCTGCATATATGTATCCGTACACATCTACTCTGTCTGTACTACCATTTTGACCCCCTTGTTCCTGGTCTAAGTCCATATGCGATGATTAATCCAAGCAATCTTCACCGTGCATACTTTCGGGGACATACGTTGTTATCGTTGATTAATCCAAGCAATCTCTATCGTGCATACTTGCGGGAACAATTGTCGATGATTAATCCAAGCAATCTCCATCATGCATACTTGCGGGAACATCTATTATTGTCGATGATAAATCCAAGCAATCTCTATCGTGCATACTTGCGGGTACATCCGTTGTTATCGATGATTATGATTAATCCAAGCAATCTTCATTGTGCATCTTTGCGGGTACATCCGTTGTTGTCAGTAATGAATCCAAGCAATTTTCATTGTGCATACTTGCGGGTACATATATGTGATGTATATCAATACAGGTGGTGTATGTGAATAAACGTGGTGTATATAAATACAAGTGGTGTATATGAATACATATGGTGTATATGAAAACATATTTGAATACATGTGTATGAATAAACGTGGTGTGTATGAATACACGTGGTGTATATGAATACACGTGGTCTATGTGAATACATATGGTGTATATGAATCCACGTGATGTGTATGAATACACGTGGTGGTTTATATGGATACTCGTGATGTATATGAATACATGTGGGTGTATGAATACATGAGGTGTATATGAATACTCGTGGTGTATGTGAATACACGTGGTGTATGTGAATACATGTGGTGTATATGACTATATGTGGTGTATATGAATACACGTGATGTATATGAATACATGTGGTGTATATGAATACATGTGTATAAATACACGAGGTGTGTATGAATACATGTGATGTATATGAATACACGAGGTGTATATGAATACACGTGGTATATGTGAATACACGTGGTGTGTATGAAAACACGTGGTGTGTATGAAAACACGTGTTGTATATGAATACACGTGATGTTTATGAATACACATGCTGTATATGAATACACGTAGTGTATATTAATACAAGTGGTATATGTGAACACACGTGGTGTATATGAATACATGTGTATCAATACACGTGGTGTGTATGAATACACGTGGTGTATATTAATACACGTCATGTATATGAATACACGTGCTGTAAATTAATACATGTGTATGAATACATGACGTATATATGAATACACTTGGTGTATGTGAATACATGTAAACGTGGTGTGTATTAATACACGTGATGTATATGAATACCTGTGTATGAAAACACGAGGTGTATATGGATACACGTGGTGTATATAAATACACGTGGTGTATATGAATACACATGGTGTATGTGAATACACGTGATGTATATAAATACACGTTGTGTATGTGAATACACGTTGTGTATGTGAATACACATGTATATGAATACACGTGATGTATATGAATACATGTGGTGTGTATGAATACATGTGGTGTTGAGGAATACGTGTTGTCCGTTGTTGTCGATGATCAGCCCAAGCAACCTTCAGCTGATGTTTTCACAAGTGATCGGGTAGTAAATAACTCGCAAGTATATATTTACACCAAAACAAAACATTTTATAGAATTTTATACGGTTATATAATCCGTTCTAATCCATAAAAAAAACAAAAAAAACAACCAACGGTGGCACGTACAGTCAATGGTGTCCTCCAATAACAAAGTAGATCCGGGTAAACACGGGTTAACACATGAGCACCAGGATGCACTCGTGTAACATGATGCCTTACGTTAGATTCTACATAAAAATGACACGCATACACAAGGGCTTACTGTGTTCGCTGTTTTGTTTACTATTGCAATAGAAATTGTTTCTTTTGTTGTATTGTAAACAAACATAAAGATAGTAAATTAATACGCCATTTATGAATATGCATAAATATTTTTGCGTAATCTACTATAAAGTAATAGTTCGGAATATTGTTTTCCTTTTTTATGCCATGTTTTTTCATCAGATTTAGGTCATATATGAAAAAAAGGAAAATCAAACACGGATGCGTTGTGTAGATAGTAAAATAGTATCCCGAGGGGGTAAACTGGTGTGGGCGGTAACGTGACTTAACATATGTATAACCAAATCGGTAACTAAAAATTAAAAATGTTGTCCCATGAACCTAAACATGATTATCTGAATTAATGTAAACGGATCAGGGCCGTACCTGAACGGGTTTGAACTGTACGTCAAAAAAATGAGAACCGATGCTGCCAGTAAGGGTATGTGTAGGGAGGGCGTTTGGAGGTCTCCCCAAGAAAGTTTTGGAAATAAAAAGACACCTTTTCTTGGCTTGGAATTGATTTTGTTCAATAATATCAATTTTATGTACATGAATATCCGTTTTCAATAAGTTAAGACATTCGTGTTTACTTTTACCAGACAGGAAAGTTGACGTTGAGTATATATACGTGCATCGTCGGATACCCATGCACGGGTGTCAATTCCGATACTCTCCAACCATCACCCGTTGGAAATCACGCTTGATCTTTGTCGTTTTATTTAAACAGAACAGAACAAAAAACAGCTAATGTTAACGTGGATGACGTCACCTAGTTAATAAAATAGTAAATGATTTTATCGTGGCTTGGTAGAAACGACGAAAAGCTAGTGGGTGATAAATGGCTTGTATCGGAATGGATAAAGCGTGGGTATCCGACGATGCATTATGTGTACGAATTATACAACTGCAAATATTGTTCTGCATATGCACTGGTTCTACCCAGAAAGACTTCGAGCGTGATTTGTAAAAGTTGTAATAACCGAAGTTAAACAAGCCATTAAAAAATAATTAGTTGTTCTTTTGTTCAAAAGTCAACCTTCATTGATCTCGTTGTGCAACAGAATTGCGTCAGCGCACGCATCTGTACTTTTTAACAAGTGTAATTATTGCACACATTGCCATAAATAGATCGAACGGGAATAAAAAGTCAAGGCCTATTACCGTTGTTTTGTCAAGTTTTAGTTAAATTCACTTGATCTTTTAATGGTAAACCACAAACGTTGCAATGAATTGTATTATACAATCTGTCTATAATAGTACGTTTCAACCATGATTGTGTTAAATCGGCGATAAGAAACGAATAGTAAAGAGACAAAATACTGCATAACATGTTATGCTGTCATAACTTGTGGCCCAACACCATTGATATCAGATGACAATAACCTTTAAAAAATTATCACGGATACTGTGGCGGGCCACGGAACCGAACCTAAGACCCTAGATTGATAGATTATTAAGCTACCGACTGAGCAAACCGGGACCTTATTTTGCAAATGAAAACATTGAAGAAACTTTAATAGAAGATTGTTCATATAACCGATAACACTCGATAATATTTCTGATATATATGAATACATGTGGTTTATATGAATACATGTGGTGTATATGAATATATGTGGTTTATATGAATACATGTGGTGTATATGAATATATGTGGTGTATATAAATACATGTGGTGTATATGACTACATGTGAAGTATGCGGATACACGTGGTGTATATGAAAATATATAATGTATATGAATACACGTGGTGTATGAAAATACATGTGGTGTATGTGAATACACGTGGTGTATGTGAATACACGTGATGTATATGAATACACGTGGTGTATGTGAATACACGTGGTGTATGTGAATACACGTTGTGTATGTGAATACACGTGATATATATTAATACACGTGGTGTATATGAAAACACGTGGTGTATGTGAATACACGTGGTGTATGAGAATACAAATTGTGAATATGAATACACGTGATGTTTATGAATACACGTGCTGTATATGAATAACACGTGGTGTATGTGAATACCCATGGTGTATATAAATATACGTGGTGTATATGAATACATGTGGTGTATATGAATACACGTGATGTAATAAATACACGTGCTTTATATGAATACATGGGTATGAAAACACGAAGTGTATATAAATACACGTGGTTGATGGGAATACACGTGTCGTTTATGAAAACACGTGTTGTATGTGAATACATGTAGTGTTGATGAATTAATGTGATGTATATGAATACACGTGGTGTATATGAATACAAGTGATGTATATGAATACACATGTATGAATACATGAGGTGTATATGAATAAACGTGGTGTATGTGAATACATGCGGAGTACAATGTATATGAATACATGTGGTGTATATGAATACATGTTTATGAATACAAGAGGTGTAAATAAATACACGTGGTGTATATGAATACACATGATGTATATGAATACACGTGATGTATATGAATGCATATGTATGAATACACGTGAGGTATATGAATACACGTGATGTATTTGAATACACGTGTATGAATATATGAGGTGTTTATAAATACACGTGGTGCATGTGAATACACGTGGTGTATGTAAATACACGTGGTGTATATGAATACACGTGGTGTATATGAAAACACGTGGTGGATATGAAAGCACGTGGTTTATATACTCGCGGTGTATATGAATACACGTGTATGTATATAAATACATGTGGGTGTATATGAATTCACGTGGTGTATATGTATACACGTGGTATATACCAATACATGCTGGTGTATTCGAATACAAGTGGTGTATACGAATACACGTGGTGCATCTGAATACAGGTGGTGATTATGAATACATGTGGTCTATATGAATACATGTGGGTGTATATGAATACATGAATGCAAGTGGGTGTATATGAATACATGTAATGTATGAAAAAAAAGTAGTGTATGTGAATACACTTGAAGTGTATGAATACATGAGGTGTAAATAAATACATTTGGTGTGTATGGATACATGTGGTGTATATGAATACATGTGGTGTATTTGACTACATGTGATGTATATAAATACACCTGGAGTATATGAATACACATGGTGTATATGGATTCAAGTGATGTATATGAATACACTTGTTGAATATGAATACATGTTCATGAAAACACAAAGTGTATATGAATACAAGTGGTGTATACGAATACATGTGGTGAATATAAATACACGTGGTGTATGTGAATACATGTGCTGTATATTAATACACGTGATGTATATGCATACACGTATTGCATATGAATACACGTGATGAATATGAATACACGTGTATGAATACATGAGGTGTATATGAATACAGGTGGTGTATTTGAATACACGTGATGTATATAACTACATGTGGTGTATATGACTACATGTGGTGTATATTTATACATATAATGTATATGAAGACACATGGAGTATATGAATACACGTGGTGTAAATAAATTGACCTGGTGTATATGAATACATGTGGTGTATATGAATACAAGTATATGAACACACGTGCTGTATATGAATAAGTGCTGTTTTTTAATACACGTGGTGTATCTGAATACACGTGGTGTATATAAATACACGTGGTGTATATGAATACATGTGTATGAATACATGTGAGGTATATGAATACAAGTGATGTACATGAATACAGGTGTATGAATACATGAGTGTTTATGAATACATGTGGTGTATGTAATACACGTGTTGTGTGTGAATAAACGTGATGTATATGAATACACGTGGTGTATATAAAAACATGTGGTGTATATACATGTGGTGTATATGAATAGGTGTGGGTGTATGAATACATGTGGTGTATACGAATACACGTGATGTGTATGAATGCATGTGGTGTATATCAAAATTCGGTGTGTATTAATACATGTGGTGTTAATGAAACCATGTGGATGTATATGAATACACATGGTGTCTATGAATACATGTGGTGTTTATGAATACATCTGCTGTATATTAATACATGTGGGCGTATATGAATACATGTGGTGTGTATGAATAAATGTGGTGTTTGTAAATACATGTGTTGTACATTGTATATGGATGCTTCTGATGTATGAATACACGTGGTGTATATGAATACATGTGGTGTATATCAATACATGTAGATGTATATGAATACATGTGGTGTATATGAATACATGTGGTGTATATAAATACATGTAGATGTATATGAATACATGTGGCGTATATGAATCAATGTGGTGTTGATGAATACGTGTGGTGTTTGTGAATACATGTATTGTATCTGGATACATGTGATGTATGAATACACGAAGTGTATATGAATACATGTGGTGTATATAAATACATGTAGATGTATATGAATACATGTGGCGTATATGAATAAATGTGGTGTTGATGAATACGTGTGGTGTTTGTGAATACATATGTTGTATCTGGATGCATGTGATGTATGAATACACGTGGTGTATATGAATACATGTGGTGTTTATGAATACATATGGTGTGTTTGCAAACATGTGGTGTTAATGACTTCGTGTGGTGTTCATGAATACTTGTGTTGTATATGAATACATGTGAATGAATACACGTGATATATATGAATACACGTGGGTTATATGAATACACTTGGTGTATACGACTATATGTGAGTGTATATGAATACAGGTGGTGTATATGATTACATGAATACATGTGGGAGTATGAATACATGTGGTGTGTATGAATGCATGTGGTGAATATGAATACATTGTGTGTATTAATACATGCGGTGAGTATGAATACATGTGGTGTATATAAAAACATGTGGTGTATATGATTACATGTAGTGTATATGAATACACGTGTAGTATATGAATACATGTGTTGTATACAAATACATGTGGTGTATACGAATACATTTGGTTTATATGAAAACATTGTGTGTATTAATATATGTTGTGTGTACGAATTCATGTGGTGTATACAAATACATGTGGTGTATACAAATACATGTGGGTGTATATGAATTAATGTGGGTGTATATGAACACATGTGGTTTATATGAATACGTGTTGTGTGTATGAATACAAATGGTGTATATGAATACATGTGGTGTATACAAATACATTTGGTGTATATGAATACATGTGGTGTGTACGAATATATGTAGTGTATACAAATACATGTGGTGTATACAAATACATTTATATGAATACATGCGGTATGGACGAATACATGTAGTGTATACAAATACATGTGGTGTATACAAATACATGTGGGTGTATATGAATACATGAATAGTATATGAACACATGTGTTGTGTGTACAATTACATTGGTGTATATGAACACATGTGGTGTATACAAATACATGTGGTGTATATGAATACATGTGGTGTATATGAATACATATGGTGTATATGAATACATGTGGTGTATACAAATACATGTGGTGTATATGAATACATGTGGTGTGTAAGAATATATGTGGTGTATACAAATACATGTGGTGTATACAAATACATTTATATGAATACATGCGGTATGTACGAATACATGTGGTGTATACAAATACATGTGGTGTATACAAATACATGTAGGTGTATATGAATACATTTATAGTATATGAACACATGTGTTGTATGCAAATACATTTGATGTATATGAATACCTGTGTAGTATATGAATACATGTGGTGTATACCAATACAAGTGGTGTATATGAATACATGTGGTGTATACAAATACATTTGGTGTATATGAAAACGTGTGGTGTATACGAATACCTGTGGTGTAAACAAATACATGTGGGTGTTTACAAATACATGTGGTGTATACGAATACATTTGGTTTATATGAATTTATGTGATGTGTATGAATATATGTGTTGTATACTAATACATGTGTGTGTATATGAATACATGTATAGTATATGAATACAGGTGGTGTATAAAATTACATGTGGCGTATATGAATACATGTGGTGTATATGAATACATTTGGTGTATAAAAATACATTTGGTGTATACGAATACATGTGGTGTGTACGAATACATGTGGTGTATACAAATACATGTGGTGTATACAAATACATTTATATGAATACATGTGGTAGATACGAATACATGTGGTATATACAAATACATGTGGTGTATACAAATACATGTGGTGTATATGAATACATGTGGTGTGTACGAATTCATGTTGTGTATACATATACATGTGGTGTATATTAATACATGTAGGTGTATATGAATACATGTGGGTGTATATGAACACATGTGGTTTATATGAATACGTGTTGTGTGTATGAATACATGTGGTGCATACAAATACACGTGGTGTATATGAATACATATGGTGTATACAAATACATGATGTGTATACAAATACATTTGGTGTATATGCATATATGTGGTGTTTATGAATACATGTGGTGTATACTAATACATGTGGTGTGTATGAATACACGTGTAGTATATGAATACATGTAGTGTATACAAATACATGTGGTGTATATGAATACATTTGGTGTATATGAATATATGTGGTGTGTATGAATATATGTGGTGTATACTAATACATGTTGGTGTATATGAATACATGTATAGTATATGAATACATGTGGTTTATACAATTACATGTGGTGTATATGAATACATGTTGTGTGTACGAATACATGTGGTGTATACAAATACATGTAGTGTATACAAATACATTGATATGAATACATGTAGTATGTACGAATACAGTAGGAGTATACAAATACATGTTGTGTATACAAATACATTGATATGAATACATGTAGTATGTACGGATACATGTGATGTTTACAAATACATGTGGTGTATACAATACATTTATATGAATACATGTAGTATGTACGAGTACATGTGCTGTATACAAATACATGTGGTGTATACAAATACTTTTATATCAAAACATGTAGTATGTACCAATACATGTGGTGTATACAAATACTTGTGGTGTATACAAATACATTGATATGAATACATGTAGTATGTACGAGTACATGTGGTGTATACAAAAACATGTGGTGTATACAAATACTTTTATATCAAAACATGTAGTATGTACGAATACATATGGTGTATACAAATACATGTGGTGTATACAAATATATTTTGTGTATATGAATATATGTGTAGTATATGAACACATGTGTTGTATACCAATACATGTGGTGTATATGAACAAATGTGGTGTAATTATATGTGGTGTATACCAATACATGTGGTGTATATGAATACATGTGGTGTATACAAATATATGTGGTGTATATGAACACATGTGTTGTATACAAATACATGTGGTGTATATGAATACATGTGGTGTAGACAAATACATGTGGGTGTATATGAATACATTTGTAGTATATGAACACATGTGTTGTATGCAAATACATTTGTCGATATGAATACCTGTGTAGTATATGAATACATGTTGTGTATACCAATACAAGTGGTGTATATGAATACATGTGTTGTATACAAATACATGTGGGTGTTTACAAATACATGTGGTGTATACGAATACATTTGGTTTATATGAATTGATGTGGTGTGTATGAATATATGTGGTGTATACTAATACATGTGTGTGTATATGAATACATGTATAGTATATGAATGCATGTGGTGTATACAATTACTCGTGGTGTATATGAATACATGTGGTGTATAAAAATACATTTGGTGTATATGAATCCATGTGGTGTGTACGAATACATGTGGTGTATACAAATACATGTGGTGTATACAAATACATTTATATGAATACATGTGATATGTACGAATACATGTGGTGTATACAAATACATGTGGTGTATATAAATACATGTGGTCTGTACGAATTTATGTTGTGTATACATATACATGTGGTGTATATGAATACATGTAGGTGTTTATGAATACATGTGGTTGTATATGAACACATGTGGTTGATATGAATACGTATTGTGTGTTTGAATACATGTGGTGTATACAAATACATGCGGTGTATACGAATACATTTGGTTTATATGAATACATTGTGTGTATTAATATATGTTGTGTGTACGAATTCATGTGGTGTATACAAATACATGATGTGTATACAAATACATTTGGTGTATATGCATATATGTGGTGTTTATGAATACATGTGGTGTATACTAATACAAGTGGTGTGTATGAATATACATGTAGTATATGAATACATGTAGTGTATACAAATACATGTGGTGTATATGAATACATTTGGTGTATATGAATATATGTGGTGTGTATGAATATATGTGGTGTATACTTATTCATGTTGGTGTATATGAATACATGTGGTGTATACAATTACATGTGGTGTATATGAATACATGTGGAGTATACAAATACATGTGGTTATACAAATACATTTATATGAATACATGTAGTATGTATGAATAGATGTGGAGTATACAAATACATGTGGTGTATACAAATACATTTATATGAATACATGTAGTATGTACGGATACATGTGGTGTATACAAATATATGTGGTGTATACAAATACATTTATATGAATACATGTAGTATGTACGAGTACATTTGGTGTATACAAATATATGTGGTGTATACAAATACTTTTATATCAAAACATGTAGTATGTACGAATACATGTGGTGTATACAAATACATGTGGTGTATACAAATACATTTTTGTGTATATGAATATATGTGTAGTATATGAACACCTGTGTTGTATACCAATACATGTGGTGTATATGAATACATGTGTTGTAAACAAATATATGTGGTGTATACCAATACATGTGGTGTATATGAATACATGTAGTGTATACAAATATATGTGGTGTATATGAACACATGTGTTGTATACAAATACATGTGGTGTATATGAATACATGTGGTGTATACAAATACATGTGGGTGTATATGAATACATTTGTAGTATATGAACACATGTGTTGTATGCAAATACATTTGATGTGTATGAATACCTGTGTAGTATATGAATACATGTGGTGTATACCAATACAAGTGGTGTATATGAATATATGTGGTGTATACAAATACATGTGGTGTATATGAATACATGTGGTGTATACGAATACCTGTGGTGTATACAAATACATGTGGGTGTTTTCAAATACATGTGGTGTATACGAATACATTTGGTTTATATGAATGTATGTGGTGTGTATGAATATATGTGGTGTATACTAATACATGTGTGTGTATATGAATACATGTATAGTATATGAATACATGTGGTGTAAACAATTACATGTGGTGTATATGAATACATGTGGTGTATATGAATACATGTTGTGTATACAAATACATTTGGTGTATATGAATACATGTGGTGTGTGCGAATATATGTGGTGTATACAAATACATGTGGTGTATACAAATACATTTATATGAATACATGTGGTATGTACGAATACATGTGGTGTATACAAATACATGTGGTGTATACAAATACATGTGGTGTATATGAATACATGTGGTGTGTACGAATTCATGTTGTGTGTACATATACATGTGGTGTATATGAATACATGTGGGTGTATATGACCACATGTGGTTTATATGAATACGTGTTGTGTGTATGAATGCATGTGGTGTATACAAATACACGTGGTGTATATGAATACATGTGGTGTATACAAATAAATGATGTGTATACAAATACATTTGGTGTATATGCATATATGTGGTGTTTATGAATACATGTGGTGTACACTAATACATGTGGTGTGTTTGAATACACGTGTAATATATGAATACATGTAGTGTATACAAATACATGTGGTGTATATGAATACATTTGGTGTATATGAATATATGTGGTGTGTATGAATATATATATGGTGTATACTAATACATGTTGATGTATATGAATACATGTATAGTGTATGAATACATGTGGTGTATACAATTACATGTGGTGTATATGAATACATGTTGTGTGTACGAATACATGTGGTGTATACAAATACATGTGGTGTATACAAATGCATTGATATGAATACATGTAGTATGTACGAATACATGTGGAGTATACAAATACATGTGGTGTATACAGATACATTTATATGAATACATGTAGTATGTACGGATACATGTGGTGTATACAAATACATATGGTGTATACAAATACATTGATATGAATACATGTAGTATGTACGAGTACATGTGGTGTATACAAATACATGTGGTGTATACAAATACTTTTATATTAAAACATGTAGTATGTACGAATACATGTGGTGTATACAAATACATGTGGTGTATACAAATTCATTTTGTGTATATGAATATATGTGTAGTATATGAACACATGTGTTGTATACCAATACTTGTGGTGTATATGAATACATGTGGTGTGTACAAATATATGTGGTGTATACCAATACATGTGGTGTATATGAATACATGTAGTGTATACAAATATATGTGGTGTATATGAACACATGTGTTGTATACAAATACATGTGGTGTATATGAATACATGTGGTGTATACAAATATATGTGGTGTATATGAATACATGTGGTGTTTATGAAAACATGTGGTGTATACAAATACATTTGGTTATATGAATACAAGTGCATATGAATACATGTGGTGTGTATGAATATATGTGGTGTATACAAATACATGTAGTTATATGAATACAAGTGCATATGAATACATGTGGTGTGTATGAATATATGTGGTGTATACAAATATATGTGGAGGTATATGGATACATGTGTAGTATATGAGTACATATGGTGTATATGAATACATGTGTAATATATGAGTACATGTGGTGTATATGAATACATGTGTAGTATATGAGTACATGTGGTGTATATGAATACATGTGTAGTATATGAGTACATGTGGTGTATATGAATACATGTGTAGTATATGAGTACATGTGTAGTATATGAGTACATGTGGTGTTTATGGATACATGTGGTGTATATGAATACATATGGTGTATATGGATACATATGGTGTATATGAGTACATATAGTGTATATGAATACATATGGTGTATATGAATACATGTGGTGTATACAAATATATGTGGTGTATATGAATACATGTGGTGTATACAAATATATGTGGTGTATATGAATACATGTGTAGTATATGAGTACATGTGTAGTATATGAGTACATGTGGTGTATATGGATACCTGCGGTGTTTATTTTGTCCTCATCTATCAAACACAATTTTATGGAAATTGGTTGTAAGAAACATAATCTGATCTCTCCACATAAAACTAAAACACTTTTAGCCTATGAAGAACCTTATTATGTTAGTTTATACACTTGAAAATGCAATTTATACCCGAAAGCTTTGAGTAACTACCGGATACAAACCCAGGTACATCTGATCAGTGAATTATAAAAAATAAAAATAATAATAATAATACATCAATGAGATTTAACCGGCACCTCATACATCACAAGCCAATACACAATTTTTAATGAAATAACATTTTATTTTATTAATGGCATATTACTCTGGTTGGCATCTCATTATATGGTACTAACAATGTTATTCTATGTATTCATCTTGGGTGTAAGTAACAGTAGGAACGCCACGACCTCAGAACGCAGTAATATGTCGTCCGGGGCCGGGACTATGTTTTGTGTTCTTGCCAGGAACTTTTTGCGGAATAACCGGAATTTCTCCGCCATTTAATTTAGTTTTTTTACCAATATGGCGACGGTGAAATAATTCTGATTCGGTAAGTTGTAAGTAAATCATGTGTTGCGGATGCAATGGAAGTCGGTATTTATTTATTTCCGTTTTAAATTTCGATAAACATAATTAGTATATTCATGCCAAATTCAAGATTTGGGTACATTTTACGAGCGGTGTAAATGTGTTCATTTCGGCAGACGATGAATTTTGACAGATCACCGTGACACGGTACAACAGGATAAATGAACACAAAGTGACACAATCGTTTTTAAATCATTGTGTGTGTGTAATTCAAACAGCGTGTTGTGCAAAATGTAATATGATAAGGTAGGCCTTCGTGCTTCATTCTCTTCGTATGGCGTTTTATATTTGTTTCGGTTCACTTTCCTTTCTCTTGAGTCTCCCTACACACTAGTTCTGTGTGTTGTCTTATTTTACCATCATTCTCAAGTATTCATGTGACAGTATTACGCACCATATCTCTTCAAATAATCGCAATAGAGCTTGTTTGACAAGAGATACACATGTATATATTATAGGTTTACCCTTTTTTATTTGTTGTCTCCTGAGGTAATGGACAACAGGTCGTATCCAAATCAAAATGTCACAGTGTGTACGAAACAAGAAATAATATTACTACCTTTGACTTTATAGCCCCTCGTCACGACGGGTAGTAAATCGATGCATATGGAGCTGTGCGGAAGCTATTCTCTTCCGCAAGATTTTCATGTACTTTGACATTTTTAGTTGCTATAAAACATTATGGCTGCTACAATATATCGTTTATCTCTTACCTGTAGCTGTTTACAAAACACTTAAACGTTTTCGAGGGTTTAATTAACCGTTATTCAAAAACCTCCTATTGTGTTGCTGTAAATCCAAATAAAATGTATACTTCCGTTAACATTCGGATACTTTCGGCTTAAACTTGTGGGCGGAGCTAAAGAGTCTACCAAATAAGGAAATCGTAGTAAAGCAAAGACAAAATGGCGAACCTTAATTTCAACGACTGTTTACAAAGAGTTTTAGAGAAATATTGCTTCGCAATTCAGCTTGAAGAAGAACAAAAGAACATTATAAACCTCATATGTGACAGAAAGGATGCTTTGGGCGTCCTACCATGTGGTTTTAGAAAATCTATGACCTACACATTCATTCCCTGTGTCCTTCCCGCCATACGTCAGATTTTCATCCATAAACAACAATCATAGCAAACAAATCAAATATGGAAACCGGAAGTCTCGTTCCATTCTCGCAAGATCCCGTTTTTTTAAAGGTGTAAACCCACCATTGATTTTTGTTCTTTATTCTATAGAAAATAATAAAAGTTTGAAGAATTGGCATTCATAGAGAATCCCAAATAAAAGAAGTGAAACCTACAATTTACTGTTTGTCAATCTCTGCACTATCAAAATATGATGAGAAAATTAGGGTCATGTGTCATATAAGAGATTTTTCTTCTGCTCAGTGTGTACACTGTTGACAAGGTGAAAGTAAACTTTTCAATCATCCAAAATACAAAATCTTCAAAATTTTGTGATTTTCATGAAATTGCAATGTAAATATGTACGTATTTGCTTTATTTGAGGCATTAACTTGCCAAAATGTTGTTTTTTATCAAGCAAATGTCTCCAATTTGTCATTTAAGACTTTTGTCAAAATACCACTTTTTACATGATCTTTACTGATATACAGGCGTGAGACGTTGACCAACATGCAATTTGGATGTGTTTGACTAATTCCCCCCCCCCCCCCCCCCCCCATTATTTTTACCTTATTCCATTATTTTATGTTACATCAAAATAATCTCATGACACATTGAAGACATTATCTTACATTACTCAATACAATGTATATGCTAAAAAATTGTACATTTAAACCATCAAACATTAATAATCTTCAATATGTTGTGATTTTTCATGAAATTTCAATGTAAATATGCACATATATGCTTTATTTGAGGCATAAACTTGCCAAAATGTGTCTTTTTATGAATGAAATGTCTCCAAATTGTCATTTAAGACTATGAGAGTGTAAAAAAAGAGGTTATTTTACCTACAATTAATATTTTGGAAAATCACTCATCTCACTCAAGTCTCCCTTATAGGTGTAAACCTACCATTGATTTTTGTTCTTTATTCTATAGTAAATAATAAAAAATTGAAAGCTTGTCATTCATTGAGAATCCAAAATAAACGAAGTAAAACCTACATTTTACTGTTTGTCAACCTCTGTGCTATCGAAATATGATGAGAAAAGTAGGTGTCATGTGTCAAGAGGGTTTTTTTTCTGCTCAGTGTGTACACTGTTGACAAAGTGAAAGTAGACTTCCGAAATCATGTGTTCATATCCCAATTCCCAAGCATCAATTTTTGTTCTTCTAAATTCACAACTCAAACATGACAATGCTATCTAAATGTTCAAAATACATCAATAATGCCATGTAAATAAAAAAAAGAAGAGCATTAAAGTAAGGAAAATGCATTTTTAAAGAAAAAGAAACGAGGATTATTTATAACCGCCATTATGCGACTACCCCACGGAAGCACTTCATTTTTCCAATGGTGTTTCTATCCTACAAGGTTGAAAAGTAACTTGGCTGTTTTTTTTTAAACTTTGACTCACTAAACAATATTACATTACTTTTTGAAGCGTATTTAAACTGAAGACATATATTTATATAGGTATGAATTCTTATAATAACTTGACTCCTACTTGTCAGGCTCCTACTTAATATGAACATCAAATTGAAACGTTAAATGGGAATGAAATGGAAATTTGCGTTTCTGTATTTAAACAGGGAATGCGCAACACAAAATCTTAACGCACATGCATGTTTTTCTGAAGAAATATCGTTAATTTTAATTAAACATCGGAGTTTAGGGATGTGCGACAGGTTTTACAGAGTAGATCCTCCATTGGAAATTCAGAGACGAATTTAAAATTGATTGGGGAATTAATTGTCACAGTATAGCAATACATGTCAGCTTAAGCACAATTCAACTGGCTGCATTTCCCCCCTCCTTTTTAGCATTGTCGCACAATGTTGGACTGTAATTTGTATATATTCTGAGAAGTATTCTAAGAAAGGCCTCATTCTCAATGAAAAAATACGTGTGCGTGTATGTTGCAATGAAAATATTTTGAAACCCATTGTGAAATGCTAATGTTATCCAACTGGGAAACTTATAATAAATTATGTAAGACTCCACAAGTATTCTTAAACTGTTTATTTTAACAACTGTTGTAAAAAAATAAATGTATTATTACTTAAACTCGTAGAGGATTTCTAACTGTTTAGTGTCGAGTTGAAAAGTCGAGTGTCGAGTAAGAATGTCGAGTGTCGAGTTAGAAAAGTCGAGTATGAAAGGTGAGTGTCGAGTAAGAAAAGTCAAGTGTCGAGTAAGAATGTCGAGTGTCGAATAAGAAAAGTCGAGTAGGAAAGTCGAGTGTTGAGTAAGGAGAGTCGAGTTAGGAAAGTCGAGTAAGAAAAGTCGAGTAAGGAATGTCAAATAATAGTGTCGAGTAATAAAAGTTGAGTAAGAAAAGTTGAGTAAGAAATTCGAGTGTCGAGTAAGAAAAGTCGAGTAAGAGAGTTCAGTGTCGAGTAAGAATGTTGAGTGTCGAGTAAGAAAAGTCGAGTAAGAAAAGTCAAGTAAGAAAGACGAATGTTAAGTAAGGATGTAAATTAATTATTCATGATGGTCAAATACTTAAAACAAAAAAAAATTGTTGTGTTTTTTTTATATCAATATTATGGTTCATGGTGGTTCATGAACTTGTCTGAGATCTTGTGGCTGTGCAAGTTTGGTTAAAATTCAATGAAAAGTGGGGGCGCATACGTCTCACACCACTATTACATTTCCCATAGGGCTCCATTGTACCATTTATGTCCAAAACAGAGTGAAAAATTAAATTCTGCAGCATGTGTCTGGGCTCAAATTCGTCATTGGTTCAAGATATGCAATTATAAAGAAAAAAAAGTATACCTTGACCAGGTTGTTTTTTTTTAAATTCAATGCTTTTGTGAGACCTATCAATTTCCAGAGTAACGATATGTCAACAATTCGCCCTAGATGCGGTTCGAACCAACAATTCTGAAATGACACAGAATTGTCCAGAAAGCTGGTATCAGCATCAAATTTTTTAGTGGTGACTTCTAAAATACTCACCATTTAACTCATGCTAGCAAAAAACAAAACACTGCAGTACAAAGCCCTGAAAAAAAGAAGAAAAAGAGAACTAAAGTTTTATTTCTACCTCCTTCATCTGTAGGTCCGGAGTACTCAAGGGAGATAATAGTGGTGTGAGTCCTGAAGAGAACTTTTTTTTTAAATTTAAGATTCTAAATTTTCATATTATGTAACAATACTCAATACAAGTTCAATAAAGCTAAATGCATCCCCATATCTGAACTAGTTCTGAAATAAAATAAGTTTTAGTGACACATGGTTTCAGTCAAAATGCTGCCATTTCATGTAAAAAAGCAAGAATTCAGAACCCTACAGTCTAAATTTCATGATAACTTGACCAATTGTATCTAAAAAGGTCTGAAACTTTCACAACTACATGGTAAAATGAAAAGGTGTCTGAAAATGAGAAGAAAAACAGACATCTTGATTACAAAACAAATGATATTGTGGAACAAAACTTATTAAACTTAACATATTTTAGATAAAATTTCAATATCAGAATGATATGGCAGCAGCACAAGCAAACAATTCAAGCTATTTTCATGCTAAAGTACTCCATTACCCTGTCTACACATCAATTCCAATATAAGAAGGGCAACACAGGCTCAATAGATAATGCATACATGACATTCAATGTAAAATTCTGCATATTTTTAGCATTTTCTATAAAAATGGAGTACAAGCAAAAACTTCGCCAAATTCAATGATTCGACGCAGAATTTAATGCGACGACAACCGAAAACAACCGAAGTTAACCGTAAACTGGCCGCTTGGCAAGATTGCATTTACTGCCTTTTCATAATTAAACAATAAAAATTAGTACAAACTCCCGTTCCACTGTAAATATGCAATTTATTTCATTTTGCAAACAATTCTATTTTTGTATTCAGAAATAAGTGGGTGGGGTAATAAATTAATGTAAATATCAGCTTAAAATTCACAATCTGAGCAATAAGCATGCCCACTGGAATTCAGTGTGATCTTGCAGATACTTCAACCTGAATTAAGGGTTGGTAGTTCTACAGAAATATGGCAAAACCACACATGATGGAGAGAGTGTCACAGATGGGATCTGTCTATGAGGACAGGTGTTCCTGAAATATGAGACTGGACACTGCTCATAAACCTAAACTTAGGGCAAGGAAACACCAAAATGACCATCTACAGAGTAAACCAGCATTCTGCCATGCATTAGACATGATGTATCTCTCTTTTTGTTTCCACATTTAACAGAACACTAAATCATACATGGATAACATGAATATCAAGAAATTGACATATACAAAGTTTGGTCAATGTGTGTAATCTCTATCATAAATGCATGAAAAAAAAATGCAAATCTGCACCATCAGTTATATTGAAATGTTTAAAAACTCAGATTGTGTTCAACTATTCATAACATGTCCAAATTATAGTTTAATACCTTCTATTTAAAGAAATCAGCATTCCTCAACACTGCAACATGCAGATCTGTCAGTTTCTGTTAACGTCTTACACCACTATTACATTTCCCATAGGGCTCCATTGTACCATTTATGTCCAAAACAGAGTGAAAAATTAAATTCTGCAGCATGTGTCTGGGCTCAAATTCGTCATTGGTTCAAGATATGCAATTATAAAGAAAAAAAAGTATACCTTGACCAGGTTGTTTTTTTTTAAATTCAATGCTTTTGTGAGACCTATCAATTTCCAGAGTAACGATATGTCAACAATTCGCCCTAGATGCGGTTCGAACCAACAATTCTGAAATGACACAGAATTGTCCAGAAAGCTGGTATCAGCATCAAATTTTTTAGTGGTGACTTCTAAAATACTCACCATTTAACTCATGCTAGCAAAAAACAAAACACTGCAGTACAAAGCCCTGAAAAAAAGAAGAAAAAGAGAACTAAAGTTTTATTTCTACCTCCTTCATCTGTAGGTCCGGAGTACTCAAGGGAGATAATAGTGGTGTGAGTCCTGAAGAGAACTTTTTTTTTAAATTTAAGATTCTAAATTTTCATATTATGTAACAATACTCAATACAAGTTCAATAAAGCTAAATGCATCCCCATATCTGAACTAGTTCTGAAATAAAATAAGTTTTAGTGACACATGGTTTCAGTCAAAATGCTGCCATTTCATGTAAAAAAGCAAGAATTCAGAACCCTACAGTCTAAATTTCATGATAACTTGACCAATTGTATCTAAAAAGGTCTGAAACTTTCACAACTACATGGTAAAATGAAAAGGTGTCTGACAATGGGAAGAAAAACAGACATCTTGATTACAAAACAAATGATATTGTGGAACAAAACTTATTAAACTTAACATATTTTAGATAAAATTTCAATATCAGAATGATATGGCAGCAGCACAAGCAAACAATTCAAGCTATTTTCATGCTAAAGTACTCCATTACCCTGTCTACACATCAATTCCAATATAAGAAGGGCAACACAGGCTCAATAGATAATGCATACATGACATTCAATGTAAAATTCTGCATATTTTTAGCATTTTCTATAAAAACGGAGTACAAGCAAAAACTTCGCCAAATTCAATGATTCGACGCAGAATTTAATGCGACGACAACCGAAAACAACCGAAGTTAACCGTAAACTGGCCGCTTGGCAAGATTGCATTTACTGCCTTTTCATAATTAAACAATAAAAATTAGTACAAACTCCCGTTCCACTGTAAATATGCAATTTATTTCATTTTGCAAACAATTCTATTTTTGTATTCAGAAATAAGTGGGTGGGGTAATAAATTAATGTAAATATCAGCTTAAAATTCACAATCTGAGCAATAAGCATGCCCACTGGAATTCAGTGTGATCTTGCAGATACTTCAACCTGAATTAAGGGTTGGTAGTTCTACAGAAATATGGCAAAACCACACATGATGGAGAGAGTGTCACAGATGGGATCTGTCTATGAGGACAGGTGTTCCTGAAATATGAGACTGGACACTGCTCATAAACCTAAACTTAGGGCAAGGAAACACCAAAATGACCATCTACAGAGTAAACCAGCATTCTGCCATGCATTAGACATGATGTATCTCTCTTTTTGTTTCCACATTTAACAGAACACTAAATCATACATGGATAACATGAATATCAAGAAATTGACATATACAAAGTTTGGTCAATGTGTGTAATCTCTATCATAAATGCATGAAAAAAAAATGCAAATCTGCACCATCAGTTATATTGAAATGTTTAAAAACTCAGATTGTGTTCAACTATTCATAACATGTCCAAATTATAGTTTAATACCTTCTATTTAAAGAAATCAGCATTCCTCAACACTGCAACATGCAGATCTGTCAGTTTCTGTTAACGTCTTACACCACTATTACATTTCCCATAGGGCTCCATTGTACCATTTATGTCCAAAACAGAGTGAAAAATTAAATTCTGCAGCATGTGTCTGGGCTCAAATTCGTCATTGGTTCAAGATATGCAATTATAAAGAAAAAAAAGTATACCTTGACCAGGTTGTTTTTTTTTAAATTCAATGCTTTTGTGAGACCTATCAATTTCCAGAGTAACGATATGTCAACAATTCGCCCTAGATGCGGTTCGAACCAACAATTCTGAAATGACACAGAATTGTCCAGAAAGCTGGTATCAGCATCAAATTTTTTAGTGGTGACTTCTAAAATACTCACCATTTAACTCATGCTAGCAAAAAACAAAACACTGCAGTACAAAGCCCTGAAAAAAAGAAGAAAAAGAGAACTAAAGTTTTATTTCTACCTCCTTCATCTGTAGGTCCGGAGTACTCAAGGGAGATAATAGTGGTGTGAGTCCTGAAGAGAACTTTTTTTTTAAATTTAAGATTCTAAATTTTCATATTATGTAACAATACTCAATACAAGTTCAATAAAGCTAAATGCATCCCCATATCTGAACTAGTTCTGAAATAAAATAAGTTTTAGTGACACATGGTTTCAGTCAAAATGCTGCCATTACATGTAAAAAAGCAAGAATTCAGAACCCTACAGTCTAAATTTCATGATAACTTGACCAATTGTATCTAAAAAGGTCTGAAACTTTCACAACTACATGGTAAAATGAAAAGGTGTCTGACAATGGGAAGAAAAACAGACATCTTGATTACAAAACAAATGATATTGTGGAACAAAACTTATTAAACTTAACATATTTTAGATAAAATTTCAATATCAGAATGATATGGCAGCAGCACAAGCAAACAATTCAAGCTATTTTCATGCTAAAGTACTCCATTACCCTGTCTACACATCAATTCCAATATAAGAAGGGCAACACAGGCTCAATAGATAATGCATACATGACATTCAATGTAAAATTCTGCATATTTTTAGCATTTTCTATAAAAATGGAGTACAAGCAAAAACTTCGCCAAATTCAATGATTCGACGCAGAATTTAATGCGACGACAACCGAAAACAACCGAAGTTAACCGTAAACTGGCCGCTTGGCAAGATTGCATTTACTGCCTTTTCATAATTAAACAATAAAAATTAGTACAAACTCCCGTTCCACTGTAAATATGCAATTTATTTCATTTTGCAAACAATTCTATTTTTGTATTCAGAAATAAGTGGGTGGGGTAATAAATTAATGTAAATATCAGCTTAAAATTCACAATCTGAGCAATAAGCATGCCCACTGGAATTCAGTGTGATCTTGCAGATACTTCAACCTGAATTAAGGGTTGGTAGTTCTACAGAAATATGGCAAAACCACACATGATGGAGAGAGTGTCACAGATGGGATCTGTCTATGAGGACAGGTGTTCCTGAAATATGAGACTGGACACTGCTCATAAACCTAAACTTAGGGCAAGGAAACACCAAAATGACCATCTACAGAGTAAACCAGCATTCTGCCATGCATTAGACATGATGTATCTCTCTTTTTGTTTCCACATTTAACAGAACACTAAATCATACATGGATAACATGAATATCAAGAAATTGACATATACAAAGTTTGGTCAATGTGTGTAATCTCTATCATAAATGCATGAAAAAAAAATGCAAATCTGCACCATCAGTTATATTGAAATGTTTAAAAACTCAGATTGTGTTCAACTATTCATAACATGTCCAAATTATAGTTTAATACCTTCTATTTAAAGAAATCAGCATTCCTCAACACTGCAACATGCAGATCTGTCAGTTTCTGTTAACGTCTTACACCACTATTACATTTCCCATAGGGCTCCATTGTAACATTTATGTCCAAAACAGAGTGAAAAATTAAATTCTGCAGCATGTGTCTGGGCTCAAATTCGTCATTGGTTCAAGATATGCAATTATAAAGAAAAAAAAGTATACCTTGACCAGGTTGGTTTTTTTTAAATTCAATGCTTTTGTGAGACCTACCAATTTCCAGAGTAACGATATGTCAACTATTCGCCCTAGATGCGGTTCGAACCAACAATTCTGAAATGACACAGAATTGTCCAGAAAGCTGGTATCAGCATCAAATATTTTAGTGGTGATTTCTAAAATACTGATCATTTAACTCATGCTAGCAAAAAACAAAACACTGCAGTACAAAGCCCTGAAAAAAGAAGAAAAAGAGAACTAAAGTTTTATTTCTACCTCCTTCATCTGTAGGTCCGGAGTACTCGAGGGAGATAATAGTTGTGTGAGTCCTATAGCGTATACAACATTTTCCTGATATATAACTCTATGTAAAATAGTGACCCCTGCAGCGGCCCAAAATTTGACCCCAGGGATCCGACACTCCACATTTTTACTCGACTCTTAATTTTCTGACTCTGCACCCAACTTTCTTACTCGACACTCGATTTTTACTTAGCACTCCACATTCTTACTCGGCACTCAACTTTCTTACTCGACAATCGATATCTCACTCAGCACTCGACATTCTTACTCGGCACCCAACTTTCTTACTCGACATTCGATTCTTATAATACTCGACATTCATACTCGACACTCGGCTTTGTTACTCGACACTCGACTTTGTTACCCGACACTCTACCAAAAGTGACACACAAACTTGTAGTGGCATGTTTGACCCACACATATCAGGGATTGACCTTGAATATATAATGTTGGGCACAGAGCGTATCTTGACATTCTTAAAGTGGCATACAGAAATACAGAAACTTGTTTATGATTCTAATGTATTTCTTTACATGACATCAAAATGATGCAAAAACTGGCATTTCATACTTGAGAATCCTCTATAAGTTTGGTAGTAGAATGAAAATACTGCATTTTCCCAAAGAAACGAAATAAGTGGCAAGTGAGCTTGGCTCAACCCCACAACCTCAGCAGTGAGGTACATGTACGTGGTTGTGGGATGGTGCATTAATAAGCTCTCTAAGCCAGGTGGAGTACAACAGATAATGCCATCCTTAAAAAAATTGGTTGCTGCACTCTGACCCAGTGTTTTTCATGTGGGTAGGTGGGAAGCTATTATTTTGCCAGATTTTTATTTTGTATATGAGTCCTCCATGGCCAAATGATCTGAGGTGCCATCTAAAGATTATTTACTTCTCACCACGAAGGTCGGAGGTTCGAGTCCTGTTCAGTCCAAATATTTAATGTGAGAAAGTTTGCTAGTGACTTGCTACGATTGGTGGTTCAACTAATACCAGTATTCATTCTATGGTCTTTAAAGATGAATATATGCCATATATAACCTGAAATGTGATGAAAAGGACGTTAAACCCTATCCTTTAAAAAATACACATAGTCATTTTTAACAAAAATGGACAGAAAACATGGAAATTCAATGCTTTAAAAGTCAATAAAAAGTATAATAGTTAGCTGCAATTTTCAGTGAGCAGGTTTCTATGGAGCACGGCAAACAGATAGTTGTTTATGGACAGCCTTTTGAAGTCTGAACTGTAAGATCATCTGCAATGCAGATTCTTCATGTATTATAAATAGAATTCAAATACTGTATTATCTTAAAGATGCAATTAATTGTTTTTTGTAAATTATGTTACCTGTAACCTTTATATTTGAATCTGTTCCTGAAGTATGTTATTTTTTTCATTTAAAGAGATGTATCAGGATAAAATGTCATAAATGTCTTAAAAATAAAATATTTATTAAAATGGATAAAAAATCATCTCGTTATCATAAATAAATATAAACCGAATAGTTTAGTATGTCAAATCCACCAAAATGTGACAAAATCGATATGTAAATTGGAGTGGTAAACTTGAAACAATCGTCAATCTGACTCTTTCGACGATGATTCAATTTTTTCTACATGTAAATCTGTAAAATGGATCAAATTGAAATCTAAATGGCATCATGTGAATCATTTAATGTCACAAAATATGTTGCCATTTTAAGTGGGAAATTAGTTTAAGTCTAACCTAGGGCATAGCACAAGTTAGGAAAGCCGTTTCAAATATATTATTTTGGCATGTTTAAATAAACATTTGTTTGGCAATACAGTTGAGTCAGTGAGTATATGGAATTTTAAAATTTTGAAAAAATCCTGAATATATATTCGCTATAAATGCATGATGACAGGAATTAACAGATGGAATTATAAACTGTCCTGATATACTCCCTTTAAAATATGTTATTGTCATTTGATCTGTGTAATACATGTTTATTTTTGATGCAGGCTATCCGGCTTGCCACTACATTTTGAATATTGAGAAATCTCAGTGTCATGAATAAGAATTGAACCTGCCACAACAGTTGTGTTTCATGGTTGTTATTAAAATCAGTACTACTAACAGTTATTAACTATGCTTCTAATATAAATTGAAGTTATTTTATTACATTTTAAATATGATTCAAAGCTGAATGTTTTTCTTTATAGGTTCAGTTGTATTAATGAATTGATATTGGTACCTATGTTAGTGTGGGATAAGTTGAACAAAATTAACTTGTGAATCCCAATCATGCATTTCCTATGTGATATTGTTCAGTATGTTACTAAAAGAACAAGTATGTCTGAATTTCATCAATACACTTAGTGTTTAATGATTTCCTTTAGCTTGATTATGAAGAGAGCTCAGGGTTTCTTTCTATCTAAACCGTTCTTAAGTCCGCATATGAGTGTTGTTCTTTACAAGGCATAGGGTCGAGCTTGGGATCAGTCAAACCCAAAACCTCTGGCTTGAGCAGCGTGCACTCTCTCCACTACACTACTGCCCAACCTACACACAATGATAAAACAATGTTTATGATTTAGTGGCAGTGTATAAATATATCACAATAAAGTACAGTAAATAGAGGATCTTACCTGAGTGCTCATTTATTATTGAATTTATTAAACAAGTTGGCAAAAATATTTGATGCAAGACTGAATTCATCGAGTGACATTCCTTTTTCAATATTAACTTCTGTATTCAAAAAGTGCAAAAGCCCTTAGTTATCAAGTGTCAGATCTTAGTCGCTGATGTCTAAGACATTATCTGTCATGGCTGAAATTATGGGTTTGAACCTTTTCAAAAGGGGTCAGCAAGGCCCGAAAAGGGATAGAATTGTTTAAATTCAGAAATAACCTTCAGAATTTCTTCTTGATTTTTACATAGGAGTACTTATATGTGAAAACAGTTAATTCTCTTTTGAGCTTGACTATTCGAAGAATAAAGCAGGCTATTCTACTCGCCCGAACGTCGCAGTTGGCGTCACATCTTGGTTAAAATTTTGCATGCGCGACTGTAACTTACAAATCACTCAATGTATTTGTTTAAATCTTTACACAAGACGTCCCAGTCATCAAACAGTTCAATAACTATTTGAATGGCGATCGATGATCTTAGACCTTTACTCGTTTTTCAAATTCCGAATTGTTTAATTCTTTTAATGATTATCTACGATCTCACTCCTGGCTCGTTATTCATATTCCGACTTTTGTTTTTATATAAATGTTGATCAACGATCTCAGACCTGGCTCGGTTATTCAAGTTTTGCACGTTTTCTAACTTTTATTTTGAAGGTTGATCTACGATATCAGACCTGACTCGTAATTCTAATTCAAACTTTATTTTTAATGTCGAACTATGATCACAGGCCTGGCTGGTGATTCCAATTAAAACTTTGTTTTTAATGTCGAACTATGATCACAGGCCTGGCTCGTGATTCAAATTAAAACTTTATTTTTAATGTCGAACTACGATCTCAGGCCTGGCTCGTGATTCCAATTCAAACTTTATTTTTAATGTCGATCTACGATCTCAGGCCTGGCTCGTGATTCCAATTCAAACTTTATTTTTAATGTCGATCTACGATCTCAGGCCTGGCTCGTGATTCCAATTCAAACTTTATTTTTAATGTCGATCTACGATCTCAGGCCTGGCTCGTGATTCCAATTCAAACTTTATTTTTAATGTCGAACTACGATCACAGGCCTGGCTCGTGATTCCAATTAAAACTTTATTTTTAATGTCGAACTACGATCTCAGGCCTGGCTCGTGATTCCAATTCAAACTTTATTTTTAATGTCGAACTACGATCACAGGCCTGGCTGGTGATTCCAATTAAAACTTTATTTTTAATGTCAAACTACGATCTCAGGCCTGGGTCGTGATTCAAATTAAAACTTTATTTTTAATGTCGAACTACGATCTCAAGCCTGGTTGGTGATTCCAATTAAAACTTTATTTTTAATGTCGAACTACGATCACAGGCCTGGCTCGTGATTCCAATTAAAACTTTATTTTTAATGTCGAACTACGATCTCAGGCCTGGCTCGTGATTCCAATTCAAACTTTATTTTTAATGTCGAACTACGATCACAGGCCTGGCTGGTGATTCCAATTAAAACTTTATTTTTAATGTCAAACTACGATCTCAGGCCTGGCTCGTGATTCCAATTAAAACTTTATTTTTAATGTCGAACAACGATCTCAGGCCTGGCTCGTGATTTTAATTTAAACTTTATTTTTAATGTTGATCTACGATCTCAGACATGCTCGTGATTCCAATTCAAACTTTATTTTTAATGTCATTTAACGTTATTGAAATCCCGACTTTAATTTTTAATGTTGATCTACGATCTCAGACCTGGGTCGTTATTCAAATTCCTTTTTTAATGTCAATCTACGATATCAGACCTGTTTCGTTATTCAAATTCAGATTTTTTTTTTTTAAAGTTGATCTACGACCTCAGACCTGGCCCGTTATTCAAATTTTTTAATGTTAGTCTACAATCTCAGACCTGGCCAGTTATTCAAATTCCGACTTTTATTTTTAATGTCGATCTGCGATCTCAGACCTGGCTTTTTATTCAATTTTTTTAATGTTGATCTACGATCTCAACCCTGACTTGCTTTTTTCAATTTTTTTTAATGTTGATCTACGATCTCAGATCTGGCCCGTTATTCAAATTCCGACTTTTATTTTTAATGTCGATCTGCGATCTCAGACCTGGCTTTTATTCAATTTGTTTGAATGTTGATCTACGATCTCAACTCTTACTTGTTTTTCAGATTTTTTTGAATGTTGATCTACGATCTCAACCCTGGCTCGTTTTTAATTTTTTTTAATGTTGATCTACAATCTCAGGCCTGGCTCGTTTTTCAAATTCTAACTTTTTTTTAATGTCGATCTAATCTCACACCTGGGTCTACATTGAATGTTAATCTACGACCTGAACATTTTCGAATGTTAATCTACGATTGCAGACCTGGATCATCATTGAATGTTGATCTACGATTGCAGACATGGGTCTACATTGAATATTAATCTACGATTGCAGACCTGGGTCTACATTGAATGTTGATCTACGACCTGAACATTTTCGAATATTGATCTACGATTGTAGAACTGGGTTTACATTGAATGTTGATCTACGATTGTAGAACTGGGTTAACATTGAATGTTGATCTACGATTGCAGACTTGGGTCAACATTGAATGTTGATCTACGATTGCAGACCTGGGTCTACATTGAATATTGATCTACGATTACAGACTTGGATCTACATTGAATTTCGATCTACGATCTCAGACCTTGGTCTACATTGAATGTTGATCTACGACCTGAACATTTTTCGAATGTTGATCTACGATTGTAGAACAGGGTTTACATTGAATGTTGATCTACGATTGCAGACTTGGGTCAACATTTAATGATGATCTATGATTGCAGATCTTAGTTTACATTGAATATTGATCTACGATTGCAGATCTGGGTCTACATTGAATTTCGATCTATGATCTCAGACCTGGGTCTACATTAAATGTTGATCTACGACCTGAACATTTTTCGAATGTTGATCTACGATTGCAGACTTCGGTCAACATTGAATGTTGATCTACGATTGCAGACCTGGGTCTACATTGAATATTGATCTACGATTACAGAATTGGATCTACATTGAATTTCGATCTACGATCTCAGACCTGGGTCTACATTGAATGTTGATCTACGACCTGAACATTTTTCGAATGTTGATCTACGATTGTAGAACAGGGTTTACATTGAATGTTGATCTAAGATTGCAGACTTGGGTCAACATTTAATGATGATCTATGATTGCAGATCTTGGTTTACATAGAATATTGATCTACGATTGCAGATCTGGGTCTACATTGAATTTTGATCTATGATCTCAGACCTGGGTCTACATTAAATGTTGATCTACGACCTGAACATTTTTCGAATGTTGATCTACGACTGCAGACCTGGGTCTACATTGAAGGCTGATCTACGATTGCAGACCTTGGTCTGCATTGAATTTAAATATACGATCTCAGACCTGGGTCTACATTGAATGTTGATCTACGACCTGGACATTTTTCGAATGTCGATCTACGACTGCAGACCTGGGTCTACATTGAAGGCTGATATGCGATTGCAGATCTTGGTCTACATTGAATGTTGATCTACGATTGCAAACCTGGGTCTACATTGAATTGATCTGCGATTGCCGATCTCATAGCCAACTTCACGCAGCTTAATTCTCTTCATTGTGCCCTACAATCGTCATGTGTTCATGGTTTTTTCAACCGATTTAGGACTGGTTCCCAGTGTTTTCTATTGAGTCAATGTGCACACCGGATACAGAGCTACGTTCAGCACCGTTAAACAGCAAACACGTTATTGCCTGGTTCCCTAGACATATCACGTACTGCGTGCTAATATGAGGTTGTGCCAGTGTCCAGGAAAATATATTAGCTAACGTAAGCAAACGTTTAACCATGATGACCGCAGCACAGGACAGTGTTTATTTAAAAGAGGGTACCCCAATTAACTAATTTTCATTGGGGCTCTCTAAAGATATATTTACAGAATACAATAACAAAACAAAATAAAAACATTTTAAGCATTGCAAGAAAAATGATAGTACATGATAAATTTATCATTGTTTTAGATTTTTTAAGCAAGCCTTTGAAAGTCTCTTTGATTAAATATAATTGTATATATATATATATATATATATATATATATATAGAATTAGTCAAGAAAGTGAATATCACCACATCTGTTACAACAACAAAATAAACAACAACAACAATACAACAGTTATAAGTATGTACAGTTAATAATATATGTGTTTACTTTGGAGTTGGTGGCTAATTTGTAGCAATTGCGATTATAATTGTTTAATTATTACTTAATATTGTATTCTTGACTAAAATATTCATAGATGAGAGTCCAATGGATCCACGGGAGTTTTATTTGATTTTGGGATGCGGATGAATTTTGGGACAAGCATGGACTGCTTTTTGATAAAAAGTGAAGTGACATACTCCACTGCATTAAAAAAACAACAACGTGGTCGACATGCCAGTTAATGTGCATTTTTAGGTAGAAATGCATTCGTTCTCTTGAAAATAACCACTTTTAAAAAGATTGTATACGTAAAACAAAAGGTAAAATGGAACAGGCAGACACTGTTTTATATAGATTATATAGTGGAATCTGACTGTATAGTGAGGCAGACACTGATTGATACAGATAATATAGTGGAATCTGACTGTATAGTGAGACAGACACTGTTTTATATAGATTATATAGAGGAACAGGCAGACGATGTTTAATATAGATTATATAGTGGAATATGACTGTATAGTGAGGCAGACACTGTTTTATAAAGATTATATAGTGGAATCTTACTGTATAGTGAGGCAGACACTGTTTTATATAGATTATATAGTGGAATCTGACTATAGTGAGACATGCAGACACTGTTTAATATAGATTATATAGTGAAACAGGCAGACACTGTTTTATATAGATTATATACTGGCAGACAATGTTTAATATAGATTATATAGTGGACCAGGCAGACACTGTTTAATATAGATTATATAGTGCAATCTGACTGTATAGTGAGGCAGACACTGTTTTAAATAGATTATATAGTGGAATCTGACTATAATGAGACAGGCAGACACTGTTTAATATAGATTATATAGTGGAACAGGCAGACACCGTTTAATATAGATTATATAGTGGAATATGACTGTATAGTGAGGCAGACACTGTTTGATACAGATAATATAGTGAAATCTGACTGTATAGTGAGACAGACACTGTTTTGTATAGATTATATAGTGGAATCTGACTATAGTGAGACAGGCAGACACTGTTTAATATAGATTATATAGTGGAACAGACAGAAACTGTTTTATATAGATTATAAAGTGGAACAGTCAGACACTGTTTAATAAAGATTATATAGTGGAATCTGACTGTATAGGGAGGCAGACACTGTTTTATATAGATTATATAGTGGAATCTGACTGTATAGTGAGGCAGACACTGTTTTATATAGATTATATAGTGGAATCTGACTATGGTGAGACAGGCAGACAATGTTTAATATAAATTATATAGTGGAACAGGCAGACACTGTTTTATATAGATTATATAGTGGAATATGACTGTATAGTGAGGCAGACACTGTTTGATACAGATAATATAGTGGAATCTGACTATAGTGAGACAGGCAGACACTGTTTAATATAGATTATATAGTGGAACAGACAGACACCGTTTAATATAGATACTATAGTGGAATCTGACTGTATAGTGAGGCAGACACTGTTTTATATAGATTATATAGTGGAATCTGACTATAGTGAGACAGACAGACACTGTTTAGTATAGATTATATAGTGGAACAGGCAGACACTGTTTTATATAGATTATATAGTGGAATCTGACTGTATAGTGAGACAGGCAGACACTGTTTTATATAGATTATATAGTGGAACAGGTAGACACTGTTTTATATAGATTATATAGTGAAACAGACAGACACTGTTTAATACAGATTTTAAAGTGGAACAGGCAGACACTGTTTTATATAGATTATATAGTGAAACAGGCAGACACTGTTTTATACAGATTGTATAGTGGAACAGGCACACACTGTTTTGTATAGATTATATAGTGGAATCTGACTTTATAGGGAGACAGGTAGACACTGTTTTGTATAGATGATATAGTGGAATCTGACTGTATAGTGAGACAGGCAGACACTGTTTTATATAGATTATATAGTGAAACAAGCAGACACTTATATAGAGTATATAGTGAAACAAGCAGACACTGTTTAATATAGATTATAGAGAAACAGGCAGATACTGTTTTGTATAGATTATATAGTGGAATCTGACTGTATAGTGAGACAGGCAGACACTGTTTTATATAGATTATATAATGAAACAAGCAGAAACTGTTATATATAGATTATATAGTGGAATCTGACTGTATAGTGAGACAGGTAGACACTGTTTTGTATAGATTATATAGTGGAATCTGATTGTATAGTGAGACCTTTATCGTCTATCTTGCATCAAATTATTTATTTATGTGTCATTGGGTAAGTTGCCTTTAAGCATGTTACATTTAGATTACTGTTGTGTTATTTGGGGAAATTGTAATGTTTCACTTGTAGATAAAATTGTTAGGTTTCAAAAGAGAGCTGCTAGATAAAAACTACGGTACTCTTTTTAAAGAAATATTCACTAAGCTTAAATGGATGATGTTTCCGGAAAGAGATAAATTTCAAAAGGCAGTACTCATGTACACAGTATTTAATAACCTGGAGCCAATTTCACAAAAATTCGTACGATAAATTTCACACGTAAACGTAAGATTTTTCTCGTAAACGTAAACGTAAGAAGATAATGCATTTCACAAAAAATCGTAAACGTAAGTTACGTCCTATATTAATCGTAACTTTAAGAGCGCCCTTTAGCACTCGTAAGTTTATTATTTCACTCGTAAGTGTGAAAAATATGGCCGACATTTGGCTGCAGAGATGGGCTGCTCGTCGGCAAATACGGCGAGAACGGGTATTTCGCGATAGGGCGGAGATTTTAGACATCATGGACGATACAGACTTGATACGAAGATATAGATTTCCTCGTAGAGTTATATTAGAACTCTCTAACCTTGTTCGTGAAGAAGTAGAGCGCCCAACACAGCGTTCTCATTCGCTGCCTGTTCATCTACAGGTTTGTTTACATACATAGTTGAATATAAACCTTTACACATCTTAGTTAACACGGATTAGTCCACTTTTATATGGGTGCGTAAATAATCGGTTATCAATACTGTTAATTTATTCCAATAAAATGCTAATCAATAATGTATTAAAATCGTTTAAATGATTTTTAATATGTTTAACATGTATGCAATATGTTCATAACGATTATATATCGTATACGTGTACTTGTATGCAACTACTAATGGACTCTTTACATTAGAATGGTCTAGCCCATTGCCTATTTATAGAAAGGGGTCCCACTAAGGGAATCAACGAACTGCATGCTGATGCTATTGAGAGAGAGAGAGAGAGAGAGAGAGAGAGAGAGAGAGAGAGCAAAATTGTGACAGAAAGGGAATAGTACATAAATAATTTCTGCTGCCAATATAACAAGATAACAGAATGAATTTTTATATAGCTTTTATGAATTCATTGTTTTTATTTTAAAGGGACACCTCGTCTTATTAAGTATGTCTGTTGTATGTTACATAACACTTTTTGTTATAAGTTAATGGTTACACTTATGTTCCTTGCAAAGGACAATTACCTAAGTGAGACCGGAGACCTGCATGGTGTGTCCCAGTCATCTGCCCGTGGTGTGTCGAGGACGTCTGTACTTCCCTCAACAGGCGGTTGGACAATATAAAGTTTCCGGCGTCAGCTCAACAACTTAGACAAGTTAAGGAAGACTTTTACCAAATCTCAAACTTCCCAAACGTTATTGGTGCCATTGACGGGACTCTGATCCCAATACAGGGGATGTCGACAGATGAGCATATTTATGTATGCAGGAAAGGCTTCCACACCCTCAACATCCAGGCTGTGGTAGATGCAAATCAAAGGTAATGTTATGCAATTTACTTTTCAGTAAATCAAAGTAACTACTCTTTTAAATGTAAGACATTTCAAAATATAGGTACAGCTATACTTGACAAATGCATTTACAATAAAAAAAAAGTTGCTTGACAACAACAAAAAACAGAGACATTTTAATATACACAAGTTTATTTCATAAATAAAAAACACACATTTTTTCCCAATAGTATTAAAAGGACACAGGCAAGTGATTAAATCTATTAACTTAAGCTCATGCATTTATGAAACTATATTTAAGTACTGCTTGATAGTTTTTTTATAAAACCAGTAGTCTCACAATCTATTTCTGAAAACATTAGTAAAACTTCAAAATACAAATTTATATATCCTTGACTCTTTTCTCTCAAATATACAGATATAACTAATGCACTTCAATTTTTTTGTCATACTGTGAAATCATTTATTTTCGTGGGTATTAAATTTCGTGGTTTCCACTTCAAAGACATATTCGTGGGGTCTTAAATTCGTTGAAAACAAATTTAAAAAAAAATAAAGTTTACACTTTCGGCATCGCATAGTGCAATCCAGTTATTAACCTCTGCTGTAATGCACACAACGCTCGTAAGGGTTTATCGCACCCCGCTGTGCCAATAAGAGTTGACACATGCCAGTTAGTACCCTAATATACAAGTACGATATTGAACTAATTGTTATGCAAACCAGAGGAGAGGAAAGGAGAAGTACGAGATCTAATCCAGAAAGGGTTTCAGAAGTCAGGCCTGCAGTAAATAACAACAGTACGTGCCACATCACGTGACTGTGATGATAAACAGAAAATGAATGTGCTACGACTTTTAAGAGATTTGTTTGTTTTATTAAAAATGATCATAAAGAGAAACAATAGAATTAAATAAAAAATACCACGTAATGAAAGATATTACTTCACTAGAAACTTGTGTTTAACTTTTCTTTGTACGCACGCATACTGTCCCTTTACAATGTTTTACACTTTTTTACAATGTTTACCGTAGGTCTATACGTCACATTGTTTGAAACTGTTTCAACTCGATAGCAATTAGTTACAAGGTGACGGTCTATTTTTAGTACCTCTGATATTTGACTGAAGTATACACGCGTAGTGGGGTAAATTACAACACACCTCGCTACACACACACACGTCTATCAGCTGATGGACGTAGAATTAAAGATGATATGAGTATAAGATATCATACACTGTTTACAAAAGTATCAATGTAAATAGTGATGCGATATGACAAAAGAAAATATATAAAATAAATGATGGATTATTTACCACAATGCATGCACGTAGGCATATGAACACAGAGGTAATTTATATGTTGACAACATTACATAGCGTAAACTAAGTTCGTGGGTATTTGATTTCGTTGTCTAGGCTCCCCACAAATCCACGAAAATTAGTACCCAACGAAAATTAATGATCTCGCAGTATATCACCACAAAAAAATAGTTTGATTATATCATTTTCAGAAACAGAGTTAATTAAATATTACAAATTGCAATGTGTCCCTTTAATAATTTATGAATGATAAAACAAGCAATTTTAAAAAAACACACAGCACTTACACTTGATACAAATAAAAGTCAAAATGTTAAATAATTTATAAACAATGGTCTTGACAAATGAAGTTCAAATTTAATGACTACCAAAATCCAATGCATTAATGCTATTAATTATTATATCTTTCTCCCAACAGCAACAATATAGCATTAATATTAACAGGTACTAAATCTTACTTTGTACATGTTTTTGTAAATATTATTGTTGAATGTTAATATTCATTCCCTTATATATCTCATTGAAGGTTCATCAACCTAGTATGCCGATATCCGGGTTCTACGCACGATTCTTTTGTTTTAAACAACTCTGGTCTTCCAGAATTAATGGCAAATAACCTCGAGGGAGGATGGCTCTTGGGAGACTCTTGTTTGATTAATTTTATATAGAAAATGTTATCGTCTTCCATAAATAACAAGAGGTCCAGCTAGTAATCCTATGTAGTTTGTAAAAAACTAAGATTTTCATTTGAACACACTTGAAACCTCTGCTAAACAAAACCTTTATACTAAATATGAACAAATGTAAATGTTTGAAAGCTATTATAACATAAATATATATACAATATATATATTTGTTTGAAATGGCAAGATAAAAATTGTTGAAGTAAAGATATCTTTTATTATTTGGCATACATTGCAGATTGGTGGTTTTAAATAATATTTTACATTTTTATGCCATTAAGCTAACCGACGATCAGTTAACATAACCACTGTTTCTTGGGATCCTGAAAGGTTAACCATAACTCGAGCACACCACATCTCCGCAAATAACTGATAACTTTCCCACTTGAATCAGCAGTGAGAGATGAATGATAAGACATAATGTTGTATATTAATCATCTCGAAGACTGTTGCTGCCAGGGATTCAAACTAGGGACCCCTGGATTGATAGCCAGATGGGTAACTGACTGAGCTAATCAGGCATAACATAAACAATATGGTTAAAACACTGATTCAAAAACTTGAAACATTCAAAGCTTTTTCTATATTGCTTTCAAATAATATTATATTAAATAATAGTTTTGTTCCTTTTTAGATGTATTCATAAGACCGGAGGTAGTTTACCATACAAACCTACTAAATGTGCTAAAATAACTGAGACAGCATTTCGACTGCACAATAAAGCCCTGGATGAACGCAGTCCTTTGCCACAAGGCGGTCAAATTGTAATGGCACAAAACAATGACATTAACAATCAACAAAACAACGTAGCAGCCAACATCAGACGGCGACTAATAAACAGATTTTAATGTCATCACATGTTTACTAGTATAAACAGACACATCTTGAGAAAAATGTTTGATTATTAATATTTCTCATCTGTTAATTAAAATTCAAGTTCTGTATTTTTTTTATCTTTCAAAATTGTTACTATTTGTGTGCGTGTGTGTTTGTTTGTTTGTTTGTATACATGTGTGTGCATGTGTGCTGTGTTGTGTGTGCAGTGTTTGTTCTGTGTGTGTGCATGTGTGCTGTGTTTGTGTGAGTGTGTGCATGTATGCTGCATTTGTGTGTGTTATGTGTTTGTGAGTGTGTGCTGCATTTGTGTGTGATCTGTGTTTGTGTGAGTGTGTGCATGTATGCTGCATTTGTGTGTGTTATGTGTTTGTGAGTGTGTGCTGCATTTGTGTGTGATCTGTGTGTGTGGCATATGTGTGTGTGTGTGTGTGTGTGTGTGTGTGTGTGTGTGTGTGTGTGTTATAATTATATTTAACTGTACAAAGAATTAAAGTTCCCATTTTACATATCTTATCACAATCGTTATATTCTATCAGGTCATTACATTTTCATTTCTATTTGATAAACTGCCTGCCTGATAAACATAAGTTTATCATGTCAATGCAAGTTTACCAGGCACATGATGTCATTATATATAATTACACCTTGTGAGGGAATCTCTACAGAAGTTTGATGCTGATTTTCAATTACATTTAAAAACGAATTAGAAACATTGACCAGATAAAGAGATTACCATGTTAGTGTCTAATACTATCAACTTTATCAGGTTGGGCACAAAAAAACACAAATACTTTGCAGAGCCTCATCTGTGTTTTTAAGCCTCTAGGCTCACCTGATAATATTAGACACTAACATGGTATTCTCTATATATCATGTCAATGCATTCATTTCTGTTGATAAACTGCCTGTCTGATAAATATAGGTTTATCACATCAATGCAAGTTTATCAGGTAAATGATGTTATTACGTCTAATTATACATTTGGACAGCATCTCCACAGGTTGAAACAAAAGACACTGCAAGTTAAACATTGCAATTTCCCCAAATAACACAACAGTAATCTAAATGGGGTAAAATGTAACATTAAAAAACAATTTGCGCGTTTAAATAATTTAGGAAATGTATTGGTGGCTAAACTACTGTTAAATATCTTTGTTAGTATTGGAGCTATAACAGACGCTGACATTTTAAAAAACTTGGCACCCAGGCTGTCTGATCCTGTAGATTTTACTATGACCACACTAACATGGTATTCTCTATTAACATGTTAATGCATTCATTTCTGTTGATAAACTGCCTGCCCTATATGAATAAATGATATTGATAAAAAAATGATGGTGTTAAGAGTGCACACAATGTCAAATAGTGATTTTTTCATTTGTAAAGGCCATGACATTAAATATCAAGTTTTGCTAGTGCAAGAACTTGTCTGAGATATTATGGTTATATAAGCTCTACTATGTAAGTTTGGTGAAGATCCAATAAAAAATGCTGGTGCTAGAGTGCACACAACAAAAAAGTTAACGGACAGACAACGGACAATAAGCAATAAGAATAGCTCACATTGAGCTTTGCTCAGCTGAGCTAATAATTACAAAGTCAAAAAAGCTCCACCCTTCAAATTATCGCGAATTTCTTCAAGCGCCTCAGTCTGTCATAGAAGTAATTTTAATTTTTCTGTTCTGTAATCCATTTTTTCTTTTCCAATGATAAGTAATTGTTCCTGAAAACTGTCGGTTTCTGCACCTATATACAACACAAAATAACATTTATTTCAGTGAACACAAGTTTGGATAATTACATTTTTATACATCATTTTGCGAGATATTGTAAGAAATTACATTTATAATTTAAAAAAGTATATCTATGGAAGGATGGTATTTTGTCTTAAATAAATATACTTTTAATACCAATAACTAACTTAAGGCACACCACTACAAATAATAACCCTATGTATTATGATTAAGATAACAATATAAGTTGGTCGAGCATATTGATCAAGAAATACTAATTAAACTATTTCTGAAATTTCACAATATTTGCCCTCTTTTGGGGCTCTCTTTATGACTTATGGATAAATACCCCCACCACACTTGTACTGAACAAAAACTTAATTGCAATGAAAAGGAAACCCTTTAAATTCCTATACCATTCATCTGTAAAACAAAGAAAGTCCTTGTACAGAACCCTTATACAATTCAGCCCCTTGATTTGGCAGAACTTCAACAATTATCCACTGTTAGGAATTTGTTACGAGCAGAAATGCTTTAGATTGTAATAAGAAGTTTGTTGAACATAAAGATGCGAAAATGAAAAAAAAATCAGTTTTCCCTATAATATTCCTATGTAAACAATAGGGCCAAGATGGCCCTATATCGCTCACCTGACTAACCTTGAGTCACCTATCTTAAGTAGATTATATAAAACATGTACACTCAAAATTCCCACCCCCTGGCCGCCATGTTTTTTTGACAAATCAAAATGGCTTGAACAAACTTGGTAGAAGGTCACCCAAGGAACATTTTTGTGAAATTATTCTAAAATCTAGCCAGTAGTTTCTGACAACAGGATTTTTTAATGTTTTTACTATAGCTTATATAGTAAACTAACCCCACCCCCTGGCCGCCATGTATTTTGGCCTAGTGGTTTCAGAGAAAGTGCTGTTAAAGGACGACAGACGACGCGCCATCGCATAAGCCCTTCTGGCTTGGCCTGTAGAGCTAAAAACTATAAACACACATGTACATTTTTAATTACCGGTATGTTTATAATTTTACATGTAACTTACTTGATAGTTTTAGCCTCTTGGAAGACTTTTGTGGCATATGGTTTACATCTGTCAAACAAATGAGACATGAATAGGGGTTAAATTTAGAACAGTATCATAATAATTAAATGTAATGAGCCAGTGACATACTTTATTAAATGATTAAAAGGACAATTTTGAGTATTCATTGAGTGATGGATAAAAAATTAGGTTTGTTTGATATTCAGCTACATTAAACTTGACTAACGTTTTTCTGTTTAATAAATCATGTCATTAAGAACATAACAGTTTCACAGTTTACTTCGCTTGTTCATCCAGTAACAGATAAGAATTTACATAAAATAACAAATTCATGTAGTTTGATCCAAACTGCATTGGAAAGTTTGAGTTCTTAGATTTATATCTTGAAATAAAGATACCATCCCAAGAAGATGCTGTTAAATTATTAAATATTCCATATCATTAGATCCACTTTCACAATAAATAATCTGGATACTATATATATACATATTTTTATGAAATTTTCATGAATTTCCAAATATTTACACAGGCCTGTGTGAGTAATGTTTGTATTTTGAAGTAAAATTAAACATACCCCGATCTGGTTCTGTGGGTTCCACAAGCACAACAGTTTCTGTAATATTTCAGGAAACACATTATATTCAACATAAAATATATTTTATGCAGTGCTTTTATTTATTTGTTCTGTCAAGAATTGAAAATATGCAGTGCAATTAGATTATATAACAAGAGTTGTCAGAATGATAGTGCACTCAACTATTCGAAAGTTTATCACAGAAGTACAAAATTGATTGTGACTGTCACTGATGTTAAATCCAAGCCAGTAAGAGTTATCCAACTTACAAAATTGAGTAGATCTTATAAATGCAATACCGTGTATGTAGTTCAATCCAATACATGCAGTGACTGCTGAATTATACAATTTCTATGTCAAACAAAGGCCATAATTTGCAAAATTATTTGGCAAGTTATCACACTTGATAAATTTAGTTGGTTTTATGACAACCAGCCAGATGTAAATACATTGGGTTGTTGTTGTGATATGGACTTGACCGAATTTGCATGCACAAATTTAACCAAAAATTCTAAGACAAACAAGAGCGATATTTTGTATTATATTCATGCAATAGTTATCTAACTTAAATCATTGTAGTAAAGTAGATGACAGGGAATGCTTGTGTAAAGTTTCCATCAAAATATAAATATTGTATGTTTAATACAATCAATAACAAATAACACTTAAAACAACTAATTACCAGAAACCATAGGCATAGAGCATCCTGCTTCCTCCAATGGCAATCCTGCCTCCTCCAGTGGCATGGCTTGACTACCTGTAAAAAATAACAACTATAAATAACTATATAAATATAATAGCAAATAGTAATGGTAAGTTTAAAAGAGTTCCTTAGTAAAATAGTGGATCAGATTTATGTATGTTAAATAATAAAAAGAACAATTGTATAGTTTGATCTAATGTCAACTCATTTATCAATTTACTCTATCAACTAAGCGCTGAAAAGGTATGTTCATGATTCAGAGTGGTGAAACCCATAATCTTTATCTATCAAATTCTATTTTGATATATCAAAAAAATCATCTATAATTGAAATTAACAAACACTTTAACAGTGATATAACTACTAACATAAAGCAGGAAACTATAATATATCCTCAGTATTTCAGTGTCGTCTTAATCTATGGAATATAATAAACAGCATGAGAATTGAAATAATGTTTCGTTTCAACTATTGAATCGGTAACCAGATGAGATCGGTTTTGACGGAATAAGTCAATAGTTTATTTTTAAAGAAATAAGTGGTCAATAGTTCATTTTATTTGACAAGAGTTGTTTAGTTATCAAACAATGAAATTGGAGAATTCATAATGATTTAAAATAAATATATATAATAAAAATTTTGCTTACCGTTTGCTTTTGCCGCTGTGTCCACTCCTCCCTCTAACCCAGTTACTGCTGTTACTGGCAATGTATCACGTATCTAACAGAAAAAAAATAGGAAAGCAATGTTAAAAAATATGGTACACAATTTTTCGAATCACATTTATATAATTCATATAATATGAAACAGAGCCACATTTTTATTTTTAACTAGAAGTGGTTTCAAATGATTTTCATTCTCAATTAATATCAATGTGCTTCATATGTATGTTATTGACAGGGTAGGATTTAGAAAAAAGTGCAACAACTTTTACAAGAAAGACAACAAAATAAAAATATGTTAATATTGAAAAAAATCAACGCATGAACTGAAGTTCTTTACACATATCACTGATTAAAGCACTTTGATTGGTTATGGATGTATACTTAGGTTTCAAATGGTTGTGTTGTTGTCTTACCACTTTTTCCCAATTTTTCAAACTTGGAGGAGGGGGGCCCCCACCAGTTTGACATCTACACCTGGCTTCCTCTGCTGCCTTTTTTTAAAATCAAACTCTGCAGATCCTGCCACTTTTTCTTCACATCCAAAGTTGACCTCTTAATTTCAGAGTTGGCATTGATGCTAAAAAATATGTTATAATCTATCAAGTAATTAAGAAACTATACATGTTATATTTTGTACAGGAGAATCAGAATATCTGACCCTGAATAACTTGACTAAGCTCTCACAACTTAGGTTGCTTATGATACTTCAATGTAATGGACAAAATTGCTTTACTATATCTACATTATTTTGTAAGTTCAGTAAATTTGCAAAATATAGTTCATTTAGTTGAAAGGGAATGTTTAGAGAACTTGTGGCCAGACCACAAATTGTATTTGACTTATATGTATGATATATGTTGTAATATGGGTTTACATGGCAATAGGATATGTTTAAATTAAACTAGTTCAGTAAAGACATTTTAATATAATACCCGTAATGTAACACATCACTACACTCTAACAATTTACACAAATAAAATTTACGGTTATCGAGATAAAAATTTAGAATTATGTACATCGTAAACATGCAATGGGTGTAGATATACAACATAAAATAAGAATTAACTTCCCAAATACATCCTCCAGGATAATATCATCGAGAACAGCTTGAGAATTGTCAACACTCATGTTCACGAAACATTTATATGCCGTGTGTAAAGGAAGTCGTGTACAAGCCACACCTTTTTTTATTTTGACAGTTGTGGGGGCGCTTACGGGATTTTATATAATGCGCATGCAACGTATCATTACCTCTTCTCTTTCTTTTTCTATCTTAATACGAAGACAATTATGTAATTAGCAGTTTTATATATTTACCTTCATTAATAAAATAAATAAAAATATATTTTGTTTTGTTATTGTAAACAAAGAAGAGTTACCTGTCTGTCATCATCTCCTACAGCTTGTTTTTTTTATTCATTTGTGACACTGGAACTAAACTTAGCTCTTACAGCATGAATGTTGGCTGAAACCAGCTCAGCCAAACATTCATGCTCCGATAAAGTCCAGCTCCGTTTTTCTTTTTTTTATATTAGGAATTACACAGTCCATACCTTTTGTTGTTGTTGTTGTTGTTGTTGTAGCAGACGAATGAAACGAAACCGAAAGCGTTTAAACGCATGCGCGAAACCGGCGGATGTTGTCAACATTTCCCGACTGTTTTCATTTTTGGAGATTTACGAGTCACAGACATTAAACGTAAACTTACGTTTAAGGTTTTCCAGTTACGTTTACGATTTTGCTTAAGAGTGGTTTTGTGAAATAGACGTAAATAAAATCTAAAGATAATCTTAACTTTTATCGTAAACGTAAAACTTACGAATTTTTGTGAAATTGGCTCCAGAGCGGCGTTTCACAAAATAACTTACGATAAAAAAAATCGACGTAAGTCAATTTGACAATTTCTCCGTAGTGTGTTCAAACTTTGATCAGCATTTAAAAATGATTGTATTTTCAGAAAATATGTAGCTTTCTGCATGATTTGAGCCAACTTGGCTTCATTTGGATGGAAATAAAAAACATCATGAATAATTGTTGGTTTACGTTTACGACGATGTTGTCGTAAGTTTTTTTTGTGAAACGCAGCCCTAGCTCCTGGATATCTCAAATCTCAAATACGTTATAATCTAAAAGCTACTGTTCATACATAACCGGCATACTCTAATCTACAGTTGTATTCTCCTAACCCAGATTCCGAAATGTTTTGAAATTCGTTGACTTTTTCATGCTTTTGTTTGTGGAACTCTATTCCATCTTATGAAAATTGCAAATTCTATTAATCATTTCAAAGCTTTATAGTTCCTTTTCCATTAAAGTGATGTTTTCAACTTGTAGAGATTGGCGAATTTGAAACTGTGTTGATAATTTGCGGTTATAGTGGCATTTGAGTGTTCAAAAGCTTTTCGGACCTACAATAAATGTTTTGTATTTTCATGCATTTCGGCTTGCCATGAAAAAAACGGTTAACCTGAAATTAGTTTTTGTTTTCGGTTTCCAGCCCAATGCCGTGGATAAATCTCTAAATTTGGACAGTGAATAGTTTATTGAAATAAGTTGGTATGACCGTGGTCCAGTTTGGAGTTGGTAACTTTGTCTATCTATATACCGAAATCTCTGACCCCATAATCTCTACCGTCATTTTTTTGAAAATAACACATATTCATTTATAATCATTAAACAGATTTGTTTTGATTTTTTTTTAAATAAGGGATATGTGGGTGGGGGTATTTTGTTTTGCTTTTTGCGGTCTGCTAAAACAATTCTAGCAACATTGGTTACGGTCCTCCCCTTTTAATATACAAATAACATTTGAATCAAGATGGCAATTATAGCATTCAATAGTATGTAAACCAATAATCAAAGAAATGAAGAGATAAATAAAAAGAACAAATAATTAGAGTAGTAGGTAAGAAAAAGAGAGAAAAGACAAATCATGTTTTAAGTATGTGCCGTCATAATACCGTTCCGGTGCATTGAAGGATAGCATAAAATTGAGTTGTTAATGTTGGTGTTTTCAAAGAATCTTATAGAAGGATAGGAAACTTGCATCTCCTGACTTAATGTTGATGAAATAGCCCAGTCACGAATAATTTGCAAATTAATCATTCATAATTCACAAATCATCTTGAATTAAAGATATAGAGGTTTGAAGGAAATTTTATCGCAATTTGTCGTATCAATTTGTAACAATGACTGCACATTTTGACATGTGGTGTGTGTTTACATTAAGAATTTATTACGAGTGAATCTCCGCCCGTCTTAAATAGTATGTGTAGTGGTGCAATTTTATTACAATAGCAACTGTACTAAAGCACTTCAGATAAAATGTCTGCGCGTCAAATTTGAATGGATTATTGTTTTCTGTAGAGACGAACTTAATTGTTTTGAAACTTGCATATGAAAAGAAAATTGTTTTTTATGCAGTGGTTTACCTGACGACAAAAACATACAGGTATATAGTATTATACTTCGTTTTTTTAAAGAGACCTGTACGTTTAACTAAGCAATAGCGTGAATGAATGAACGAACGAACCAACGAACCAACGAATGAATGAATGATAATTGAAGAGGACACAATGTTTTACCCCAATAAGACAACGACAATATCGTGTTGGTAGAGCGTCCGCCTACCGGATGTTGTGGATTAGATCCCCGATCTGACCATACTTATTATTAATAAATGATACAATTATAATAATATCAATAATAATATTTAATAATAATAGTAATATTAATAATATCAATAATGATAATAATATTAATAATATTTAATAATAATAGTAATAATAGTTATTTTAATAATAATAATATTAATACTATTTGATAATAATAGTAATATTAATAATATCAAAAATAATAATAATATAAATAATATTTAATAATAATACTTATTATAATAAAAATAATAATAATAATTATTATTATTATTATTATTATTATTATTATTATTATATTTAATAAAAAAAGTAATATTAATAATATTAATAATCATAGTAAGATTGATAATATTTAATAATAATTGTAAAAAATAGTAATACTAATACTTTTATTAATATTTAATAATAATAGTAATAATAGTTATTATCATAATAATAATAATAACATTTAATAATAATAGTAATATTAATAATATCAAAATAATATTAATAATATTTAATAATAATAGTAATATTAATAATGATAATAATAATAATAATAATAATAATAATAATAATAATAAAAACAATAATACTAATAATGATAATAGAAATAATAAAAATAAGTGTGTGTTTGTGTGCGTGAGTGCATGCGTGCGTGTGTGTGATTCGACATTTTATATGACAGTTCAAGTATTGACGGGCAGACTGGCGGTATAAGCCGAATACAGTCTTACATGGTACAACCGACAAAACACACTGGAAAACTTCCATATGCCATGGTTGAAAACAACGTGAAACGAACGTTTATTTCGCTCTGCTTATATTTATGAAAATACAAACATTGTTTTACCTTACTTTGGTTGAAGCAAAATAGTTTTCGTTCGGTGAGCTACTGCAGATTATAAACATTTGATTATACATACAACGATGCCGACCAGACCTACAACCATCATCCAGATTATACACATCAAATTATACATACAACGATGCCGACCAGACCTAGAACTATCATATATATGGCGAGCGCAGACACATGGTATGATACAACACCTAGTGACATTATATTGATTCCGGACCGACGAGACCTACAACTATCATCTAAATACCGAGCACAGACACATGGTATGATACCACACCCTGTCACATTATACTGATACCGGGCCGACCAGACCTAGAACTATCATCTAAATGCCGAGCATAGACACATGGTATGATACCACACCCACTCACATTATACTGATTCCAGACCGACGAGACCTAGAACTATCATCTTAATGCCGAGCACAGACACATGGTATGGTACCACACCCAGTCATAATATATACTGACAACGGGCTGACCAGACCTAGAACTATCATCTTAATGCCGAGCACAGACACATGGTATGGTACCACACCCAGTCACATTATACTGATTCCCGACCGACGAGACCTAGAACTATCATCTTAATGCCGAGCACAGACACATGGTATGATACCACACCCAGTCACATTATACTGATTCCCGACCGACGAGACCTAGAACTATCATCTTAATGCCGAGCACAGACACATGGTATGATACCACACCCAGTCACATTATACTGATTCCCGACCGACGAGACCTAGAACTATCATCTTAATGCCGAGCACAGACACATGGTATGATACCACACCCAGTCATAATATATACTGACATCGGGCCGACCAGACCTAGAACTATCTTATAGACGCCGAGCCCAGACACATGGTATAATGTTGTTTATTTTGTTAAAGTTATATTGAATATTGTTCTCTTCTGTTTTGTTCTGTTCTGTTCATCTCCACATGTAACTGATAACTTTCCCACTTGAATCAGCGGTGAGAGACGAATGATAATGAGACACAATGTCGTATAGCAATCATCGCGGATAGTGTTGCCCGGCGCGGACTCGAACTCACGATCCCTTGATTGATAGTCAGACGCGCTACCGACTGTACTAATCAGGTCCGGCTCGAAAGTGTGAAATGCCCGGACCTAACCGTCTTAAGATAACAACGGTACATTCTTCAAATTATGGGGAAAACCTAATTGTGTGAAGTCATCCACTTAGCGATAATCCGTTAAGTGTAAGAGCATTAGCCACTTAATTCAGATAAAAAAAAAGGAAATAAAAACAAACGGGAATGAAGTCATTATCTGTTTCCGCCTGATTACACATCACATGTCACGGGGCAGGATGGTCCCACTTGTGTTTATAAGGAGGAGTATAAAGAAACTCACTGTTTATATACGGCTTTATGTATTTACTTTATGTTCTTTGTTACCGTGCAGATTGTCCGCAGAAACAAGGAGGTTGGACACACGTGCGAACACAGAATGCATCTATCATCGCAGTTATGGATTGTACTTTTAGTTCTTTCCGGCAAGTGATGTTTATGTTTATTTCAGATGTTATATATAATCTTATAGTTCCTTACTTTAGATTTTGAAGGAGAATAGTGCAGAGGCGGATAATGTGAGTTATTCCGTTTTTCTATACGTTTTTATCGTTATATTTGTTGTATTGTGTGTTATTATGGTGGTTTTGTTTTTATATAAAGGGAGGGTACGTATGTGTGTTCTACCTTTCTTCTATATGTTGTTATTGTTATATTTGTTATATTGTGTGTTAGGGATGGTTGTTAGTGTCTATATGAGGGGAGGGTTCGTGTGTGTGTTCTACCTTTCTTCTATATGTTGTTATTGTTATATTTGTTATATTGTGTGTTAGGGATGGTTGTTTAGTATCTATATGAGGGGAGGGTACGTGTGTGTGTTCTACCTTTCTTCTATATGTTGTTATTGTTATATTTGTTATATTGTGTGTTAGGGATGGTAGTTTAGTGTCTATATGAGGGGAGGGTACGTGTGTGTGTTCTACATTTCTTCAATATGTTGTTATTGTTATATTTGTTATATTGTGTGTTAGGGATGGTGGTTTAGTTTCTATATGAGGTGAGGGTACGTGTGTGTGTTCAACCTTTCTTCTATATGTTGTTATTGTCATATTGTGTGTTAGGGATGGTGGTTTAGTGTCTATGTAAAGGGAGGGTACGTGTTTGTGTTCTACATTTGTTCTATATGTTGTTATTGTTATATTTGTGATATTGTGTGTTAGGGATGGTGGTTTTTATTTTCTATGTGAGGGGAGGGCACGTGTGTGTGTTCTACCTTTCTGCTATATGTTGTTACTGTTATATTTGTTATATTGTTTGTTAGGGATGGTGGTTTAGTGTCTATATGAGGGGAGGGTACATATGTGTGTTTTACATTTCTTCTATATGTTGTTATTGTTATATTTGTTATATTGCGTGTTAGGGGTGGTGGTTTAGTGTTTATATGAGGATAGAGTACGTGTGTGTGTTCTACCTTTCTTCTATATGTTGTTATTGTTATATTTGTTATATTGTTTGTTAGGGACTGTGGTTAAGTGTCTATGTGAGGGGAGGGCACGTGTGTGTGTTCTACCTTTCTTCTATATGTTGTTATTGTTATATTTGTTATATTGTGTGTTAGGGATGGCGGTTTAGTGTCTATGTGAGGGAGGGCATGTGAATGTGTTCTACCTTTCTTCTATATGTTGTTATAGTTATATGTGTTATATTGTTTGTTAAGGATTGTGGTTTAGTGTCTATGTGAGGGGAGGGCACGTGTGTGTGTTCTACCTTTCTTCTATATGTTGTTATTGTTATATTTGTTATATTGTGAGTGAAAGATAGTGGTTTAGTGTCGATGAGAGGGGAGAGAACGTGTGTGTGTTCTACCTTTCTTCTATATGTTGTTATTGTTATATGTGTTATATTGTGTGTTAGGGATGGCGGTTTAGTGTCTTTGTGAGGGAGGGCATGTGAATGTGTTCTACTTTTCTTCTATATGTTGTTATAGTTATATTTGTTGTATTGTATGTTATGCATGTTGGTTAAGTGTCTATATGAGTGGAGGGTACGTGTGTGTGTTCTACCTTTCTTCTATATGTTGTTATTGTTATATTTGTTATATTGTGTATTAGGTAAGGTGGTTTAGTGTCTATATGAGGGGAGGGTAAATGTGTGTCTTCTACCTTTCTTCTATATGCTATTATTGTTATATTTGTTATATTGTGAGTTCGGGATGGTGGTTTAGTGTCTATATGAGGGGAGAGTACGTGTGTGTGTTCTATATTTCTTGTATATGTTGTTATTGTTATATTTGTTATATTGTTTGTTAGGGATGGTGGTTTAGTGTCTTTATGAGGGGAGAGTACGTGTGTGTGTTCTACCTTTCTTCTATATGTTGTTATTGTTATATTTATTATATTGTTTGTTAGGGATGTTGGTTTAGTGTCTATGCGATGGGAGGGCACGTGTGTGTGTTCTACCTTTCTTCTATATGTTGTTATTGTTATATTTGTTATATTGTGAGTTAGGGATGGTGGTTTAGTGTTTATATGAGGGGACGGTACGTGTGTGTGTTCTACCTTTCTTCTATATGTTGTTATTGTAATATTTGTTATATTGTGAGTTAGGGATGGTGGTTTAGTGTCTATATGAGGGGAGAGTACGTGTGTGTGTTATACATTTCTTCTATATGTTGTTATTGTTATATTTGTTATATTGCTTGTCAGGGATGGTTGATTTAGTGTCTATGCGATGGGAGGGCACGTGTGTGTGTTCTACCTTTCTTCTATATGTTGTTATCGTTATATTTGTTATATTGTGTGTTAGGGATGGCGGTTTAGTGTCTATGTGAGGAAGGGCATGTGTATGTGTTCTACCTATTTTCTATATGGTGTTATTGCTATATTTGTTGTATTGTGTCTTAGGCATGTTGGTTTAGTGTCTATATGAGGGGAGGGTGCGTGTGTGTGTTCTACCCTTCTTCTTAATGGTGTAATTGTTATATGTGTTATATTGTGTGATAGGGATGTTGGTTTAGTGTCTATATGAGGGGAGGGTACGTGTGTGTGTTCTTCCTTTCTTCTATATGTTATTATTGCTATATTTGTTATATTGTGTGTTAGGGATGGTGGTTTAGTGTCTATATGAGGGGAGGGTGCGTGTGTATGTTCTACCTTTCTTGTATATGTTGTTATTGTAATATTTGTTATAATTTATGTTAGGGATGGTGGTTTAGTGTTTTTATGAGGGGAGGGTGCGTGTGTGTGTTCTACCTGTCTTCTATATGTTATATTTGTTATATTGTGAGTTAGGGATGGTTGTTTAGTGTCTATATGAGGGGATGGTAGGTGTGTGTTCTACAGTTCTTCTATATGTTGTTATTTTTTTATTTGTTATATTGTGTGTTAGGGATGTTGGTTTAGTGTCTATATGAGGGGGGGTGTTTTCTACCTTTCTTCTAAATGGTTTTATTGTTATATTTGTTTAATTGTGTGTTAGGGATGTTGGTTTAGTGTCTATATGAGGGGAGGGTGCGTGTGTGTGTTCTACCATTCTTCTATATAATGTTATTGTTATATTTGTTGTATTGGGTGTTAGTGATGGTGGTTTAGTGTCTATATAAAGAGAGGGTGCGTGTGTGTGTTCTACCTTTCTTCTATATGTTGTTATTGTTATATTTGTTATATTGGGTTAGGGATGGTGGTTTAGTGTCTATGTGAGGGGAGAGTACGTGTGTGTGTTCTACCTTTCTTCTATATGTTGTTATTGTTATATTGTGTGTTAGAGATGTAGGTTTAGTGTCTATGAGAGGGGAGGGTACGTGTGTGTGTTCTACATTTCTTCTATATGTTGTTATTGTTATATTTATTATATTGTTTAGTGTTTATGAGAGAGGAGGGTACGTGTGTGTGTTCTACCTTTCTTCTATAAGTTGTTATTCTTATATTTGTTATATTGTGTGTAAGAGATGGTGGTTTAGTGTCTATACAAGGGGACGGTACGTGTGTGTGTTCTACCTTTCTTCTATATGTTGTTATTGTTATATTTGTTATATTGCGTGTTAGGGATGTTGGTTTAGTGTCTATATGAGGGGAGGGTACGTGTGTGTGTTCTACCTTTCTTCTATATGTTGTTATTGTTATATTGTGTGTGAGAGATGGTGGTTTAGTGTCTATGAGAGGGGAGGGAAACTGTGTGTGTTCTACCTTTCTTCTATACGTTGTTTTTGTTATATTTGTTATATTGTGTGTTAGAGATTTTGGTTTAGTGTCTATGTGAGGGGAAGGTACGTGTGTGTGTTCTACCTTTCTTCTAAATATTGTTATTGTTATATTGTGTGTTAGGGATGGTGGTTTAGTGCCTATATGTTGTTATTGTCAGTGATGATGGTTTAGTGTCTATATAGGGTAAGGATACGTGTGTGTTTGTTATATTTGTTATAGTGTGTGTCAATGACGGTAGTTTTTTGTCTATATAGGGGAAGGGTACGTGTGTTTGTTGTTATATTTGTTATAGTGTGTGTCAAGGACGGTAGTTAAGTGTCTATATGAGAGGAGGGTACGTGTGTGTGTTAAATTTGTTATAGTGTGTGTCAAGGTCGATATATTAGTGTCTATATAGGGGAAGGGCACGTGTGTTTGATGTTTTATTTGTTATAGTGTGTGTCAAGGACGGTAGTTTAGTGTCTATATGAGAGGAGGGAACGTGTGTGTGTTATATTTGTTATAGTGTGTGTCAAGGACGGTAGTTTAGTGTTTTTATGAGGGAATGGTACGTGTGTGTGCTATATTTGTTATATTGTTTGTCAAGAACGGTAGTTTAGTGTCTATATGAGGGGATGGTACGGTTGTGTGTTATATTTATTATAGTGTGTGTCAAGGACGGTAGTTAAGTGTCTTTATGAGCGGTGGGTACGTGTGTGTGTTATTTTTGTTATAGTGTGTTTCAAGGATGGTAGTTTAGTATCTAAATGAGGAGAGGGTATATGTGTGTGTTATATTTGTTATAGTGTGTGTCAAGGACGGTAGTTTAGTGTCTCTATTAGGGGTGGGTACGTGTGTGCTATTTTTGTTAAAGTGTGTTTCAAGGATTGTAGTTTAGTGTCTATATAGAGGAAGAGTACGTGTGTGTGTGTGTGTGTGTGTGTGTGTTATATTTGTTATAGTGTGTGTCAAGGACGGTAGTTTAGTGTCTATATGAATGGAGGGTTCGTGTGTGTGTGTTATATTTGTTATAGTGTGTTTCAATGATGGTAGTTTAGTGTCTATATGAGCGGATTGTACGTGTGTGTTATATTTGTAATAGTGTGTGTCAAGAATGTTAGATTATTGTCTATATGAGCGGATGGTACGTGTTTGTATTATATTTGTAATAAGGATGGTAGTTTAGTGTCTATATCAAGGGATGGTACGTTTTTGTGTTATATTTGTAATAAGGATGGTAGTTTATGTCTTTATGATGGGATGGTACGTCTTTGTGTTATATTGGTTATAGTGTGTGTCAAAGATGGTAGTTTAGTGTCTATATGAGGGGATGGTACGTGTGTGTGTTATATTTTTAATAGTGTGTGTCAAGGACGGTAATTAAGTGTCTATATGAGCGGGTGGTACGTGTTTGTGTTATATTTGTAATAAAGTTGTTAGTTTAGTGTCTATATTAGGGGATGGTACGTGTGTGTGTTATATTTGTTATAGTGTGTGTTAAGGATGGTAGTTTAATATCTATATAGAGGAAGGGTACGTGTGTGTGTGTTATATTTGTTATAGTGTGTGTCAAAGACGGTAGTTTAGTGTCTATATGAATGGAGGGTTCGTGTGTGTGTGTTATATTTGTTATAGTGTGTGTCAAGGACTGTAGATTAGTGTCTATATGAATGGAGGGTACGTGTGTTTGTTATATGTGTTATAGTTTGTTTCAAGGATGGTAGTTAAGTGTCTATAATGTTATAGTATGTGTCAAGGACGGTAGTTTAGTGTCTATTCAGGGTTGTTTATTGTTAGGAGAGTTGAAGTTGTTTCGTTTGCACTTCCTTCTTCTGCTATCCTAGAGACTGATATCTCCCGAATCAAGACTTTTTACTACCAATTTAAAAAGCAGTTTATTGTTTTCCTGTCCCACAATTCATAGCAACTGATGTGTTATTGTCAGTCACTTCACCTATTAATTATTATATTTTATTAGTTTGATATTGTAAATTTAAACCCGATATATAATTATGTGGAATATTTCATGGTTAAGGTGAGAATACAAAATCTTAGTTCTTACGTTCTTTTCATAATGGGAATTCTTCAGAGGTCACTTTTGATATATAACACTGCCGAAAGTTCGCGTACAGCAGACTAAAAATATAGTTTTAGAATTAGTTAACATGTTTGATGGGCATTTAGCGACATTAATGCAGGAAGTATACTGATATATCATGACCATTAAGCGGAAGTAACTGGGTTGAATTCTCAAGCTACACGCTTTAAAAAGCAGATGCGTTTTTACTTCAGGAGGACAGTTTACTTTGGGGAGAGGAGATGGAAGGTCGGGTTTTAGTTTAGAGAGAGTTTACTTGGGGCTGGCGAGATGTTAAGTCAAGTTGAGTTTAGGGAGATTACTTTTGAAGGCAAGGGGGAGGGGGGTTAAGTTGCATGGTTTGATGGAGATAATGGTTGATGTTTAAGTAGGAACTGAAACTAAAAATGGGAACGTATTTTGAACTATATTTTTAGAGACTGCACATGTGTAAATGGAATTCATAAAAGTTTAAATGACTGTTGTAACAATGTAAGAAATAAATATATATGGAAAATCGTGCTTTATGTGTTAATGATGTGCGATAGTGAAACATTGAACGTCTACTACATTATGACGTCATTCAAACGTTCCCTTAAGCAGCTGACCAAACAGTGTGGTCGTTACAATTGCTGTTAACGGACCCAATCGTGAGTGCTGGGTTCGTTCTACAGACCAACTTTCTTCTGCTCTTCTATATAGTGTTTCTATCAGTGATATATTATTTTTGTGACTGGAATAATCAGTACAGTAAATAGCGTCATTTATTTCTATTTTCAGGTTTTGCTGAAGGGAATGAATCTATAGAAACAGTGTCGGTAAAGCTAGGCAAGGCCCAAGTAATACTCGGCTGTATCGTCAGTGGCCACGATATAATTGACCAAAACGTAAGCCGATAAAATGATGTTGTTGTTGTTGTTGTTGTTGTTATTGTAGTTGTTGTTGTTGTATGGTGTTTAGCGTCGCTTTCAACAATTGTTCAGTCATATCGCGACCGTGTCTACTTGAGACATTATTCTAAGCGCTGTTACACTGGAGTATTATGCCGCTGGGAATGCTATTGTTTTGACGAGAATTTCATTCAGTAATGTAAGGATTTTTATTTGTGTTCCGGAGATGAATGGAAGTTAAGATGAAAACGAGATATTGCGAGATTTTGCGTGAATATGCGAGCGTTCACACACTCTCAATCAGTTGACTTTCTTTCTCAATATAATTCCTTGACGTTTTGAACTTGTAAAAGTTGCAATAAGTCGATTTGTAACAATGACTGTGCACATTTTGATATGTGGTGTGTGTGTTAACATTAAGAATGTATTACGAATGAAACTCCAACACATGGTGTGATACCCCGCCCACTTACATTATACTGACACCGGGCCGACCAGACCTAAAACTTACCTCTAAATACTGAGCGTCAAGCGAGAAGCTTCTAGTATCATTTTAAAAGTATTTAGTATGACCCGGTCGGGGATCGAACCCACGACATTTCGTATACGAGGCGGGCGTTCTACCACTAGACCACGCTGCGGTCATCCCCGATAAATGGAAGTAGTTTTTACATCTCGCTGTGACAAACCAATTGACCTGACACAAGAACGACTGTCGCTCCGCTCGTTGGCCACTTATCGTTGTTTGTCTAAGTAAAACATTATAATACAATATAGTGTTTACTTAGGGATATTTCGCTTGTTTAAGGAAAGTGGCGGCCTCGAAACAATATTGATCACTGGTTTGACTGTGAGCCTGCGCCAGGTCAGTTAATATTGCACGATTCTCTGCACAACACGCGTCTAGAATACTTTTAACGTGCTCGCTTGTTGCTAAAATGATATTGTTTTGATGTGTTCATCACTATATTCAGAGAAAAACAACACGATCTCCGCCGGATTTTTCCACGAATTCCACTTGTTTGCTGACACCCCTTGTGATAGAGATCTGACACCGAATCACTTTAATCAACTTGCTATTCAAACACTGAAATTGTTAGTACCCAATTGGTAGTTTACTATCTTTAAATTTCATGTTTTGTTCAAAAACAGCGATGTTTGATTACCATCCCCATTAATCAATCCCCCCCCCCCCCCCCTGTCCACACACACACACACACACACACACACAAAATAGTGCTTATCTGAAACACTGTCTGTACATTCAACCAAAAAACATCTGTGATCAATCAAAACTGACAGAATTCATAAACAGGTCTCAATCTTGTTATGTGCCATCTATGGATATAAAAGACAAACCGCTTAACCAAGCTCTAGTTATCCTGGCGGAGGAATCTTCATACCGTAGCTAAGGGGAAGTAACTGTTAAGTGAGACCTATAGAAGCACGGAACTGTGTCACGTGGTCGCCAGCGAGTAAATCAATAATACCATGTAATATCATTATAGTAATTCCAATCGCACTTTCATTATAAGTATTTGACGCATTCCCATTAGATAACGTCAATATTTTTTAATATTTATTTTTTGATAAAACCCCTTTAGCCGGACTATTTTTTTACTTTTCTAGTTAGGCATTCCTTCGCGCTTACTATGAAACGGATAATTATAAGTTCTATTCATATTTTTCACTGATCGCCATGCTTGGAATTACATGAAAAAGGATTAAATTCATTGTTTTCCCTTCTTTTTATGCATGTGTAAAGAATGCCGAATCACGCACAAATCTTGCATAAAATCCTCCGGACTATTCGAATAGTGCGTGATTCCGATGCATGGTTATGCTTCTATATTTTTTATTGTAGATTATTATACTTAGAATTTATAGTTGAATGACTGACGTAGGTTTTTTGTTCATAATGTTGTGTAATATATGTATTATGTAAACTCATTTAAATTTAACTTGTATTCAATTATTCATGTACATAAGTCTATATAATGTTATATGTTGTAAATGTTTATGCTCTCCTTACTGGAGGAAACGAAATAACAAATCAAATCAAATTTATCTCCGGAACACAAATCAAAATTTTTACATTGCAGATATTCTCATCAAAACAAAACTATTCCCAGCAATTTGTGTTTAAAATGTTGAAGTGAACCTGATTACAAAATGTGTATACTTCGGCTAACGACAAATTACGAGAAATTTTCCTTCAGACCTCAATATCTTTAATTCAAGATAATTTTGCATGATTGAAATATGTTTAAAAATCTAAGGTTATATACAACTTACAGAAGAAATCAGTTCCATGTGAGTTTTGAATGATTAATTTGCCAAATAATGAATCCTTCACGTGCTGTTTTATCAACATTTAGTCAGGAGATACAAGTTTCCCATCCTTTTATACAAGTCCTTGATTCTTTTACACATGCATAAACAACAGAAAAAAAATGAAATAAATCCTTTAGTAAAATAACGGATGCCTGACATAACATTCCGTGCGTTAAAGGGATACAAACCATCTCATTATCATCAGTAAATCAAATCCGAATGGTTTGGTATGGCAAATCCACCAAAAACGTGACAAAATTTAAATTGGAGTGGTAAACTTGAAACGAAATCCCGATTCTAAAAATAGACAGCACTTAACTACTGCTTGGCTTTTTTCTAAGATGAAACAAGTTTTACTACGTGCAAACCTGAACCAATGGCGGATCTACTCTTTAAAAAGTCGGCGTACGGCCCGTCCCCCCTAAACCCTCATATGTTATAAAAATGTATTATATTTCTACTGAAAACGTGTTTGTCCGTTCTGATTTTGTGTTGCGTCCCCTCTTAACTGAAATCCTGGATCCGCCCCTGAGCATAACGGATCAATTTGAAATCAAAATAAAATCACGTGACTCATTGAATACGTTACAAAATATATTGCATTTTTAAGCGGGAAATCTATTTTAGTATAACTTAGGCGCGTTGCCCAACTTGGGAAAGCCATTTTTAATGTTTTATATTACAGGTTTAAATATTTATTTTCGCAATACGGGGTCAGTGAATATATATATATATTTTAGCCAATTTTTATTAAAGTTTGAAAAATCCTGATAAATTCCCTTAAAGTCCCATTGGTTTTTACATCCAGGTGGCGTGGTATAAAGATAAATCGCAGATGACAGCAGGAGAATATATCATAAGGGATCGTTCACGACTTGCAGTGATAAGAAATCCAGCCAGCTCGGAATGGAATCTAAAAATATCGAACATTATCATGAGCGACGCGGCCGTATACACATGTAAAAATGGCAAAGCAGAGATATTGAAAGTACGTCTGCAGATAAAAAGTAAGTTTTGTTTGTGTTTATTCTACGATCTCAGATTTAATTATGTGTTTGTCTCACACCACTAGTACATTTCCCTTAAGGATCCAATATAGCATTTTGTTTAAACAGTATTTTATTTAAAAAGTGTACATCATTTCAATACATATAACATTTATCACATTGTAGCATTTATGTTCGAAACACTGGTATTCAAGCTATCCAATGATACATTACATCTTCCTAGATCTCACACGATATCATATGACAATAAGTTAAGCATTTTCATTAATAAAACCTTTTTGGTCAGATCCGAAAGGCTTAATAATTATAATAATAATAATAATTATAATAATTATAATAATAATAATAATAATAATAATATTAATAATAATAGTTATAATAAAAATAATAATAATAATTATAATAATTATAATAATTATAATATTAATAATAATAACAACAATAATAATAATAATAATAATAATAATAATAATAATAATAATAATAATAATAATAATGATAATGATGATAATTAAGAGAGGCTAATCATATATACATATGTCCATCTTGTATTTCGTTTTCGTCAAGATCATTCTTCTTCTTTCTGGACGAATATGTTTATCAAAATATACAAAATATATTAAACTAAGATATAAAAGTTTCTTCATTATTACCTTAGTTTTCGTTTTCGTACAAAGATAATCGAACCGGTAATAATATAATAATATATATATGGAGGTAATTATTTGTGAATAAAGTGAATGAATGTTTAAGTTTGGTTCCTTGTACAGGGTACAATGCACGGGTGATACCAAAGTCCCGACAAGGTTCCGGGTGACACAGCGAATTCCTGTCTGCAGGTGTGCCTGATAGTAACTTTGATGTTTAAATGTACTGATATGAATCATGTATTTTCATTTGCATATTTGAAAAAAAAAAAACCTTATATATTGTCTAACGTACTTACTGCTATGTTCTATACAATTTACTACTGTGATAATAATATATTTCAAAATAGTTCGTATCCATATATTCAACTAATTTGTGTATATATTTTTAAAAAAAAACCAACAACATTTAAAAAATTAATATTTTTCCCAAACTTGTGCATTCGGCGGTATATCTGATTCTGACGACCTTAATTGAAGGCATTACCATTTTTTCCCCTGATTAATATGCAAAAAACAATTCATAGTGATCTCAATTAGTGCGTTTAAACGTCACAACCAATTATTACACACACCGCATTTGAATTTTCCTTTTAGCCGGAAAGTGGTTGGAACATGACTAGGTTTTAATATCAATAGTGGTTTGTACATTTCCTTGATGCACTGTTTAGAAAAACAATGGCGACCTCCATGTGGCAAATGCCATGTTTTTAACACGTGATCGTGACGTTTCAATATGGCAGCGATCAGAGTCAATACTTAACTCGCCCATGCGACCTAACCAAAAATTTGAAGTTACATTAATTTGCATTTGCAGTTGTCTAACTGTGTCAGCACAGTTGGCCAAATCATCTGCATACAAAAGAGCAAATATATCATCAACCTCATCAGTTACATGACTTCCATGAGTACAGCTTTGTTTTAATTCATCAATTTATTCATCTATATATAGATTAAACATGATCGTACTTAATTTACAGTCTTGTCGACAACCAATACTACACTTAAAAAACTGTGTACAGTTAGTTTTATCTGTACGTACGCATGAACAAAGGCAATTATACATTGCTGAAAGTAGTTTCAGATATGTTCCTCTTACTTCTTTCCTAATCAGACTATTAAAAAGTTCTTGTCAAAATCTTTGGAAAAATTTACAAAAAGAAAACTAAATCGTCCGCCTTTTTTACTAAACTATTTTTGAATATTTCATGTAATGTAAATAAACTATCTATAGTTGAGTAGTCTTCCTTAAATCCCGACTGCGCTTCTTATATTTTGTTATGCATTTCAGCCAAGTATGTTAGCTTATTGAACATTTAATGTATCTATAAGTGTAAGTGCACGGTAATTGTTCGGCTCGTTTAAAGATCCGGATTTATGGAAAGGACATAAAATGCTTTGCCCCCAGACAGAGGGAATATATATGTATGTATAAAGTATATGAGTGACATGTATTACATTTGAAACAATCGTTTATCACTTCACATGTAGGTATGTACATTTACGTATGTATGCTAACCATAAATTTATAATGTAACGATTTATGCTTGCCGCCATGTATATGTTAAATATGTCCTCATGGATCTAAGACCTTCTTGAAATATGAAAATAAAACTTGTTCAAACTTTTTCAAACTTATGACAAGGCGTTTTCTATATGCAGTCATACAGAATGGAACATACTTAAATGTACCAACATCAATACGCCATTTAAAATCACTAAGTTCATTTAAAGCTTCACTGAAGTCACACCTTATGTCTGGTACATCATGAGCACATATAATTAATCGTGCAATACAACATATTTTCAATACATTTGAAGTATACATTTTTAAACAAGTTTCCAATATCTGAATTATCTTACTTTTACTCGTTATATTTGAATTCATAAACATAATTTTAAATTTGTTTTATATAATTGATCTTTAATGTATTGCCATATTTACTTTAGATATTCATAAAAATACGTTTTGTACAGATAATTTAAAAAAAACAATTATCTGTGCAATTATTAATTATCTAGACCAAAAAACTTTTATATATTTGATATGTTAATTTTATGTTTAAATGGGCTATAAATAATATATATGTTTCAGAGGACCATATGTCAGACTGGCTATAAAATCAAATATGTTATTCCCAGAAAATAAAGATTTTATTATTATTATTATTATTATTATTATTATCATCATCATCATCATCATCATCATCATCATCATCATCATCATCATCATCATCATCATCATCATCATCATCATCATCATCATCATCATCATCATCTTCATCATCATCATCATCATCATCATCATCATCATCATCATCATCATAATCATCATTATTATTATTATTACATGTATTATTGTTATTAATTATAAACAAAAACATCATACCATGATCAGGTTGTTTTGTTTTTTTAATTCAATGGTTTTGTGATACCTATCAATATCCAGAGTAATATTACATCAAATATTCGCCAACGATGCGGTTTGCACAATCACTTCTGAAATGACACAGATTAACCAAGAAATCTGGTTTAAGCATCAACTTTTCAGTGATGATTTCTAAAAAACTGACCATTTAACATGGGGATACACATAAATGACTGCGATATAAAACCCTGAAAAAAGAAAAAAAATAGAACTAAAGTTTTATTTCTACCTCCTTCATCTATAATAACAGTGGTGTAAGTCCAATAAGAAAATAAAGCCCTGAAAAAAGAAAAGAAAACAGAACTAAAGTTTTATTTCTACCTCTTTCATCTATAATAACAGTGGTGTAAGTCCAATAAGAAAATAAAGCCCTGAAAAAAAAAGAAAAGAAAAACAGAACTAAAGTTTTATTTCTACCCCCTTCATCTATAATAACAGTGGTGTAAGTCCAATAAGAAAATAAAGCTCTGAAAAAATGAAAAGAAAAACAGAATTAAAGTTTTATTTTTACCTCCTTCATCTATAATAACAGTGGTGTAAGTAGAATAAGAAAAAAAAACCTGTAAAAGGGAAAGAAAAACAGAACTAAAGTTTTATTTCTACCTCATTCATCTATTATAACAGTGGTGTAAGTCCGATAAGAAAATAAAGCCATGGAAAAAGAAAAGAAAACTAGAACTAAAGTTTTATTTCTACCTCTTTCATCTATAATAACAGTGGTGTAAGTCCGATAAGAAAATAAAGCCATGAAAAAAGAAAGGAAAAAAAGAACTAAAGTTTTATTTCTACCTCCTTCATCTATAATAACAGTGATGTACCGGCGATACAGCATCTTACCATCGATATAGCATCGTACCATCGATATAGCATCGTACCAGTGATAATCACCTAGTATCGCCGATATAGCATCGTACCATCAATATAGCATCATACCAGTGACCATCGTTTAGGACTGCCGATATGGTATCTTACCATCGATATAGCATCTTACCAGCCATATAACATCGTAGCAGTGACCGTCGCCTAGTGCCGCCGATATAGCATTGTACCATCGATATAACATCGTAACAGTGACCATCGCCTAGTACCGCCGATAAAGCATCGTACCATCGATATAGCATCGTTACATCGATCATCACAGCGTACCGTCAATAAAGCATTGTACCCAATCGTGAAACATCGGGTATTTCCGTAGCCTCCGTATAATACACCTCGTGTATAGCTCTAGAATACACCAACTCTATTCGCCTGTGTTACAAGTCTTTGTTCATTCGCGTGAAAGTAACAAATTATGTATCAATCATTTAGTTGAATATATGGCGTTGTTATATCGATTTGTTTTATCTATACACTCGACACGGGTCACGTTTATAAGGAAATTTAAAAATATCAGTCTTGATTAACCAACGTTTATATTTTCAACGTACATATATATAAGATGGCATAAAGGGCCCACCATTTTATTTTATCATGTGACTGAAACAAGTTCTAAAATGGCACCTTATTATGTCAGAGGTCTATTGCGTTCTATAAAGGCCGAGGTGATCAGATTGGCATTGTAACATCAATTTATAATCGTACCAGCGACCAGCGCAGAATACCGTCAATAAAGCATCGTGCCATCGATATAGCATCGTACCAGCGATCATTGCACCGTACCGTCAATAAAGCATCGTACCATCGATATAGCATCGTAACAACGATCATCCCACCGTCAATAAAGCATTGTACCATCGATATAGCATCGTAACAACGATCATCGCAGAGTACCATCAATAAAGCATCGTACCATCGATATAGCATCGTAACAACGATCATCGCAGAGTACCATCAATAAAGCATCGTACCATCGATATGGCATCATAACAACGACCATTGCAGAGTACAGTCAACAAAGCATCGTACCATAGATATAGCATCGTAACAACGATCATCGCAGAGTACCATCAATAAAGCATCGTACCATCGATATGGCATCGTAACAACGATCATCGCAGAGTACCGTCAATAAAGCATCGTACCATAGATATGGCATCGTAACAACGATCATCGCAGAGTACCGTCAATAAAGCATCGTACCATCAATATGGCATTGTAACAACGATCATCGCAGAGTACCATCAATAAAGCATCGTACCATAGATATGGCATCGTAACAACGATCATCGCAGAGTACTGTCGATAAAGCATCGTACCATCGATATGGCATCGTAACAACGATCATCGCAGAGTACCGTCAACAAAGCATCGTACCATAGATATAGCATCGTAACAACGATCATCCCACCGTCAATAAAGCATCGTACCATCGATATAGCATTGTAACAACGATCATCGCAGAGTACCATCAATAAAGCATCGTACCATCGATATGGCATCGTAACAACGATCATCGCAGAGTACCGTCAATAAAGCATCGTACCATAGATATGGCATCGTAACAACGATCATCGCAGAGTACCGTCAATAAAGCATCGTACCATAGATATGGCATCGTACCAACGATCATCGCAGCTTACCGCCAATCATCGTGCCATTGATATAGTATCGTATCAGTGACCATCGCCTAGTACCGCCTAGATGCTCAGCGTAGGAAGATGGCAAGTTTACAGTGTCACAATGACTCCGTTATCGTTTCGTATATAAACATTTGGATAAACTTGTTGTTTTAGGGTACCAGTAAAGTGTTTAATGCATAGTTACTCGGTGATTTTGCAACACTGTTTTCTCGTTAATACAAAAGGAAAAAAACACCAGTTTCATTATGTAATACACAGTGAAAGGAACAAGAAAGTATACATAGTACCTATCAAAGTTGACAGGTCAAGGAACAATAAATGTATTGCAAATAAATTTTGTATATTTGTATTTCATCATATTGTTGAATCAAAAAACAAACATTTAATTCATTTCAAAGCAAAACAATAAGAAAAAATCAGTTCATTTTCCATAACATGAATAAACTTAGCCAATAATGAAATAATTTTAGAAAACAAAATGTATACTTTCTTTTTCATTTCAGTATATATTATTCCATCACATTGAAATAAATATTATCATTATTTCTCCTGCAGCTCCTCCAGAAATAGTGGACCACGAGTCGACAGCAATGTATGAGGTTGTAAAAGAGGGTGACACCGTGGAACTTAAATGTAAGGCCAACGGTGACCCTGAGCCGACGATCACGTGGTACCGAAAACCGCAGCACCCATATAGCGAGTCAAATTTGGGTAAAGGTAAAACCAGTTATATACACAGTATCACACGCTGTATTATACACAGTTTTATACACAGTATCATACACAGTATTATACATAGTTTTATACACAGTATCATACACAGTATTATACACAGTATCATACACAGTATTATACACAGTATTATACACAGCATCATACACAGTATCATACACAGTATTATACACAGTATTATACACAGTATCATACACAGTATCATACACAGTATTATACACAGTTTCATACACAGTTTCATACACAGTATTATACACAGTAAAATACACAGTATCATACACAGTATCATACACAGTATCATACACAGTATCATACACAGTATCATACACAGTATCATACACAGTATCATACACAGTATCATACACAGTATCATACACAGTATCATACACAGTATCATACACAGTATCATACACAGTATCATACACAGTATCATACACAGTATCATACACAGTATCATACACAGTATCATACACAGTATCATACACAGTATCATACACAGTTTCATACACAGTTTCATACACAGTATCATACACAGTATCATACACAGTATCATACACAGTATCATACACAGTATCATACACAGTATCATACACAATATCATACACAGTATTATACACAGTATTATACACAGTATCATACACAGTATCATACACAGTGGTATACACAGTATCGTACACAGTATCGTACACAGTATTGTACACAGTATCGTACACAGTATCATACACAGTATCATACACAGTATTATACACAGTATTATACACAGTATCGTACACAGTATCGTACACAGTATCGTACACAGTATCGTACACAGTATCATACACAGTATCATACAGTATCATACACATTATCATACACAGTATCATACACAGTATCATACACAGTAGTATACACAGTATGGTACACAGTATCGTACACAGTATCGTACACAGTATCGTACACAGTATCGTACACAGTATCATACAGTATCATACACATTATCATACACAGTATCATACACAGTATCATACACAGTAGTATACACAGTATGGTACACAGTATCGTACACAGTATCGTACCCAGTATCGTACCCAGTATCGTACACAGTATCGTACACAGTATCACACACAGTATTACACACAGTATCACACACAGTATCATACACAGTATCATACACAGTATCATACACAGTATTATACACAGTATCACACACAGTATTATACACAGTATCACACACAGTATCATACACAGTATCATACACAGTATCATACACAGTATCATACACAGTATCATACACAGTATTATACACAGTATCATACACAGTATTATACACAGTATCATACACAGTAGTTTACACAGTATCATACACAGTATTATACACAGTATCATACACAGTATCATACACAGTATTATACACAGTATCACACACAGTATTATACACAGTATTATACACAGTATCATACACAGTATCATACACAGTATTATACACAGTATCATACACAGTACCATACACAGTATCATACACAGTATCATACACAGTATTATACACAGTAGTATACACAGTATCATACACAGTATCATACACAGTATTATACACAGTATCACACACAGTATTATACACAGTATTATACACAGTACCACATCGTGTCGTTTAATACTACACATTGCATAACAGGTCCGGGAATCTTAAATTTATATTTAACAATTATCAAATTTATATTAAATGTAAACATTTTGATAAACAATATATGTTTTACACGTGACTGGTCACTCATGCCTGGCGACAGTAGGGACTTTCCATTAACCTATTCTCACACGTGACTGGTCGATTCAGATGAACTGAAATAATTTGAATTTATGTAGAATATAAGGCGTCAATAAAAAGTGTTTCCCACAACGACTTTTGAATATGTATTACTGTGTTTTATCTGTTAGACCAGTTTCAATTTACACTCATTATGGCGTCTGGTGAGACATTCTGGTCCAATAATGAAGAGTTCATATACGTTTTTTAGTGTCGCTTTCAACAATTTTACAGTCATATCGCGACGGTGTCTACATGAGACAGTATTTGGAGCGCTGTCACACTGGAGTATCATGGTCTAATGCCTACCCAGTCACATTATACTGGCACCAGGCGGACCGGACCCAGAACTGTCCTCTAAACGTTGGGCATCAAGCGCAGAAGCTTTAAGGAGCATTTGCAAGACTTTGTCATGTCTCGGTCGGAGATCGAACCTTTGATCCTCCAGATGCGACGCAAACTCCACCAGACAACATCAAGCAGACTACGTTTCACAAAATAACTTCTGATAAAAATCACCGTCAGTAAATTTAACATTTTTTTTTTCGTGGAATATTTAAATGTTTGATGTTTGGCATTTAAACTGATTATATTACCAGAAAATATATCATTCTCTGCATGATTTGAGCCAAGTCTGGGTTTATTTGGATAAATATTAAAAATGTTATGAAAAATTGTTGGTTTACGTTTACGTCGATTTTTGTCGTAATTTTTTTTGGTGTGAAATTATTCGTTACAGAAGTGGGGGTAACGGGAAACATACTGAAAATTCACAACGTGACCCGTTACGGAGGAGACATTTTTGTATGTAAAGCCAGTAACAGCTTGGGAACAAAGAGAAGGGAAATGAATGTGACGGTACACTGTAAGTTTCATCTGATATCAGTCTTCTACTTCACCAACATCTACTAACCATTTCACTTAAATAATGTAAACGGTTTCCCCCATTTCACCAAGGACTTGTACAGATATAATCCTTGATTTCACTAAACATCTCAAATTGTCTTAACCCTTTACTTCATATAGACGCCTTTGGACACCTCTAATATAGACGCTTTTTGACACCTAATATAGAAGGCTTTTGAATTATTGGGTGAATTATGTTTATATTAACTGACAGAGTGGAAAACAGTGCAGGAAGTGTTTAGATTGCTCGTTACGAGCAATCTGAACTCTTCCTGCACTGTTTTCAAAGGTATTCTGTGATTGGTGTGGGAAAACGCTTATCTATGGAGTAAAGGGTTAAACGGACATAGTTTCTATTTACAATTTTATTGTTTTAATTTTAATCAGCCTCTGTGGAGCACCTGCTTGTATTTGCTATTTCCCTTGAGTGGCTGCTTAAGACAGGTTTGACTATAGTATGCTTTATTTAAATAAGATATATTATAATAAATATGCTGTATTATAAATAATTGCTAAAAAAATAACAAGCGATAATCGCCGATACCTTCGTCATACCGGTATATCGACAGTCTCCGGTATTTTTGTTTTACTATGAAAATCGTGAGCGCTATTTAAAATAAATAAACATAAAATATGTAGAATAATACTATGAATAATGAAATATATAATCATAAATGGATATATAGACAAACAAGTGTCCCTTGAAGCAGATACCACGTTCAAGAAAAGGAAAATGCTTTAAATGGAAATGTGAGGTAAAAACAACTATTCCTCCACGGTGTGATTCGAACAATTCCAAAATGACACAAAATTGACTATAAATCTGGTATCAGCATCAAATGTTCAGTGGTGACCAAATACTGACCATAAACACATGGTAGGGGAAATCACTGCAATGCAAACCCCTGAAAAAAAGAAGAAAAACAGAACTAAAGTTTAATTTCTACCTCCTTCATCTGTAGGTCCAGGTACTCAAGGGAGATAATACTGGCGAGAGTCCGTAATACTACACTTAATATTTCCGCTTTCCTCTTAAAATTGAAGTGTTCTACCTCCTTTATCTGTAGGTCCAGGTACTCAAGGGAGATAATACTGGCGAGAGTCCATAAGACTACACTTAATATTCCCGCTTACCTCTTAAAATTGAAGTGTTCTACCTCCTTTATCTGTAGGTCTAGGTACTCAAGGGAGATAATACTGGCGAAAGTCCATAAGACTACACTTAATATTCCCGCTTACCTCTTAAAATTGAAGTGTTCTACCTCCTTTATCTGTAGGTCTAGGTACTCAAGGGAGATAATACTGGCGAGAGTCCGTAAGACTACACTTAATATCCCCGCTTTCCTCTTAAAATTAAAGTGTTCTACCTCCTTTATCTGTAGGTCCAGGTACTCAAGGGAGATAATACTGGCGAGAGTCCGTAAGACTACACTTAATATCCCCGCTTTCCTCTTAAAATTGAAGTGTTCTACCTCCTTTATCTGTAGGTCCAGGTACTCAAGGGAGATAATACTGGCGAGAGTCCATAAGACTACACTTAATATTCCCGCTTTCCTCTTAAAATTGAAGTGTTCTACCTCCTTTATCTGTAGGTCTAGGTACTCAAGGGAGATAATACTGGCGAGAGTCCATAAGACTACACTTAATATTCCCGCTTACCTCTTAAAATTGAAGTGTTCTACCTCCTTTATCTGTAGGTCTAGGTACTCAAGGGAGATAATACTGGCGAGAGTCCATAAGACTACACTTAATATTCCCGCTTACCTCTTAAAATTGAAGTGTTCTACCTCCTTTATCTGTAGGTGTAGGTACTCAAGGGAGATAATACTGGCGAATGTCCGTAAGACTACACCTAATATTCCCGCTTACCTCTTAAAATTGAAGTGTTCTACCTCCTTTATCTGTAGGTCTAGGTACTCAAGGGAGATAATACTGGCGAATGTCCGTAAGACTACACCTAATATTCTCGTTTACCTCTTAAAATTAAAGTGTTCTACCTCCTTCATCTGTAGGTACAGGACTGAAGGGAGATAATATTGGCGAGAGTCCGTAAGACTACACTTAATATTCCCGCTTACCTCTTAAAATTTAAGTGCGGTTTCTATTTGATCTGTCATACTGGTTTCATATTGTATAAATTTGGCTCATCTTCAAGAGAGTCCGAATGATGAGATGACGGCCGCCAAGAGAGTCCGAATGACGAGATGACAACCGCCAAGAGAGTCCGAATGGCGAGAAGACGGCCGCCAAGAGAGTCCGAATGATGAGATGACGACCCCCAAGACAGTCCGAATGACGAGATGACGGTCGCCAAGAAATGCGTGTGTCAATCATTTTTTAAAATAAAGATTCCGTTCTTATTTCACTCCTCTGATTACCTAGTTTTAGGTCTCGGTTTGGATGGAGATTGAAAATTTTAGTTATAAATTATAAACCAGATGTATTGTATTCATTTGTCTCCCAAATGTAAATCCTAGATCTGCCCCTGAAATCACACATGTAAATCCTGGATCCACCCCTGGTTTACTCACGTAAATCCTAGATCCGCCCCTGGTTCCCACATGTAAATCCTTGATCCACCCCTGGTTCCTAATGTAAATCCGTGTCCGTCTCTGGTTTTCACATGTAAATCCTGAATCCGCCCCTGGTCCACTCACGTAAATTCTAGATCCGCCCCTTGATCACACATGTAAATCCTGGATCCACCCCTGGTTTACTCACGTCAATCCTATATCCGCCCCTGGTTAATACATGTTAATCCTTGATCCACGTCTGGTTCCCATATGAAATTCATGGATCAACCCATGGTCCATACATGTAATTATGTATCCATCACTGGTTCACACACGTAAATCCTAGATCCGTCCCTGGTTCACACATGTAAATCCTGGATCCACCCCTGGTTTAATCACTTAAATCATAGATCTGCCCCTGGTCCACTCACGTAAATCCTAGATCCGCCCCTGGTTCCCACATGTAAATCCTTGATCCACCCCTGGTTCCTATATGTAAATCCTGTGTCCGCCTCTGGTTCTCACATGTAAATCCTGATTCCACACCTGGTTCAATCACGTAAATCCTAGATCCGGTCCTGATTCACACATGTGAATCCTGGATCCACCCCTGGTTTACTCACGTAAATCCTAGATCCGCCCCTGATTCATACATATTAATTCTGGATCTACTCCTGGTTCCCATATGTAATCCATGGATCAACCCATGGTCCATACATTTAATAAGGTATCCATCACTGGTTCACACACGTAAATCCTAGATCCGCCCCTGGTTCACACATGTAAATCCTTGATCTACCCCTTGTTTATTCACTTAAATCATAGATCTGCCCCTGGTTCATACATGTAAATCCTGGATCCGCCCCTTGTTCCCATATGTTATTCATAGACCACCCCTGGTCCATACATGCAAATCATGGATTCTACCCTGGTTCACACATGTTAATCCTGGATCCACCCCTGGTTCACTCATGCAAATTCTAGATCCACCCCTGGTTCACCCATGTAAATCATGCATCAACCCCGGGTTTACAAATGTATGTCCTAGATCAACCACTCTTCTATACTTTTAAATCCTGGATCAAGAGGCTCTCACATGTTAATTCTGGTTCCACCCCTGGTCCATACATGTTAATCCTGGTTCCACCCCTGGTCCATACATGTTGATCCTGGTTCCACCCCTGGTCCATACATTTGAATCCTAGATCCACCTCTGGACCACACAGGTAAATCCTGGATCTGCCCCTGGTTCACACATGGAAATCATGGATCCGTCCCTGGTTCACACATGTTAATCCAGAATCTGCCTCTTGTTCACACATGTAAATCACGGATGCACCCCTTGGATCACACATGTTTATCCTGAATCTGCCCCTGGTTCACACATGTTAATCTTAGATGCGCCCCTTGGATCACACATGTTTATCCTGAATCTGCCCCTGGTTCACACATGTTAATCCTGGATACGCTCCTTGAATCAAACATGTTTATTCTAAATCTGCCCCTGGTTGACACATGTAAATCCTGATACGCCCCTGGTTCACAAATGTTAATCCTGGATCCATCCCTGGTTCATACATGTTAATCCTGTATTCGCTCCTGGCTAACACACGTTAATCCTTGATCCGCCCCTGGTTCATACATGTTTATCCTGGATCCGCCCTGGTTCACACACGTTAATCCACGATACGCTCTGGTTCACACACGTTAATCCTGGATCCGCCCCTGGTTCACACTTGTTAACCCTGTATCCGCCCCTGGTTCACACGCGTTAATCCTGAATCTGCCACTGGTTTCTACATGTCAGTCCTTAGCAGCACAGAGTACAACAAAGGACAGTAGAAAACTGACTCGATTTTATCCAACTTGATAATGATTCATATTTTGATAGTTCCTCCTGAGGTGATGGTCCTGGAAGAAAACCTTGAAGCAGATAAGGACCAATCAGACCCGGTGATTATGACTTGTTTAAGTCAAGGTTCTCCTCTAGGGGATGTCTTTTGGCGCAATCCACAGAACAGGAAGATTGACCAGTCAAACTATTACTATAAGGTATGTTGATCAAAACAAATACGTTTAGTCAAGGAATTTAAGAGAAAGGAATCGCAACTGGCGCCGATATTCAAAAACGTTATGTTATACCAGTTTACCCATTACTCTTTGCGCGGATCATCTGCTTAATATTAATATTTATTCTACCACAGATAATCGCTATCGGGAATTGCCGGAAATGAATGAGTGATAATCGCCGATACCTTTGTCACATATCGACAGTCTCCGGTAGTTTTTTTAATTATGAAAATCGTGAGCGCTATTTAAAATAAATAAACATAAAAGTTGTAGAATAATACTATGAATAAAGAAATATATAATTGTAAGATAAGATACACATTACCAGAAATTCATATGAATTGTAAAAATATTTTCTTCTATAGTTCCTTGGTTAAGTTTATACTTATATATGGTAGGTCGATTGTAAACAAAAAATGCCCAGAGTTTATATTAACCACTCTCGAGTCCACTTTGTAGGTAGAACCATACTGAGTGTTGGTTTTTATAGGTATCAGGTCGAGCTAGGCATCGAACCCACAACCTCTGGTGGTGTGCGACCAACACTCCATCTAATACCTCTATATAAAACAATTTCCATTAAGTTTTCGCAAACACCAATTGACACAAACGGATGCTTGAATGAAATTCTCACCGAAACACTATTACTCCCAGCAATTTGTGTTAAAAGTGTTGTAGTACTTTTGATTGCAAAATATATATACTGCAGCTAAAATAACAACACAATTGCGAGAAATTTTACTTCAAACCTCAATATCTTTAATTTGAGATAATCATGCGTGATCAAAACAGATTAAAACATTTAAGATTACATACAACTTACAATAAATGTAGAAGACAGTAGTTGCCTGTGAAATCTCAATGATTAATTTGACAAATAATCAATCCTTCGTGTGCTATTTTATCAGCATTTAGTCAGGAGAAGCAAGGTTCCAAACCTTTTATATCAGTCCTTGGTAGAGAAATGCCAGCTTCCAAGCCTTCTATATATGTTCTTGGTAGAGAAATGCAAGTTTCTAAGCCTTCTGTATAAGTCCTTGCTAGAGAAATGCCAGTTGCCCAGCCTTCTATATAAGTCCTCGGCAGAGAAATGCCAGTTTCCAAGCGTTCTATATAAGTCCTTAGTTGAGAAATGCATGTTTCCAATCCTTCTTTATATGTCCTTGGTAGAGAAATACAAGTTTTCAATCCTTCTGTATATGTCCTTGCTAGCAAAATGCCAGTTGCCCAGCCTTCTATATAAGTCCTCGGTAGAGAAGTGCCAGTTTCCAAGCATTCTATATAAGTCGTTGGTAGAGAAATGCCAGTTTCCAAGCGTTCTATATAAGTCTTTGCTAGAAAATTACAAGTTTCCAAGCGTTCTATATAAGTCCTTGCTAGACAATTCCAAGTTTCCAAGCCTTCTATATATGTCCTTGGTGGAGAAATATAAGTTTTCAATCATTCTGTATAAGTCCTTGCTAGAGAAATGCCAGTTTCCAATCCTTCTATATATGTCCTTAGTTGGGAAATCCAAGTTTCCAATCCTTCTTTATATGTCCTTGGTGGAGAAATACAAGTTTTCAATCATTCTGTATAAGTCCTTGCTAGAGAAATGCCAGTTTCCAATCCTTCTGTATAAATCCTTGGTAGAGAAATACCAGTTTCCAAGCCTTCTATATAAGTCCTTTGTAGAGAAATGCCATTTTCCAAGCGTTCTAAATAAGTCCTTGCTTGGTAGGGAAATGCAAGTTTACAAGCCTTCTATATAAGTTCTTGGTAGAGAAATGCCAGTTTCCAAGCCTTCCATATATGTCCTTTGTAGAGAAATGCAATTTTACAAGCCTTCTGTATAAGTCCTTGCTAGAGAAATGCCAGTTCTAAGCGTTCTATATAAGTCATTGCTAGAAAATTCCAAGTTTCCAAGACTTCTTTATAAGTCCTTAGCTTAGTTGAGAAATGCAAGTTTCCAACCCATCTTTATATGTCTTTGGTAGAGAAATACAAGACTTCAAGCATTCTTTATAAGTCCTTGGTAGACAAATGCCAGTTTCCAAGCCTTCTGTATAAGTCCTTGCTAGAGAAATGCTAGTTTCCAGGCCTTCTATATATGTCATTGGTAGCAAAATGCCAGTTTCCAAGTCTTTTGTATAAGTCCTTGGTAGAGAAATGCCAGTTTCCAAGCGTTCTACATAAGTCCTTGCTAGAAAATTCCAAGTTTCCAAGCCTTCTATATTAGTCCTTAGTTGAGAAATACAAGTTTCCAATCCTTCTTTATATGTCCTTGGTAGAGAAATACAACTTCCCAATCCTTCTTTATATGTCCTTTGTAGAGAAATACAAGTTTCAAAGCCTTCTATGTAAGTCCTTGGTAGAGAAATATCAGTTTCCAAGCCTTCCATATATGTCCTTGGTAAAGAAATGCAAGTTTATAAGCCTTCTGTATAAGTCTTTGCTTGAGAAATGACAGTTTCCAAGCCTTCTGTATAAGTCCTTGCTTGGTAGAGAAATGCAAGTTTCCAAGCCTTCTATATAAGTCCTTGGTAGAGAAAAGCCAGTTTCCAGGCCTTCCATTTATGTCCTTGGTATAGAATTGCAAGTTTACAAACCTTCTTGATAAGTTCTTGCTAGAGAAATGCAAGTTTCCAAGCGTTCTATATTAGTCCTTGTTAGAAAATTCCAAGTTTTCAAATATCGTCACCTTAGTGGTCCGCCACATATATAACAGCTTGTAAATGATGTTGTTGACGTTTGCATCTACAGATATTTAAGGTAACGTTCCCGGCTACCCTGTACAAATCGTCACCTTAATGATCCGCCACAAACATCACAGCTTGTAAATGTTGTTGACGTTTGTATCTACAGATATTTATGAATAACTTTCCCGGCTACCCAATACAAATCGTCACCCTTGTAGATGTTATTGTTTGATGTTTATATCTACTGATATTTAAGAATAACGAACACGGCTACACCGTACAAATCGTCACCCTTATGGTCCGTCACATATATCACAGCTTGTAGATGGTGTTGTTGACGTTTGTATCTACAGATATTTAAGAATAACTTTCCCGGCTACCCAATACAAATCGTCACCCTTTTGGTCCGCCATATATATATCACAGCTTGTAGATGCTGTTGTTGACGTTTGTATCTACAGATATATAAGAATAACGTTCCCGGCTACCCGGTACAAATCGTCGCCCTTATAGTCCGCCACATATATCACAGCTTGTAAATGTTTGACGCTTGCATCTACAGATATTTAAGGATAACGAACCCGGTTGCCCGTAACAAATCGTCACCCTAATGGTCCGCCACATATATCACAGCTTGTAAATGTTGTTTGACGCTTGCATCTACAGATATTTAAGAATAGCGAACCCGGTTGCCCGGTACAAATCGTCACCCTAATGGTCCACCACATATATCACAGCTTGTAAATGTTGTTTGACGCTTGCATCTACAGATATTTAAGAATAACGAACCCGGTTGCCCGTAACAAATCGTCACTCTAATGGTCCGCCACATATATCACAGTTTGTAAATGTTGTTTGACGCTTCCATCTACTGATATTTAAGGATAACGAACCCGGCTACCCGTAACAAATCGTCACCCTAATGGTCCGCAACTTATATCACAGCTTTAAAATGTTGTTTTACGTTTGTATCTAAAGATATTTAAGAATGTCTTAGCGCTTGTATCTACATATATTTAAGAATAACAAACACGACTACATCGTACAAATCGTCACCTTAGTGGTCCGCCACATATATAACAGCTTGTTAATGATGTTGTTGACGTTTGCATCTACAGATATTTAAGGTAACGTTCCCGGCTACCCTGTACAAATCGTCACCTTAATGATCCGCCACAAACATCACAGCTTGTAAATGTTGTTGACGTTTGTATCTACAAATATATAGGAATAACGTACCAAGCTACCCAGTACAAATCGTCGCCCTAATGGTCCGCCACATATATCACAGCTGCTAAATGTTGTTTGGCCTTTGTTTGTACAGATGTTTAAGAATAACGTACCGGGCTACCTAGTACAAATCGTCACCCTAATGGTCCGCCACATATATCACAGCTGCTAAATGTTGTTTGGCCTTTGTTCGTACAGATATTTAAGAATAACGAACCAGGCTACCTAGTACAAATCATCACCCTAATAGTCCGCCACATATATCACAGCTGCTAAATGTTGTTTGGCCTTTGTTCGTACAGATGTTTAAGAATAACGTACCGGGCTACCTAGTACAATTCGTCACTCTAATGGTCCGCCACATATAACACTGCTTGTAGATGGTGTTGTTGATGTTTGTATCTACAGATATTTAAGAATAACGTTCCCGGCTACCCGGTACAAATCGTCACCCTTATAGTCCGCCACATATATCACAGCTTGTAAATGTTGTTCGACGTTTGTATCTACAGATATTTAAGAATAACGAACCTGGCTACCCGGTACAAATCGTCACCCTAATGGTCCGCCACATAGAGGAACGTCAGTTTGGTGACTACCGCTGTATTGCAGAAGGCTTTGATCTTAATGGCGAGGGAACATCGGATGAGAAGACCGTAATTCTCAAACAGCGAGGTGATTTGTTTTCTATGTTAACTCGTCTTTTTGAGAGAGAGAGAGAGAGAGAGAGAGAGAGAGAGAGAGAGAGATAGAGAGAGAGAGCTATTATCATTATCCTGGCGGCGTCGTTGTCGTCAGCGTATTCTCCGTCGTAACCCATATGTTTCGCTGTTTCAGATCAAACGTCTGATGTTAAAGTGACTTATTCCCATAAGCATATTTTAGACTTTAAAACCTTAGGTTAAAGATTTTTGTTTGGCTCTGTTCTGATTTACATCTGATTACATCTTTAACGTTAACCTACTTGATCGATTTTAAGCCGAAGGACGAGCGTCTACATTGTTTAAACATATTTTATTTCAATATACAGTAGAACTTTGATTGCTCGAACCCGACAGGACTGGACAAAATAGTTCGAGTTAAGGGTTGTTCGAGCAAAGTATTGTTCAACATCATACCATACATGTACATGTATATTCATTGGAATAGGACTTCAGCCGGGACCAGATAAATGGTTCGAGGTATATGTGATGTTCGAACAATCCGTGTTCGAGCCAACGAAGTTCTACTGTAACATGAAATGGGGTCGAGCCACAAGTTCTGCTAACATAAGAGCGTCTACATCCGCTTACGGTGTTCGTGTTTACCATTTTTATTGTGGTCACGAGCACATGAATAGCCAGTAAATGTTGGTTGACTACACCAGTGTTCTACATATAACACGACTACCATACCATACCATCTGTATCATCATATCTCCCACAGAAATCTAGAAATTATATTCGATAACTCTTTCACCTTCCACAATATTCAAGGGATATCACTGGGTTATAGCAGACACATGATATGATATGATCCCTGTATACAAAGAGGTTCAATGAAACAAAATGCCCATTGGTAGCAGATTCATTTATAAATGTACGTCGTACTGATCCTCTCCACCAAGTTTTAGCTTAGTTCGGACAAAGTCCATTTGGTTCCGAGTAAGAATAGAATTACTGTCGATCTCTGCAGAGGGGTAGGAATTTTCAGAATGGGTGTCATGTTCATTTTATCATTTTTGTCATGTTCACTATTGTGGTTAAATAACCAAACGCTGTGTGGTTCCAGAGAGCCATAAGAGTGATGGCAAGAATAGAATCACTGTCGATCTCTGCAGAGGGGTAGGAATCTTCCAAATGGGTGTCATATTCATTGTATCATTTTTGACACAGCTTGAGTGTATTTTCACTTTTGTTGGCGATCTGAGCGATTTTATTGGCTGAGGGAATAGAACGATACCTAAATAATTGTATGGCCCAGTGGCAGAGCATCGCACCCAGGACCGAGAGATCGTGGATTTGTAAATTGTGTGGCCCAGTGGCAGAGCATCGCACCCAGGACCGAGAGAACGTGGATTTGTAAATTGTGTGACCCAGTGGCAGAGCATCGCACCCATGACCGAGAGATCGTCGATTTGATCCTTCGCCACGGTCATGAATATGTGCAGTGTCCTGACATTTTGTCCGCATATGCTTATAAAATGAAATCACCTCATACATGAGAAAGTAAATCAAAATCTAAGCTGGTTAGAATTTACAGAAAAAACCATATAACTTCTAACTTAGTACCCATATAACTTCTTACTTAATACCCATATAACTTCTAACTTAGTACATAAGCGAGATAATTGGTTACCATAAGTCATGAAGGCGTGTTTGTTGTTTCATGTTTGTATACACGTAATTCGTTCTATATTTCAGTCCACGTCAGCAATGAAGAGACGATCGTGCCGTACTCATAATTACCGTGTGTGTTACCATGGAGATGTATATGTATAGAGAGAGAGATGAATTAGACATACATTAAGCCATTATAAATTAATGGCTAGATTATCATCAACAATTTTCTTAAAAACGGGGAAGGCGGGAGAATTTTATTTTTTATTTTTATTTGTACATTTTTTTTATATAAGATGAAAATTGGGGGGGTGGTGGGGGGGGGATGGTGATGATAATCTAGCAATTAATTCATTATGGCCATATGTGAATATACATGTGCGTTTGTTTGTTGTTGCGGCTGGACTACTATAGGGAGACTCGCACACTTGCTACAGTATGATTCAACAAGGTTAGGGAAATGTTAATGCAAATTTGTATGAAAGCAAAACATTGTTTTTTAACTTTCTGTGTCATTTTAAACATTGTATTGACTTGAATAAATAATTAAAAAAATAATTGACTTTATAGTTCATTATCCGAGTTTGTACATATAAACGTGGGGGGTCTCCGTGGCCGAGATCACCTATCTCACCGCTAAGGTCGTGGGTTCGAGTCCCGCTCGCTTCAAAAACTTTATATGAGAAAATTTCCAGTTACTTGTGGAAGGACGGTGGTTCTACTCAGTCCTCCAGCAGTAAAACAGTTCTTCCTCCGACAGTAAAACTGGATATGCCATATGTAACCTGAAATGTGTTAAAAATGGCGTTCAACCCCATTAAAAAAAAACATTTTAACGTATGTAGCATTGTTATAATACATTTATAATTCATATATCAACGTCTTTTTTTTCCTTTTCACGTCACCGTGTTATTAAGCACATTGATATACTGTATATATGTATAAGGGCCTAATGGAAGATGTGAACCATCTCGTTAAATAAAATCTGTCGCATTTCGGTCTGTTAAGTCTACACATTGACACCGTCTCGTCAATCTGATCTCCTCGGCCTTTATGCTACGCAATAGACCTCTGACATAAAAAGGCGCCATTTTGGAACTACTTTCAGTCACATGATTAAATAAAATGGCGGCTCCCTTATGCCACCTTATATGCATGTACGTTGAAAATATAAACGTTGGTTAATCAAGACTGGTATTTTAAATTTCCCTATAAATATGACCCATGTCTAGTGTATAAATAAAAAAATCGATATAATAACGCCATATATTCAACTTAATAACGAATACATAATAAGTTACTTTCACGCGAATGAACATAGACTTGTAACACAGGCGAATAGCGATGGTGTATTCTAGAGCTATACACGAGGTGTATTATACAAAGGATAAGGAAATACCCGATGTTTCACGATTGACCGTCTCGTATTTATAATGTGAGCGATATAGTTATATGCATGTCCCAACAGAGGAATGGTAATCTCCCAAACCATCACATAAATGTGATGCAATACACTGTTATGACATCGTTTTAATTTTTGATATCAAAATAATAAACTATACCACAAAACTTAGTGAATTTTAAAGACAATGGGTAGGTAAATTGGTATGTCAGTCGTATTCGTATTTAACCGACTGGTTATATAAGGATTGCCGTTACAGTGAATATCATTGATTAATACATATTTAGTATAATTATGCCATCGAGGGCTATCAGAAAATCAGATAATAATAACCACTCTTTCCTGGGATTCTGAAATGTTAATCAGTACTCGATAACACCCATATCCGCAAGTAACTGATAATTTTCCCACTTGAAACTGATTTGAAACGAAAAACAATGAATCATAATGGCGTATGTCAAAAATCGAGAAGAATGTAGCCGGGCGGGAATTCGAACTCACGACCCATGAACTATTAGCTATCGACTGAGCTAACCGGTCACGACAAGCAGTGAATAAAAGTAAGAGTTTATATGTCTTTACCCTCATTGGATACAAACAAATAATTCAAGTATTTGCTATCCTAAAACTTTTTATTTTAAAACATATGTCCCACATTATCATAGTTATCGAAGTTACCGAAGATTACTTTACATATGCTGGATATATCAATCGAAGGCTCGTATTGTTTCAAACGACACGAGCATTACATCCGTTAAATATAAATCTACTACTGTATGGAAGTGATTCTTTATCTATAGGAGATAATGTAACTAGTGTGAATGCTGTTTAGTATTTTATCAAAGGCCCGCATAGATATTGATCTAACTATGAAAAACAAATGAAAGAAAAAAACAAAAACAAATAGTTACGGTTTGACTAGTCGAGTTGAACAAACCATGCATAGGTAGTATACATATGTGAGATGTTTATTATCGACGCATAGAGCTCCTCGAGGAGCTATGCATCAGGGGCTCTATGGGGTATCACGAAGCACGCATATGTATAATACCTATGCATCAGGAGCTCTATGTGGTATCACAAATTATGCATATGCGTGTTTTGTGATACCACATGGAGCTCCTGATGCATAGGTATTATACCTATGCTTGCTTTGTGATACCCCATAGAGCGCTTGATACATAGGTATTAGACATATGAGTGCTTTGTGATACCCCATAGAGCTCTTGATGCATAGGTATTATACATATGCGTGCTTTGTGATAATTCATAGAGCTCTAGATGCAGAGGTATTATACCTATGCGTGCTTTGTGATACCCCATAGAGCGCTTGATACATAGGTATTAGACATATGCGTGCTTTGTGATACCCCTAGAGCTCTTGATGCATAGGTATTATACATATGCGTGCTTTGTGATACCACATAGAGCTCTTGATGCATAGGTATTATACATATGCTTGCTTTGTGACACCCCTAGAGCTCTTGATGCATAGGTATTATACATATGCGTGCTTTGTGATACCACATAGAGCTCTTGATGCATAGGTATTATACATATGCTTGCTTTGTGATACCCCATAGAGCTCTTGATGCATAAGTGTTATACATATGCCTGCTTTGTGATAACCCCTAGAGCTCTTGATGCATAGGTATTATACATATGCGTGCTTTGTGATACCCCATAGAGGTCCTTGTGCATAGGTATTATACACATGCGTGCTTTGTGATACCCCATAGAGCTCCTGATGCATAGGTATTTTACATATGCGTGCTTTGTGATACCCCATAGAACTCCTGATGCATAGGTGTTTTACATATGCGTGCTTTGTGATACCACATAGAGCTCTTGATGCATAAGTATTATACATATGCGTGCTTTGTGATACCCCATAGAGCTCCTGATGCATAGGTATTTTACATATGCGTGCTTTGTGATACCCCATAGAGCTCTTGATGCATAAGTATTATACATATGCGTGCTTTGTGATACCCCATAGAGCTCCTGATGCATAAGTATTATACATATGCGTGCTTTGTGATACCTCATAGAGCTCTTGATGCATAGGTATTATACATATGCGTGCTTCGTGATACCCCATAGAGCTCCCGATACATAGGTATTATACATATGCGTGCTTCGTGATACCCCATAGAGCTCTTGATGCATAAGTATTATACATATGCGTGCTTTGTGATACCACATAGAGCTCCTGATGCATAGGTATTTTACATATGCGTGCTTCGTGATACCCCATAGAGCTCCTGATGCATAGGTATTATACATATGCGTGCTTCGTGATATCCCATAGAGCTCCCGATACATAGGTATTATACATATGCGTGCTTCGTGATACCCCATAGAGCTCCCGATGCATACGTATTATACATATGCGTGCTTCGTGATACCCCATAGAGCTCCTGATGCATAGGTATTATACATATGCGTGCTTCGTGATACCCCATAGAGCTCCTGATGCATAGGTATTATACGTACGCGTGCTTTTTGATACCCCATAGAGTTCCCGATGCATAGGTATTATACATATGCGTGTTTTGTGATACCACATAGAGCTCCTGATGCATAGGTATTATACGTATGCGTGCTTTGTGAAACCACATAGAGCTCCCGATGCATAGGTATTATACATATGCGTGCTTCGTGATACCCCATAGAGCTCCTGATGCATAGGTATTATACATATGCGTGCTTTGTGATACCACATAGAGCTCCTGATGCATAGGTATTATACATATGTGTGCTTCGTGATACCCCATAAAGCCCCTGATGCATAGCTCCTCGAGGAGCTCTATGCGTCGATAATAAACGTCTCACACCACTATTACATTTCCCATAGGGCTCCCTTGTAACATCTATGTCCAAGTCAGAGTGAAAAATCAAATTCTGCAGCATGTGTCTGGGTTCAACTTCTTCACTGGTTCAAGATATATAATCATAAAGGAAAAATAGCATACATTGACTAAGTTGGTTTTTTTTTAAATTCAATGCTTCTGTGAGACCTATCAATTTCCAGAGTAATAATATGTCAACTATATGTCAACCCTAGATGCGGTTCGAACCAACAATTCTGAAATGACACAGAATTGTCCAGAAAGCTGGTATCAGCATCACATTTTCAGTGGTGATTTCTAAAATACTGACCATTTAACTCATGCTAGCAAAAAAAAAAACAATGCAGAACAAAGCCCTGAAAAAAAGAAAAAAAAGAGAACTAAAGTTTTATTTCTACCGCATTCATCTGTAGGTCCGGAGTACTCAAGGGAGATAATAGTATATAGATATTATCCCGCCTAGAGCTCTTCGAGTTGGATATATTGTCTTCAATATTTAATTAATACTATCTAGATAACTAATAAACATCTAGCACTTCTTCCACAACAACAACGATAACAATTTTAATTGCTGTCGATTTCATTATTATTACCTCCATCTTTACAATTGTCTCTACCATCATCATCATCATCATCATCATCATCAGTATCACAATCATCATTATATTCATCATCATTTTCTCCATTACAAGTGACTAGATTCTTGAAATATAAAGTGTTACTTTATGAAGGATGAAATTCAAAACAACACCATATCAACTGTAATTTATAATTATATGATGTTCAATAAATATATAAATGAATTCTTCTTTCACCTATACATACACACATGAAACATATTTAATCTTTTTCATCTATTTCTTATATGGGACAAACAAAATGACTCTAGTTACCGAAATGCTGAATAATAAAGACCCCCTTTGTACACATTTTATAAACGCCCAATGACTTTTTAATAACCTTCACTTGATAAAGAATGACGGGGTTTTAGTGATGAGTTAAACAACAGTGCTCATGGATATTTAGACACTGTATGATTATAATAATTATGGCGTTTAGGGTCTAGCAAATAACGTGTCAGCATGACTATCATTTTTATTTCGAGAGCTCTATGCGTCAAGATGCCAGACCCATCTTTAAGTTGGTGTGTATATTTGACGCAGATCACGGGAGCTCTACACGAGGCGGGGTTCCCCCTCGGGGTGCTCTATGCGTCAAGATGCCAGACCCATCTTTAAGTTGGTGTGTATATTTGACGCAGATCACGGGAGCTCTACACGAGGAGGGGTTCCCCCTCGGGATGCTCTATGCATCAAGATGACAGACCCATCTTTAAGTTGGTGTGTATATTTGACGCAGATCACGGGAGCTCTACACGAGGCGGGGCTCCCCCTCGGGGAGCTCTATGCATCAGTATGACAGACCCATCTTTAAGTTGGTGTGTATATTTGACGCAGATCACGGGAGCTCTACACGAGGCGGGGCTCCCCCTCGAGGAGCTCTATGCATCAAGATGACAGACCCATCTTTAAGTTGGTGTGTATATTTGACGCAGATCACGGGAGCTCTACACGAGGCGGGGCTCCCCCTCGGGGAGCTCTATGCATCAATATGACAGACCCATCTTTAAGTTGGTGTGTATTTTTGACGCAGATCACGGGAGCTCTACACGAGGAGGGGTTCCCCCTCGGGGAACTCTATGCATCAGTATGACAGACCCATCTTTAAGTTGGTGTGTATATTTGACGCAGATCACGGGAGCTCTACACGAGGCGGGGCTCCCCCTCGGGGAGCTCTATGCATCAATATGACAGACCCATCTTTAAGTTGGTGTGTATGTTTGACGCAGATCACGGGAGCTCTACACGAGGAGGGGTTCCCCCTCGGGGAGCTCTATGCATCAAGATGACAGACCCATCTTTAAGTTGGTGTGTATATTTGACGCAGATCACGGGAGCTCTACACGAGGCGGGGCTCACCCTCGGGGTGCTCTATGCGTCAAGATGCCAGACCCATCTTTAAGTTGGTGTGTATATTTGACGCAGATCACGGGAGCTCTACACGAGGCAGGGCTCCCCCTTGGGGAGCTCTATGCATCAAGATGACAGACCCATCTTTAAGTTGGTGTGTATGTTTGACGCAGATCACAGGAGCTCTACACGAGGCGGGGATCCCCCTCGGGGTGCTCTATGCATCAAGATGACAGACCCATCTTTAAGTTGGTGTGTATGTTTGACGCAGATCACAGGAGCTCTACACGAGGCGGGGTTACCCCCCGGGGAGCTCTATGCGTCAAGATGCCAGACCCATCTTTAAGTTGGTGTGTATATTTGACGCAGATCACGGGAGCTCTACACGAGGCGGGGCTCCCCCTCGGGGAGCACTATGCATCAAGATGCCAGACCCATCTTTAAGTTGGTGTGTATGTTTGACGCAGATCACAGGAGCTCTACACGAGGCGGGGCTCCCCCTCGGGGAGCTCTATGCATCAAGATACCAGACCCATCTTTAAGTTGGTGTGTATATTTGACGCAGATCACGGGAGCTCTACACGAGGCGGGGCTCCCCCTCGAGGAGCTCTATGCATCAAGATGACAGACCCATCTTTAAGTTGGTGTGTATATTTGACGCAGATCACGGGAGCTCTACACGAGGCGTGGCTCCTCCTCGGGGAGCTCTATGCATCAAGATGACAGATCCATCTTTAAGTTGGTGTATATATTTGACGCAGATCACGGGAGCTCTACACGAGGCGGGGCTCCCCTCGGGGAGCTCTATGCATCAATATGACAGACCCATCTTTAAGTTGGTGTGTATATTTGACGCAGATCACGGAAGCTCTACACGAGGCGGGGCTCCCCTCGAGGAGCTCTATGCATCAAGATGACAGACCCATCTTTAAGTTGGTGTGTATATTTGACGCAGATCACGGGAGCTCTACACGAGGCGGGGCTCCCCCTCGGGGAGCTCTATGCATCAAAATGACAGACCCATCTTTAAGTTGGTGTGTATATTTGACGCAGATCACGGGAGCTCTACACGAGGCGGGGCTCCCCCTCGGGGAGCTCTATGCATCAATATGACAGACCCATCTTTAAGTTGGTGTGTATGTTTGACGCAGATCACGGGAGCTCTACACGAGGCGGGGCTCCTCCTCGGGGAGCTCTATGCATCAAGATGCCAGACCCATCTTTAAGTTGGTGTGTATATTTGACGCAGATCACGGGAGCTCTACACGAGGCGGGGCTCCTCCTCGGGGAGCTCTCTGCGTCAAGATGACAGACCCATCTTTAAGTTGGTGTGTATATTTGACGCAGATCACGGGAGCTCTACACGAGGAGGGGTTCCCCCTCGGGGAGCTCTATGCATCAAGATGCCAGACCCATCTTTAAGTTGGTGTGTATATTTGACGCAGATCACGGGAGCTCTACACGAGGAGGGGTTCCCCCTCGGGGAGCTCTATGCGTCAAGATGACAGACCCATCTTTAAGTTGGTGTGTATGTTTGACGCAGATCACGGGAGCTCTACACGAGGCGGGGCTCCCCCTCGGGGAGCTCTATGCATCAAGATGACAGACCCATCTTTAAGTTGGTGTGTATATTTGACGCAGATCACGGGAGCTCTACACGAGGCGGGGCTCCCCCTCGGGGAGCTCTTTGCATCAATATGACAGACCCATCTTTAAGTTGGTGTGTATGTTTGACGCAGATCACGGGAGCTCTACACGAGGAGGGGTTCCCCCTCGGGGAGCTCTATGCATCAAGATGACAGACCCATCTTTAAGTTGGTGTGTATATTTGACGCAGATCACGGGAGCTCTACACGAGGCGGGGCTCCCCCTCGGGGAGCTCTATGCATCAATATGACAGACCCATCTTTAAGTTGGTGTGTATGATTGACGCAGAACACGGGAGCTCTACACGAGGAGGGGTTCCCCCTCGGGGAGCTCTATGCATCAAGATGACAGACCCATCTTTAAGTTGGTGTGTATATTTGACGCAGATCACGGGAGCTCTACACGAGGCGGGGCTCCCCCTCGGGGAGCTCTATGCATCAATATGACAGACCCATCTTTAAGATGGTGTGTATATTTGACGCAGATCACGGAAGCTCTACACGAGGCGGGGCTCCCCTCGAGGAGCTCTATGCATCAAGATGACAGACCCATCTTTAAGTTGGTGTGTATATTTGACGCAGATCACGGGAGCTCTACACGAGGCGGGGCTCCCCCTCGGGGAGCTCTATGCATCAAGATGACAGACCCATCTTTAAGTTGGTGTGTATATTTGACGCAGATCACGGGAGCTCTACACGAGGCGGGGCTCCCCCTCGGGGAGCTCTATGCATCAATATGACAGACCCATCTTTAAGTTGGTGTGTATGTTTGACGCAGATCACGGGAGCTCTACACGAGGCGGGGCTCCTCCTCGGGGAGCTCTATGCATCAAGATGCCAGACCCATCTTTAAGTTGGTGTGTATATTTGACGCAGATCACGGGAGCTCTACACGAGGCGGGGCTCCTCCTCGGGGAGCTCTCTGCGTCAAGATGACAGACCCATCTTTAAGTTGGTGTGTATATTTGACGCAGATCACGGGAGCTCTACACGAGGAGGGGTTCCCGCTCGGGGAGCTATATGCATCAAGATGCCAGACCCATCTTTAAGTTGGTGTGTATATTTGACGCAGATCACGGGAGCTCTACACGAGGAGGGGTTCCCCCTCGGGGAGCTCTATGCGTCAAGATGACAGACCCATCTTTAAGTTGGTGTGTATGTTTGACGCAGATCACGGGAGCTCTACACGAGGCGGGGCTCCCCCTCGGGGAGCTCTATGCATCAAGATGACAGACCCATCTTTAAGTTGGTGTGTATATTTGACGCAGATCACGGGAGCTCTACACGAGGCGGGGCTCCCCCTCGGGGAGCTCTTTGCATCAATATGACAGACCCATCTTTAAGTTGGTGTGTATGTTTGACGCAGATCACGGGAGCTCTACACGAGGAGGGGTTCCCCCTCGGGGAGCTCTATGCATCAAGATGACAGACCCATCTTTAAGTTGGTGTGTATATTTGACGCAGATCACGGGAGCTCTACACGAGGCGGGGCTCCCCCTCGGGGAGCTCTATGCATCAATATGACAGACCCATCTTTAAGTTGGTGTGTATGATTGACGCAGAACACGGGAGCTCTACACGAGGAGGGGTTCCCCCTCGGGGAGCTCTATGCATCAAGATGACAGACCCATCTTTAAGTTGGTGTGTATATTTGACGCAGATCACGGGAGCTCTACACGAGGAGGGGTTCCCCCTCGGGGAGCTCTATGCATCAAGATGACAGACCCATCTTTAAGTTGGTGTGTATATTTGACGCAGATCACGGGAGCTCTACACGAGGCGGGGCTCCCCCTCGGGGAGCTCTATGCATCAATATGACAGACCCATCTTTAAGTTGGTGTGTATATTTGACGCAGATCACGGGAGCTCTACACGAGGCGGGGCTCCCCCTCGGGGAGCTCTATGCATCAATATGACAGACCCATCTTTAAGTTGATGTGTATGTTTGACGCAGATCACGGGAGCTCTACACGAGGCGGGGCTCCTCCTCGGGGAGCTCTATGCATCAAGATGCCAGACCCATCTTTAAGTTGGTGTGTATATTTGACGAAGATCACGGGAGCTCTACACGAGGCGGGGCTCCTCCTCGGGGAGCTCTATGCGTCAAGATGACAGACCCATCTTTAAGTTGGTGTGTATATTTGACGCAGATCACGGGAGCTCTACACGAGGAGGGGTTCCCCCTCGGGGAGATCTATGCATCAAGATGCCAGACCCATCTTTAAGTTGGTGTGTATATTTGACGCAGATCACGGGAGCTCTACACGAGGAGGGGTTCCCCCTCGGGGAGCTCTATGCGTCAAGATGACAGACCCATTTTTAAGTTGGTGTGTATGTTTGACGCAGATCACGGGAGCTCTACACGAGGCGGGGCTCCCCGTCGGGGAGCTCTATGCATCAAGATGATAGACCCATCTTTAAGTTGGTGTGTATATTTGACGCAGATCACGGGAGCTCTACACGAGGCGGGGCTCCCCCTCGGGGAGCTCTTTGCATCAATATGACAGACCCATCTTTAAGTTGGTGTGTATGTTTGACGCAGATCACGGGAGCTCTACACGAGGAGGGGTCCCCCCTCGGGGAGCTCTATGCATCAAGATGACAGACCCATCTTTAAGTTGGTGTGTATATTTGACGCAGATCACGGGAGCTCTACACGAGGCGGGACTCCCCCTCGGGGAGCTCTATGCATCAATATGACAGACCCATCTTTAAGTTGGTGTGTATGATTGACGCAGATCACGGGAGCTCTACACGAGGAGGGGTTCCCCCTCGGGGAGCTCTATGCATCAAGATGACAGACCCATCTTTAAGTTGGTGTGTATATTTGACGCAGATCACGGGAGCTCTACACGAGGAGGGGTTCCCCCTCGGGGAGCTCTATGCATCAAGATGACAGACCCATCTTTAAGTTGGTGTGTATATTTAACGCAGATCACGGGAGCTCTACACGAGGCGGGGCTCCCCCTCGGGGAGCTCTATGCATCAATATGACAGACCCATCTTTAAGTTGGTGTGTATGTTTGACGCAGATCACGGGAGCTCTACACGAGGAGGGGTTCCCCCTCGGGGAGCTCTATGCATCAAGATGACAGACCCATCTTTAAGTTGGTGTGTATATTTGACGCAGATCACGGGAGCTCTACACGAGGCGGGGCTCCCCTTCGGGGTGCTCTATGCGTCAAGATGCCAGACCCATCTTTAAGTTGGTGTGTATATTTGACGCAGATCACGGGAGCTCTACACGAGGCAGGGCTCCCCCTTGGGGAGCTCTATGCATCAAGATGACAGACCCATCTTTAAGTTGGTGTGTATGTTTGACGCAGATCACAGGAGCTCTACACGAGGCGCGGCTCCCCCTCGGGGTGCTCTATGCATCAAGATGACAGACCCATCTTTAAGTTGGTGTGTATTTTTGACGCAGATCACAGGAGCTCTGCACGAGGCGGGGTTCCCCCGCGGTGAGCTCTATGTGTCAAGATGCCAGACCCATCTTTAAGTTGGTGTGTATATTTGACGCAGATCACGGGAGCTCTAAACGAGGCGGGGCTCCCCCTCGGGGAGCACTATGCATCAAGATGCCAGACCCATCTTTAAGTTGGTGTGTATGTTTGACGCAGATCACGGGAGCTCTACACGAGGCGGGGCTCCCCCTCGGGGAGCTCTATGCATCAAGATGCCAGACCCATCTTTAAGTTGGTGTGTATGTTTGACGCAGATCACAGGAGCTCTACACGAGTCGGGGTACCCCCTCGGGGAGCTCTATGCGTCAAGATGCCAGACCCATCTTTAAGTTGGTGTGTATGTTTGACGCAGATCACAGGAGCTCTACACGAGGCGGAGCTCCCCATCGGGGAGCTCTATGCATCAAGATGACAGACTCATCTTTAAGTTGGTGTGTATATTTGACGCAGATCACGGGAGCTCTACACGAGGCGGAGCTCCCCCTCGGGGTGCTCTATACGTCAAGATGCCAGACCCATCTTTAAGTTGGTGTGTATATTTGACGCAGATCACGGGAGCTCTACACGAGGCGGGGCTCCCCCTCGGGAAGCTCTATGCATCAAGATGCCAGACCCATCTTTAAGTTGGTGTGTATATTTGACGCAGATCACGGGAGCTCTACACGAGGCGGGGTTCCCCCTCGGGGAGCTTTATGCGTCAAGATGCCAGACCCATCTTTAAGTTGGTGTGTATATTTGACGCAGATCACAGGAGCTCTACACGAGGCGGGGCTCCCCCTCGGGAAGCTCTATGCATCAAGATGCCAGACCCATTTTTAAGTTGGTGTGTATATTTGACGCAGATCACGGGAGCTCTACACGAGGCGGGGTTCCCCCTCGGGGAGCTTTATGCGTCAAGATGCCAGACCCATCTTTAAGTTGGTGTGTATATTTGACGCAGATCACGGGAGCTCTACACGAGGCGGGGTTCCCCCTCGGGGTGCTCTATACGTCAAGATGCCAGACCCATCTTTAAGTTGGTGTGTATATTTGACGCAGATCACGGGAGCTCTACACGAGGCGTGGCTCCTCCTCGGGGAGCTCTATGCGTCAAGATGACAGACCCATCTTTAAGTTGGTGTGTATATTTGACGCAGATCACGGGAGCTCTACACGAGGCGGGGCTCCTCCTCGGGGAGCTCTATGCGTCAAGATGACAGACCCATCTTTAAGTTGGTGTGTATATTTGACGCAGATCACGGGAGCTCTACACGAGGCGGGGCTCCCCCTCGGGGAGCTCTATGCATCAAGATGACAGACCCATCTTTAAGTTGGTGTGTATATTTGACGCAGATCACGGGAGCTCTACACGAGGCGGGGCTCCCCCTCGGGGAGCTCTATGCGTCAAGATGACAGACCCATCTTTAAGTTGGTGTGTATATTTGACGCAGATCACGGGAGCTCTACACGAGGCGGGGCACCTCCTCGGGGAGCTCTATGCGTCAAGATGACAGATCCATCTTTAAGTTGGTGTGTATATTTGACGCAGATCACGGGAGCTCTACACGAGGCGGGGTTCCCCCTCGGGGAGTTCTATGCATCAATATGACAGACCCATCATTAAGTTGGTGTGTATATTTGACGCAGATCACGGGAGCTCTACACGAGGCGGAGCTCCTCCTGGCGGAGCTCTATGCGTCAAGATGACAGACCCATCTTTAAGTTGGTGTGTATATTTGACGCAGATCACGGGAGCTCTACACGAGGCGGGGCTCCCCCTCGGGGAGCTCTATGCATCAAGATGACAGACCCATCTTTAAGTTGGTGTGTATATTTGACGCAGATCACGGGAGCTCTACACGAGGAGGGGTTCCCCCTCGGGGAGCTCTATGCGTCAAGATGACAGACCCATCATTAAGTTGGTGTGTATATTTGACGCAGATCACGGGAGCTCTACACGAGGCGGGGCTCCCCCTCGGGGAGCTCTATGCATCAAGATGACAGACCCATCTTTAAGTTGGTGTGTATATTTGACGCAGATCACGGGAGCTCTACACGAGGAGGGGTTCCCCCTCGGGGAGCTCTATGCGTCAAGATGACAGACCCATCATTAAGTTGGTGTGTATATTTGACGCAGATCACGGGAGCTCTACACGAGGCGGGGCTCCCCCTTGGGGAGCTCTATGCGTCAAGATGACAGACCCATCTTTAAGTTGGTGTGTATATTTGACGCAGATCACGGGAGCTCTACACGAGGCGGGGCTCCTCCTCGGGGAGCTCTATGCGTCAAGATGACAGACCCATCTTTAAGTTGGTGTGTATATTTGACGCAGATCACGGGAGCTCTACACGAGGCGGGGCTACCCCTCGGGGAGCTCTATGCATCAAGATGACAGACCCATCTTTAAGTTGGTGTGTATATTTGACGCAGATCACGGGAGCTCTACACGAGGCGGGGCTCCTCATCGGGGAGCTCTATGCGTCAAGATGACAGACCCATCTTTAAGTTGGTGTGTATATTTGACGCAGATCACGGGAGCTCTACACGAGGCGGGGCTCCTCCTCGGGGAGCTCTATACGTCAAGATGACAGACCCATCTTTAAGTTGGTGTGTATATTTGACGCAGATCACGGGAGCTCTACACGAGGCGGGGCTCCCCCTCGGGGAGCTCTATGCGTCAAGATGCCAGACCCATCTTTAAGTTGGTGTGTATATTTGACGCAGATCACGGGAGCTCTACACGAAGAGGGGTTCCACCTCGGGGAGCTCTATGCGTCAAGATGACAGACCCATCTTTAAGTTGGTGTGTATATTTGACGCAGATCACGGGAGCTCTACACGAGGAGGGGTTCCCCCTCGGGGAGCTCTATGCGTCAAGATGACAGACCCATCTTTAAGTTGGTGTGTATATTTGACGCAGATCACGGGAGCTCTACACGAGGAGGGGTTCCCCCTCGGGGAGCTCTATGCATCAAGATGCTAGACCCATCTTTAAGTTGGTGTGTATTTTTGACGCAGATCACAGGAGCTCTACACGAGTCGGGGTTCCCCCTCGGGGAGCTCTATGCATCAAGATGACAGACCCATCTTTAAGTTGGTGTGTATATTTGACGCAGATCACGGGAGCTCTACACGAGGCGGGGCTCCTCCTCGGGGAGCTCTATGCGTCAAGATGACAGACCCATCTTTAAATTGGTGTGCATATTTGACGCAGATCACGGGAGCTCTACACGAGGCGGGGCTCCCCCTCGGGGAGCTCTATGCATCAAGATGACAGACCCATCTTTAAGTTGGTGTGTATATTTGACGCAGATTAAGGGAGCTCTACACGAGGCGTGGCTCCTCCTCGGGGAGCTCTATGCATCAAGATGACAGACCCATCTTTAAGTTGGTGTGTATATTTGACGCAGATCACGGGAGCTCTACACGAGGCCGGGCTCCCCCTCGGGGAGCTCTATGCATCAAGATGACAGACCCATCTTGAAGTTGGTGTGTATATTTGACGCAGATCACGGGAGCTCTACACGAGGCGGGGCTCCCCCTCGGGGAGCTCTATGCATCAAGATGACAGACCCATCTTTAAGTTGGTGTGTATATTTGACGCAGATCACGGGAGCTCTACACGAGGCGGAGCTCCACCTCGGGGAGCTCTTTGCATCAAGATGACAGACCCATCTTTAAGTTGGTGTGTATATTTGACGCAGATCACGGGAGCTCTACACGAGGCGGGGCTCCCCCTCGGGGAGCTCTTTGCATCAAGATGACAGACCCATCTTTAAGTTGGTGTGTATATTTGACGCAGATCACGGGAGCTCTACACGAGACGGGGCTCCTCCTCGGGGAGCTCTATGCATCAATATGACAGACCCATCTTTAAGTTGGTGTGTATATTTGACGCAGATCACGGGAGCTCTACACGAGGCGTGGCTCCTCCTCGGGGAGCTCTATGCGTCAAGATGACAGACCCATCTTTAAGTTGGTGTGTATATTTGACGCAGATCACGGGAGCTCTACACGAGGCGGGGCTCCTCCTCGGGGAGCTCTATGCATCAAGATGACAGATCCATCTTTAAGTTGGTGTGTATATTTGACGCAGATCACGGGAGCTCTACACGAGGCGGGGCTCCTCCTCGGGGAGCTCTATGCGTCAAGATGACAGATCCATCTTTAAGTTGGTGTGTATATTTGACGCAGATCACGGGAGCTCTACACGAGGCGGGGCTCCCCCTCGGGGAGCTCTATGCATCAAGATGACAGACCCATCTTTAAGTTGGTGTGTATATTTGACGCAGATCACGGGAGCTCTACACGAGGCGGGGTTCCCCCTCGGGGAGCTCTATGCATCAAGATGACAGACCCATCTTTATGTTGGTGTGTATATTTGACGCAGATCACGGGAGCTCTACACGAGGCGGGGCTCCCCCTCGGGGAGCTCTATGCATCAAGATGACAGACCCATCTTTAAGTTGGTGTGTATATTTGACGCAGATCACGGGAGCTCTACACGAGGCGGGGCTCCCCCTCGGGGAGCTCTATGCATCAAGATGACAGACCCATCTTTAAGTTGGTGTGTATATTTGACGCAGATCACGGGAGCTCTACACGAGGCGGGGCTCCTCCTCGGGGAGCTCTATGCATCAATATGACAGACCCATCTTTAAGTTGGTGTGTATATTTGACGCAGATCACGGGAGCTCTACACGAGGCGGGGCTCCTCCTCGGGGAGCTCTATGCGTCAAGATGACAGACCCATCTTTAAGTTGGTGTGTATGTTTGACGCAGATCACGGGAGCTCTACACGAGGCGGGGCTCCCCCTCGGGGAGCTCTATGCATCAAGATGACAGACCCATCTTTAAGTTGGTGTGTATATTTGACGCAGATCACGGGAGCTCTACACGAGGCGGGGCTCCTCCTCGGGAAGCTCTATGCGTCAAGATGACAGACCCATCTTTAAGTCGGTGTGTATATTTGACGCAGATCACGGGAGCTCTACACGAGGCGGGGCTCTCCCTCGGGGTGCTCTATGCGTCAGGAATTATATGCGGTCTCACAGTGCTCTGTTCAGCTTGATAAAGCCAAATTATTATTGCATTAAATATTTTTATATGCTTTCTCAAATAGATATTGATATACCACAGAAACAATTGCAGTATATGAACTTATTGTCTTTAGATATATTAAAATTATATTAGATTGAAGATGTGTGCTAGCGTGTCCTGTCTAAAATATATATTAAACGATCTAAGAATAGTCCAATCATAGCGAGAAAACACTTATTAACTTCTCAGCTGATATAATATATCTCCCTTTCTCTGTCCATCTGTCGCACTCACACTATCTCTTTCTTTCTCTCTCACTCAACCACCTCTTATATTTTTAAGGGAATGGCCGAATCTAAGATGGAAAACTTGCGGCCCAACCCCGTTTCAAAATATTTGATATAAAATGTGTTTAAACTATAAACATTATCATACAGTTTATAAGATTATCCACGAAAGATTTTAAAAACAGCAATACAAACAGGCGCGTAGCTAACTCCCCTTTTTTGCAATTCGCAAAAACGCATAAAAACATTGGGGAGAGTGTGTGGGAATGGGAAGGCCCCCTGAAAAAAAAAACTTATCTCAAAAATCATTATGCTTATTTTTGTAAGATATATATTATGTTAGTATGCGAATGAAACTTTCAGATAATACTACTTAATCTTTATGGAGATTAACTTTCTAATGTTTTTTGATACAGTCAGTTTCCCCTTACTGCTCCAATGTGGCAGGTTTGGTAAAGACAGCCATGTTTAGCTCGATACAATTCTTTGAGAAAATATTCTATAATACATTGCATCAACAATTTTACCCCGCCAAGTCTTAGGTAGATTAATGATAGACCCATTCATCTCGATACAATGTTTGTGTAGCGCTATTACTGAACAAACAAAAGTGGCGGATGCTTTATTTATACACTAGACATGGGACATGTTTATAGGGAAATTTAAAATACCAGTCTTGATTAACCAACGTTAATATTTTCAACGTACATGTGTTCATGTATATAAGGTGGCATAAGGGGGCCACCTTTTTATTTTATCATGTGACTGAAAGAAGTTCCAAAATTGCGCCTTATTATGTCAGAGGTCTATTGCGTAGCATAAAGGCCGAGGTAATCAGATTGATTAGATAATTATCGGTGTATAATGAATGACAACTAAATCTTAAGCATAATGTGATATAAATCTAACGATATATTTATGTTGAACAAATACAAACGCTATGTACATGACTGACGCAAATTCAAACGAATACAATTAAAACACAAAATACAATGTACCCAATCTTATTACTATCGGCAAATGGCTTTACAGCTAGTGTTTTATATTTGTTTATCCGGCACAAAATAATGTTTTTTTGTAAAATACTTTCTTGAGCAAATACAATAAGCAGTTTAAAGTCAATTTTAAGTTACAATTCTTGGGGCAACTGGTAATAAAATCATTTGGTAACCACTCGTTATGCCAAACAATGACAAAAATCGTCACGGCTGCTTCGTTTCCAGAAGTGATTGCAGACAATTACCGTATCTGAAAGGAACATGTACACGTGAACATATAAATATATCGGACAACAATCTCTGAGTTTTTATTTCCTTTCGTAAACACAGGAAAAAATACGGAAACATTGAAAACGACTTACCTTTGTTATAGACATTTCTTGTGAACATCATCGGAAATGCTACCGAACTAACCGGAACTGCTACCGAACTCACTTGAAATGTTACCGTACAATTTATTTCATTATATTTATGTGATGGTTTGGTAGAGAACCAGGCGTGGTTTTTGGACAGTTGAAAAACAATTTAAATAAAAGGAAGTGTCTAAAAATTGCTTTTTATGTTACACAAAATATTTGTTGAGTGGTTACCCACAAAAAAACAACAGCTGGATGTATAGAAGATACTTGAATACTAATAACCATTTGTTAGAATGTTCGTCCGTCTGTCCGTCAGTAAGTCTGCTTTTTCTGATAACTCGAAAAATACTTAACCAAATATATAAACTTTAAACTAGAGGCAGACAGTAAGGCAACAGTGTGCAGATTGCAAGAACGAAGAATACGATTCATGTTTAGTATCTCTATATTACATGTTCGATATCTCTATGTTTCATGTTATCTATGTTTCATGTTATCTATGTTTCATGTTCAATATATCCATGTTTCATGTTCAATAACTCTATGTTTCATGTTCAATATCTATAGGTTTCATGTTCAGTATCTCTATCTTTCAAGTTATCTATGTTTCATATTGAATATCTCTATGTATGTTTCATGTTCAATATATCTATGTTTTAAGCTCAATATCTCTATGTTTCATGTTCAATATCTCTTTTTTTTCATGTTCAATATATATATGTTTTAAGCCCAATATCTCTATGTTTCATGTTCAATATCTCTATTTTTCATGTTCAATATATCTATGTTTCATGTTCAATATCTCTATGTTTCATGTTGTCCATGTTTCATGTTCAATATCTCTATGTTTCATGTTCAGTATCTCTATGTTTCATGTTATCTATGTTTCATGTTCAATATCTCTATGTTTCATGTTATCTATGTTTCACGTTCAATATCTCTATGTTTCATGTTATCTATGTTTCACGTTCAATATCTGTATGTTTCATGTTATCTAGGTTTCATATTCAATATCTCTATGTTTCATGTTATCTATGTTTCATGTTCAATATCTGTATGTTTCATGTAACATATGTTTCATGTTTAATATCTCCATGTTTCATGTTCAATGTATCTGTGTTTCATGTTCAGTATCTATATGTTTCATGTTATCTATGTTTCATGTTCAATATCTCTTTGTTTCATGTTATCTATGTTTCATGTTCAATATCTCTATGTTTCATGTAATCTATGTTTCATGTTTAATATCTCCATGTTTCATGTTTAATGTATCTATGTTTCGTGTTCAATATCTATATGTTTCATGTTATCTATGTTTCATGTTCAATATATCTATGTTTTATGTTCAATATCTCCATGTTTCATGCTATCTATGTTTCATGTTCAATATATCTATGTTTCATGTTCAGTATCTCTATGTTTCATGTTCAATATATCTATGTTTCATGTTATCTATGTTTTATGTTCAATATCTCTATGTTTCATGTTCAGTATCACTATGTTTCATGTGATCTATGTTTCATGTTATCTATGTTTCATGTTATCTATGTTTCATGATATCCATGTTTCATATTCAATATCTCTTTGTTTCATGGTCAATATCTCTATGTTCCATGTTCAATATCTCAATATTTCATGTTATCTATGTTTCATGTTCAATCTCGCTTTGTTTCATTTTCAGTATCTCTATGTGTCATGTTCAATATCTTTATGTTTCATGTTCAATATCTCTATGTTTCATGTTATCTATGTTTATGTTATCTATGTATCTATGTTTCATGTTCAATATATATATGTTTCATGTTCAATATATCTATGTTTCATGTTCAATATCTCTATGTTTCATGTTTAGTATCTCTATGTTTCATATTCAATATATCTATGTTTCATGGTCAATATATCTATGTTTCATGTTCAATATCTCTACATTTTATGTTCAATATCTCTATGTTTCATGTTCAGTATCTCTGTGTTTCATGTTTAATATATCTATGTTTCATGTTCAATATCTCTATGTTTCATGTTCAGTTTCTCTATGTTTCATGTTTAATATCACTATGTTTCATGTTCAATATCTCTATGTTTCATGTTCAATATATCTATGTTTCATGTTCAGTATCTCTATGTTTCAGGTTATCTATGTTTCATGTTCAATATCTCTATTTTTCATGTTCACTATCTCTATGTTTCATGTTATCTCTGTTTCATGTTCAATATCTCCATAGTTCATGTTGTCTACGTTTTATGTTCAATATCTCTATGTTTCATTTTCAATATCTCTATGTTTCATGTTATCTATGTTTCATGTTCAATATCTCTATGTTTCATGTTGAATATCTCTATGTTTCATGTTATCTATATTTCATGTTCTATGTTTCATGTTCAATATCTCCATAGTTCATTATGTCTACGTTTCATGTTCAATATATGTATGTTTCATTTTCAATATCTCTATGTTTCATGTGATCTATGTTTCATGTTCAATATCTCTATGTTTCATGTGATCTATTTTTCATGTTCAATATTTCCATAGTTCATTATGTCTACGTTTCATGTTCAATATATGTATGTTTCATTTTCAATATCTCTATGTTTCATGTGATCTATGTTTCATGTTCAATATCTCAATGTTTCATGTTATCTATGTTTCATGTTCAATATTTCCACAGTTTACGTTGTCTATGTTTCATGTTCAATATCTCCATTGTTCATGTTGTCTATGTTTCATGTTCAATATCTCTATGGTTCATGTTATCTATGTTTCATGTTCAATATAATTATGCTTCATGTTCAATATATCAATGATTATTGTTCAATATATCTATGTTTCATGTTCTATATCTCTATGTTTCATGTCTATATATCTATGTTTCATGTTCAATATCTCCATTGTTCATGTTGTTTATGTTTCATGTTTAATATCTCTTTGTTTCATGTTATATATGTTTCATGTTCAATATCTTTATGCTTCATGTTCAATATATCTATGTTTCATGTTCTATATCTCTATGTTTCTCACTTACTGACCCATTTCTTCCTTCTTTACTTTACCAGTTTTAAACATTTGGTTGTTCTACACCTGTCAAAAATGTAAACATTGCTCGTATTGAGTTTTTCTTTAATAACAGGCCTGAAACATGTACCGACTACTGCATAATTACTATTGTCTTTACAAAATACTTCTTAAAGGATATCATATCTCCTAAAAATCTACCGAACTGTGACACAATTAGAATTGTCTTATTTTAAACCTAAGTGCGTGTATTGATTTTACCTCAATCGTGAAATAAGTCATTCAAACTATGACAAATCACGCGCACTGTCTTTTTGATTAGAACCAGTACTAATCATATGCGGATGAAGTGTCTTGCTCATGTTCGCCATACAACCTGCTATCAAATACTACAAAGACGACAATTCTTAATTAGTAAATAATGTTTTTATTTGTCAATAATGCTCATTATTTTAGTTTCCTGTTTTTGTTTTATTTTATCTCGTCTAAAGTAACTTTGCTAATCCAATTCACGGTGATCTGATCAACGTGTTTAATGATTTTTTACTTCCATTTTTTAGTATGCGCGATAGTGCTTATTTTTCTTCTCAGTGTCTTATCATTATTTTATGGCAGTTCTCAATTATTGATTAGCAAGGTTTCTTTAGTTTTACCTATGTAATTATATGTTGCATGTACAGTGTTCTTTATGATTGTATTATACAACTGTGATAGTCTCTTATAACTCCAATATGGAGTGGCAATATACATTTAATGTGCTGTATATATTGATATTTTACATGTGTATGTATGTTGATGAGACTCAAATAAAGATATACCTTACATAGCCGTGGCGAGAGATAACTTTTCTTTGCCAACATCATTAACTTAAACTGTTACACAATTAATATTGTCATCACCAAATGACTTGATAAAACTTAGTTACATATATTAGATAACATTTCCTTTCAATATAAATGAGATGCAAAATAATAATGAAAAGTTTATCTAACATAATGTTCTAGTTTGATGAAGTGTTTCAATGAACTGATTGTACAATTCAGATTTGATGCCGTTTTCACATTTGAGGCCATTTTCGCATTTGTTGCCTTTTCACATTTGAAGCCATTTTCACATTTGTGGTCATTTGAGGTCATTTTCACATTTGTTGCCATTTTCACATTTGAAGCCATTTTCACATTTGTGGCCATTTTCACATTTGCAGCCATTTTCACATGTGTGGCCATTTGAGGTCATTTTCACATTTGTTGACATTTTCACATTTGAGGCCAATTTCACATTTTCACATTTGAGGCCATTTTCACATTTGAGGCCATTTTCACATTTGTGGCAATTTTCACATTTGAGGCCGTTTTCACATTTGTTGCCATTTTCACATTTGAGGCCATTTTCACATTTGTTGCCATTTTCAATTTTGTTTCCATTTCACATTTGAGCCATTTTCACATTTGTGGTCATTTTCACATTTGAGGCCATTTTCACAATTGTGGTAATTTTCACAGTTGTGGTCATTTTCACATTTGTGACCATTTTCACATTTGTGGCCATTTTCACAATTGTAACCATTTTCACAATTGTGGTCATTTTCACATTTGTGGTCATTTTCACATTTGTGGCCATTTTCACATTTGTGACCATTTTCACATGTGTGGCTATTTTCACATTTGAGATCATTTTCACATTTGTGGCCATTTTCACACTGTTACATATTCATTGTCATAATCATATTATCATTATTATTTTTACTCATTAAAAAAATACTTATCCCTAACTAACGCAAGTGCAGTAGCTACTTCCGAAATCTATTACTAATACAGTCATCCGGTCCATTGTAACATACAAAACTTTAAAAGTAAAAGTTATTTACAAAAGAAAAATTAATAACTATTCCGAGCTTGTATTGATCTCACATTGATTGAGGACTTGGTAGCCATACGGTCCGTGTCTGACGGCAATGCTTCACACAATGTCGTACCGCAGCAGTGGTCTAGTGGTAGAGAGTCTGCCTCGCATGCGGGAGGTCGTGGTTTCAATCACCGGCCGGGTCATACCAAAGACTTGGAAACAGAAAACGGTTCCAGTAGATTCCCCGCTTGGCACTCAGTATTTAGAGTATAGTTCCAGGTATGGTCAGTATTATGTGACTGGGTGGGTATCATTGTGGTCATCTTCTCATTTGTGGCCCTGTTCCCATATGTGGCCATTATTACATTTTTACATTCTCAAGAGTGGTAGGTGAATACGGCCCCTGGTGTGTGCAGCATGTTACTCCAGTGTGGCTGTTTCAAAATATAATCGCAATATAACTGAAAAAATGTTGAAAGCTAAACACCATACAACAACAACAACAACAACAACAACAACAACAAAAACAACGAAAGACGAAACACGAATATCAATTTAACTCCTGGCTGCTCCTTATTCGGGGGCGTAGCTTCCTACACATTTTTTTCTGAGAAATCGAAAATCTAAAAATGCCGAAAATGCAATCAAAATCGGATCCCTACAGAGGTAAAGTACAAACAGTGTATTACCTGCTATATGAAAATAGTATCCACTTGAAACCATGAGACAGTAGGCTACTTCATTTGTCCCTTTATTGAATTGAAAAAAAACTTAAAACATTACATTCATTATCAATTTATTTGGTTATAAAATGTATATAAAGTGAATTCAATGTTAATATCAAGGATGACCAGGTCCCTAAAAACACAAGAGATTTACACCAAAACGCACCTACGACAGTCTAGCTGAAAAAGTGAGAAAAAAAATTGAGGTAAGGGAATGGACCCCGGACTCCCTACAAATGTGCCTACATGTCGTTTCCAGCCAAGCTACGCCCCTGTCGTTTGCCAACTCTTCCTTTTAAGATTGTAAAGTGCCGTATGTAGTCAACCAGACATTCACTGAGGAGATAAGTGATTCCGGAATCCGCGCATTTGAATGTTCTTAACTCAGGAAATGTAAATCATACACGAGCGGGTCTTGTTACAATGATATAGTTGTATAGTGAATTGCGACGAGCACTGTTTTTATCGGCAAACAGTAACACGAAGTAACTGGAATGGAATAACTGGAATGAAAAGTCAGATAATGATAATGATAATGATAAAGATAATGATAATGATAATGATAATGATAATGATAATGAAAATGATAATGAAAATGATAATGATAATGATAATCAAAATGATGATGATGATGATGATGATGATGATGATGATGATGATGATGACGACGACGACGACGATGACAATGATAATGTTGTTGATGATGATGATGATGATAAAGACGACGACGACGACGACGACGACGACGACGACGACAATGACAATGACAATGATAATGTTGTTGATGATGATGATGATGATGATAAAGACGACAACGACGACGATGACAATGATAATGATAATGATAATAATGTTTCTGACCAAGCGATATCGTAGAAATTACATAATAACCTAGGAGATTATGATGATGAACAAACAAAGAAGAAACACATGAGAACCCCACCTTAACCCCCTCATCCGATCTACTCCTGGTATTACATTTTTACCGGCTTCAAGTGGATTAAATGTGAGCAGGCAGTTATGTATAATTGTCCATTCACACACATAATATAGTTATATATATATTAACTTATTGGTTTACCAATAAACACGCACAAAGTTAGTAGGTCAAAGGTGGGAATATAGTTTTTGTGATATAACATAGTGTAACTGTGTGTTTTGTGAAATGCGATAGGTACATGTATACACACTAGCACGGCTATGGGAATATAACTATAATTGACATTGTGATTTGTTAATGATTGTACCGAAACACGGATCTAATCAAATACTGGATAATTGTAGAACGAGAGTCGCGTTGGGACTGGTAACCGTCGGAGATAGGTGCTGGCTTATTATCTATCGTGTCAAATAAATGCACAACAGTTTAACAAAAAATAGGACACTAAAATATTTAACAAACATTTCGGATATATTTCTGTAAAGGGTATAGGGGTGGATGTTAACTTAATACCCAAAGAAATATATTGCTTAAAAGCAGAATTTGTATGGCGATGGTTGTTTGGTTACTGACAAAGTTGCTGAAAAATGCTGCCGTCTCAGTGTAGTTAATTGGCTTAGCCTATACAGTTTTCGTCTACGAAACGATTCAACTCTACCTAGTCAGAAAGAAACTCACTAACTGGAAAAAATCGGTGTTATTTTCTACAACAACACGTGTTACTTTCTAGACATAAGTGTTTAAAAAGGTTGTCTATAAACAATAGTATTCGTGATTGATTTAAGTGAAACCAATTCCGGATAGTTTCGGAACGCACTTCGCTGATTATCGGAAATCCGAAGATTTGTTATTGGCGCTCGGGAATTACCGGGTTTAGGATAGTTTTAGAACGGGGCGCGATTCTAACTATAAAATATGCATTACAGAAGCAGAAACAAACATATGTTTCTGAAAGAAAGCTCATAAAATAGCTTTATTTATATGTTAACATTTAAATAATCAGTGCTACATATATAATCCTAAAAATATCGGACTTACAGGGGATGATTTTTTAAACCATCATGAACCTAATTACATATTGTAGTATTATTCCGCTGGATTACAGACAATTGTTCGACGAGTGACAGGGTGTATATGTGCGTTTTCAATTGATTCCAAAATATTGTGTTATTATTAAGTGTATCACAAAAAAATATATATATTGTTTTTATTGGGCATCAAACAGCGCTTGCATTACAATACACTATTGTGTGCTATATTAAGTGTAATATATATCTTGATAGCATGGGCTTTAAAGCCTTCTGAAATTTGTGGAAGAATAAAAACTATCAATCTATCAAACTGTAAATAAACAGCACAAAATATTATTTACATGTATGGCAATTATTGTTCTGGACAAACGAGCGCGTGAGTATCAGGCTTGTGTCGAAGGGAGAAGTAATACACGCCAGGTTTGTCGCGTGAGTATCAGGCTTGTGTCGAAGGGAGAAGTAATACATGCCAAGTTTGTCGCGTGAGTATTAGGCTTGTGTCGAAGGGAGCAGTAATACACGCCAAGTTTGTCTGTCGCGTGAGTATCAGGCTTGTGTCGAAGGGAGAAGTAATACACGCCAAGTTTGTCGCGTGAGTATCAGGCTTGTGTCAAAGGGAAAAGTAATACACGCCAGGTTTGTCGCGTGAGTATCAGGCTTGTGTCGAAGGGAGAAGTAATACACGCCAAGTTTGTCGCGTGAATATCAGGCTAGTGTCGAAGGGAGAAGTAATACACGCCAGGTTTGTCGCGTGAGTATCAGGCTTGTGTCGAAGGGAGAAGTAATACACACCAGGTTTGTCGCGTGAGTATCAGGCTTGTGTCGAAGGGAGAAGTAATACACGCCAAGTTTGTTGCGTGAGTATCAGGCTTGTGTCGAAGGGAGAAGTAATACACGCCAAGTTTGTCGCGTGAGTATCAGGCTTGTGCCGAAGGGAGAAGTAATACACGCCAAGTTTGACGCTGTGTGCAGGAAGTGTGATTACAAATACCATACAGATTTAATAGTTTATTTGCCTGTGTTAATGAAGGTGATACTTAGCGGAACCCGACAATTGACTTGCTGCGAGAACAACTATCGTTCCGCCCACTCGTCATGTGACATTGTTTTTCCAAGTAAATACAATGTAACAACAATGTAGCGTTCATTTAGACACCATAAGCTTGTCTGAGGAAGATGTGAGTCCTGGAGACAATAGCGATCGCTGATTGGATTATCGACTTGTTTAATTGACAGACTGCGTCACGCCAATCACGTCATACTTCGGATTAATGAACTTCGGGTTTGCGGGGTTCGTCATCATTGTTCAATGGTACCTGATGTTTGTTCGACAATCCCAAACCAACGAAACTATTTGAAAAACGTACAAAAAAGTTTGTCGTTTACATAGGATAATCTAATTAAAAAAATTCATAGCCTAATATTACTTTGTAAATGAATGGTTCGCTTTTTCATTTTTTTCATAGGGGAAATATAACATGTGCACGGATTTATTGTATGCTTTTCTACATTGTTCGTACAGTATATGCCTAAGTTACTTTTCTTCACTAAAAGTATGCCTAGACTGTGTCGCTTTCGTAAAGTGACCGTGGCGCATCTTATTACGGCCTGCTTACTGTTAAACGTCACTTTATATCTGTATTATCACTTGCAATTAAAAAAGCGAACACATATTCTCATCGGTGATGCTTTGTCTGACACAAGAGTCCTGATAGATAAAACAAGCATGGTGAACAAGTCAAGTGCACCTAACTCTGTCATTAAGGCCGCAATTCGCAACCAAACATCCGATAAAACTTTGAAATTAAACAGCTCATGTGATAGCAGTCTGTTAAAATCGAGCTTGTGCGTGACTGATGGAGGTGATAAGCTATTAAACCGCACAGCTGTTGTCGTTGAAGAGATGATTAAAAAAACTGAACAATTTGTAGAAACGGAAGAAGATGTGTTTGAATGGGAAAACGGTACACGTGTACAGGCTTTAGATATTTACGGCAATGCATTCGAGGACTATAACTCGTCGAGACAAAGCTGGTGTGATGGGTGTTTCAAAAATGAATTTGTATTTAAACTCGAGGGTCGTCACATATGTGATGTGAAAAATGATGGCGATACCATTCAGCTTTTAATTCTTGTTACTACCGCATATCACCACGCGCTGGCGCGACGAGTGTTGCGGAACACGTGGCTTTTGTACGCAAATAACAATAGAAGACCGGAAGTGCGATATGCGTTTCTGCTTGGTAAAACTACATCGGAAGAAATGAAAGAAAATATTGTTAAAGAGAATGAAAGGTTTAATGATATCATAATGTCAGAAGACTTTATAGATTCTTATAAAAACCTCACATACAAAACATTAATCGGAATGCAATGGGCTGTAACGAATTGTGCGCATTCGCGTTTTGTGATAAAAACTGACGATGATATGTATGTCAATGTGCCACGTCTTGTTTCGCTGATAGTCAGATATGGGCAGTTTTTTGAACATACGTTATTGGGGCGGTGCTGGCAGCCAAGTCCTATTAGGAATACCACATCAAAGTATTACGCGTCCGTTAGGAGTTACCCATCACAGAGTTATCCGGTTATCTGCTCTGGGACGGGGTATGTGTTTAGTATGAAAATGGCTAAGGCTATAATTCGTATATCTCCCAATATTCCGTTTTTCCATTTGGAAGATGTTTATATTGGATTATGTATGGACAATTTAAGATATCGACGAAAGAGCATGCCGGGATTTATGATGAGGCGTCGAAAGTTCAACCCGTGCTTGTATAAGAGCAGTTCTACCATTACTATGCACGCGCAAACTCCCATTGTTGTGCACCGTATATGGTATTCACGTTGTACACCTAAATAACTCCAATATGGCGGAAACTGTCCATAGATCCATGGAATAAACATTCGGAACACCTTGACATATTCAGGAGTATTTACCAGCCATTTTAGAACTTATTTTTGCTTTTTCTAAAGGTATATTTAAATGATTCGCCATTTTGTATAAAGACATATCAATAGATTTTTAAGCATTTCAGTGTAGTTTTGAACGTTGATATTTAAAATTGTCTACGGTTATGCTGAAAACAGATCTTCTGAAAAAGATACGCATATGGAGAGAAATGTTTTTATCATGCCAATGCATTAATTTCTGTTGATAAACTGCCTCGTGTCTTATAAACATAGGTGTATTACGTCATTGCAAGTTTATCAGGCACACGACGTCATTATGTATACATTATGACGTCATTTTGTATAACTATGTATTTTAAATCTGAACGTAACTATTTTTAACGCTACTTATAAGGAATAAAATAAACAAACTAGAAATATTGACATGATAAATAGAATACCATGTAAGTGTCTAATATAATCAGCGCCTCGTCCTGGTTTATATATATTTACTTAGGTCATACCAATGAAACAAATCATCCATTTCAGAAATATTTTAAGTCATTTTTTATCAAATTATCTCAAATGATACTTTTTTTATTTGCAATCAGATGGAACGGGATCCTAATAAAACTTCTGACTGGTTGGAACAAACAATTAGATTCTTCGGTGTTTTCTGTAAATTGTAACAGTTGCGTTTGTGGTGACCATTGTTTATATTCATATTTGTTTGCTATATTGTTTATACAATAAATATGTTTGACAAGTCTATCTCTATTGACGCTATTTGAAGTACCACATTTCTTTATTTCTTAAAACAATGCCAAAGAGCCGATTCGTTTGTCGCCGCCACTCAAATCTGATAATGTCGATCATTCGGAACACCTTGTTCAATTCTCTCAAACTTGTGCGGAAGCACAAAAAGTGCGAGCAGTTCCAAGAAGTTCCGAATGGATGTCGTGTCGATTTGTCTTTTAGAAAAGCAAACACTGCAGATAATCAAGATTGTTGTGCTTTGAGCCTATCCTTTATTCGCTATGCGGATATGTTTACTTTTCCCAATGGCGGATTCAGATATCATGTTAGGGAGTGAGAATGTCGTTGTATGGTGTTTTGCGTCGTTTTCGACAATTTTTTTTTTCAGTCACATCGCGACGGTGTCCACTTAAACAGAGTTCTGAGTGCAGTTACACTGGAGTATCATGCTGCAGACACTTTGTATGATAACCCCGGCATCCAGTCACATTATTCTGACCCCGAGCCGAACAGTCCTAGTACTATCCTCTTATTGCTGAGCGCCAAGCGAAAAAGCTACTGCAAACAGTCTTTAAATCTTCGGGATGTCCCGTGAGGTGATCGAGTCCACGACATTTCGCATGCGAGACGGACGTTCTTTCCCTGGACTGCCAATGTGGTATAAAGAGTACAAAGTAAAGAGGCATGTTGTCTCGGGTAGATTTAGATTCGACAAAGCAGTTTAAATGTTATTCAGGATGGAAACTGCTGTAAAAGACATGCAGTCATTCCATGGCAGTAAGGTAAAGTTCACAGGTAGGGCACGGGGTGCCAGGGCACTGGGTGCATCTTCTCGTTCAAGACGGGCAGCTTCAATATCGGTTCCGGGCAACGTAGAAACTTGCAAATTCAAGGACTCGAAGTTTTAAATTTGTTCCAAAACAGGACATGAAAATGATTTAATGAAAAGTCCGTTAGGAAGAAAAATCCAAATATATATTGCACATAATACCGTTTATAAGTTCTCATAATGTATTAGGATTTGTGTTTGTATTTCTTTCAGTGATATCGTTAATACATTTTCTAATATCAACTGGATAATAATTGTCTAAAAGAATTGAGTTATGTAATTTAAAATACCAAGCAGGCCCGTAAGGTTGCGTGAAAAAATCAATTATGCGTATGGTCATTTTATGCTAAGTGTGACCCTAAATTTCAACCGTGTGTATTGATTGTTGTTAGCCTCCTCCGATCGCTTTAATGATTTTGGAACGAGGCTTTTGATTGGCCAATGCCAAAGACCGTAGTACAGTGGCGTGACGATAGCGGTGGACCGATAGATTTTATTTAACGGTGCAGCGCTATCAAAAACCGGTTGACCGATTAATAAGTAACGGTGCTCCGTTAATAAATCGTCGGTTCACCGTTATGATATAGCGGTGCATTGATAAAAATATAGCGGTGCATCGTTAAAATATAGCGGTGCATCGTTAAAATAATGCGGTAGACCGATAAAATATAGCGGTGCACTGATATTATAAAGCGGTGCACCGGTATATAACGGTACATCGATATATTATAACGGTACCGCCACTTTTAGCATTGCACCGATATTTTTTAACGCTGCAACGGCATATTTAATCGGTTCACCGTTAAAACAAATATAGCGGTGCACCGGTACCGGTGCTTTGGAACCTGATCGTACACCATAGATCACACCGATATAGACTGAGCAGGACAATGCATTTGACTTGGTTGAAACATTTCAGAAAGAATAAATTATATCGGAATTTTGTAATGTTTTCAATGTACAGTCAAATCTGTGTAAGCGGTCACCTCTATCGAGCAGTTACATTTTCTACTTCCCATTGCTATGCTTTCAGAGCGAACTAATCTGTATTAAGCATTTACCTGTCTTAAAAGGTCACAGCTTTATAAGTCAAGTTTTTAAACGAATCTAAAAGGTGATCCGCCATAATAATGCCATGGTGGATTTTTGTTTTCGTTTACTGCATTGACTCTGTCTATTTTAGATAAGGTACCACCGACGAGGAACGCATCGCGAACTTCTGTTTCTTTTTTTTTGTGTGTGTTAACCACGTTATCTGTAGTGTATTCCTAGCCTGTTTTCTGGAATATGTATATGACGTAGTGATAATAATAAAAAGCGGGGCGGTAGTCTTATGGATTGAGTGTTGACCGTTCACGCCAGAGGTTGCCGGTTCGATCCCCAGCTCTACCTAATGCCTCTCATAAAACAACACTCAGTACTGGTTCTACCCTGACAGACTCGAGAGCGGTTCATATAAGCTCTGAGCTTTGATCGCAATCGAGCTCAAATAAATAAGTATAAAGTAAGAATCAAAAGTCGAGCATGGTCACCGGGATAACGGTGTTTACAAATGTGCGAATTATCCAGGGAGTAACTAAAGTTCCGCTTGAAACAAGCATTACACGAATCGTTCCTTGTGCCATATCTACAACGGCGGCCATCATCAATCCGGTTCACTGGTAATTTTGATACCACGTGTTTGGCTTGCCGGAAATGTCAACGTCTCTACATCCGGTTGCGTGTGCGCATCATCATTAGAGCTCTGGTTTGTTGACGTTTCCCAAGCTATGCCTGGTATTGACAGCGTTCTTTTTATGTTGTTTTTGCGTTCGTTGATAGTTATCTGAATACAACATGCTTGCAGTAATAAAAGTACGACCAAGACAACCTTACTCCCAGTTTCCAAACGCATGACGTCTGCAAGCACAATAATGATTTGCTCACTGTTATACGATGTTCTCAATTATTGAACTTGATAGGAGTCGAAACCGTTACGAACCCGTTACGGTATTACCCGAGCGACGTCAAGAACTTGCTCAAGAAGTGGTGCGTTTCAAATAAATCATGACGACCTTTGACCCATACGTTACCCCGTGATAATGATTTCAAACAAAATAAAGCTAAACAACCTTGTCTCAAAACAATTATTGTACTAATTATATTAAAACAAACTTTTTTGACAAATAAAATTCTTAGTTTTAGTCGATAATTAAAATACCAAACCAGATGACAAAGTTATTGCTCTGCGGTAGATATGTTTCGCAAAGTTTCGGTCAAAGTAATTGCGGGTAAAATGAAAAGTATTCCGATTGCTGTTTATCTATTTTGTGCGTTTTCAAAAGTTCGTTAGTTTTATCAAAGGTATATATGCGTGTATAGAAATTTATTGCGTAGTTTCGTATCTTTTTTGTCCTATAAATGGCTCGCAAATTACCCTAGTCCAGCTTGCGAGAGCAGAAAATAAAATGAACAATGGTTTGATGTTTACAGTGTATGGTGCCGTAACCTATTCTCGATCGAGAATTATGAATATCGCTAAAATGTCAACCATCCAAGTACTTACCTTGTACATCGTTGCTTAACTTTCAATACAGTCAGTGCACTTCAACCATGTCGCATTAAAAGCTAGCTTAACATAAAGACTTGTAAGTAACCTATACATGTACATTCTTCCCCTTTTTAACCTTTAGGGCTTATAATAAATCCTCAACTGCACAGCCTGTGGTTTCCCGCAGTTCATGGCTATATCCCGTCCCATTGCAAAATAAAGAGAGATTCGTGAAGGCGCATGTCCGAAAGTTAATCGTCGTCACCATTGAGGTGACAGCAGTCACCCATCCAAGTACTTACCCTGTACATCGTTGCTTAAATTCCAATACAGTCAGTGCACTTCAACCATATCGCTATAAAAGCTAGATTAGCAGCAAGACTGTTGTAAGTGACCTATGTACATCCACTACATCACATACGTGTATTTCAACTTCTTGCACAATTGACAATATTTACAAATAGTATCCACGTGGTTATCGAATGCAATGAAAAACATAAAAATAATGCTTCCGAATCAAGTTAGAAAGTCATTTAAATATACAGACCTGAAAACATGTGTTTCTCACTATGTCCAATTTTCTAGTTTACATAAAACCTCAACAAACGCTAAGTGGAAATGGGAACTGTTTCTTCTAAATGATTTATGGTGACTTGAGGCACACTGATGTATCCAAATACATGATATTGGGTCAGTCAGTCTATGACAATTGGTCTCAATGGAAAGGCGGTACTTTTTCATACTCCTCATATGACCAGAGCCCTGTATTTTGAAGGGTGGGCCAGAATTACAGTGGTTTCATCAATCTACTGGTTCGTCTACCTTAACTTATATAGTGAGCCATAAGTGGTTTCGTTTACCTTATTTTTTGTAGTGGGGGATAGGTCATTTCGTCTACATCATTATAATTGTCACATCCGGTTTAATCAAAAAAATATATATTAATTAATTAGCAGTTTGTGTGTGCACGTGTTGACTTCAAAAAGTTCTGCAATAAAATCACAACAATCATATATTATATTTAACTACTAGGAGTTTGAGTTTGCATGTGTTGTGGTTTTAAACTTTATCAAAAGGTCGATTATTTGAATCGACAATGTTGATGATAATTATGATATCGATTAGTGTTTTGCCTAAAATGGTTTTAATTTAGATAAAAAAATAATGCTTTTATTACTTGTTACTTTTCAATAACATAATTATAGCCCTAGTTATTTCAACAGACAATAACTGGTTCTCACCTATCCACAATTGTCAGTCTGTATATTTGATTTATCACACCTGGTTAAATGGCATGCCACATAACACTATACTAAATTAAGGTTGACGAAACCACTACCTGGTTTCAACACAAAATTAAAGTAGATGAACTGGTAGAATGACAAAACCACCGTCACCCGTGGGCAACAGCGTGTGTAGAGCGAACATAAACCTCAACCATTTTTTTAATATCTGTAGTTGTCTTGGTGTGTGGCACAAAAGTCACTAACCCAACAATTTACAGACATAAACAACTACCATATGTTTTAATATCTGTATTTGTCATAGTGTGTGTCGCAAAGTTGCTGACCTAACAATTACGGACATAAACATCAAGGTACTATATAAAGATGGAAAGGTGACTAATTGATATTTTGTGAACTATAAATAGATGGAAAGGGAACTTATTGAGATTTTGTGAACGCTCATGAATGCCAAATCAGTAATCATGCGTGTGCTATGTTATCAATATTTAGTCAGGAGATGCAAGTTTCCTATCCTTCTATACAAGTCCTTGTAAACATCAATATTTTTTTAATATTTATAGTTGTCATGATATGTGGCGCGAAAGTAGTTTACCTCATATTTCTTTTTTTTTTATTGTGTGTTGTTTAATAAACATATTTGTTAAATCGAGAATTCCTTTTTTCAAAAAAGAAATAAATTTTTCGTGAAAATTTCAACATATTTCGTTTTCAATCTGTAATAATATAAATTCAGAAGAAATATATTAAATAATTGGTTATTGGAATAAGTCATCATTGTTATCAGCTTTACTTTGGTACCAAAATTATTTAATTCAGACAAACATTCGAAGAATTATTAAAGAAATACTAAAAGTTCCGTGTACATTATATTGCTATCCGTAATTAGACACTGATTGTATGTATACTTGATCATAATTTACTTTTAAAATGAGATGTTGACTGCTTGAAACAGCTTTGGAGGTTTCTGGTAACGTATTAATCTGGGACCTTGCCCAACTTCATTCCATAATCGTATGTACCCGAAATCAATTTTGGATTTTAATTCCTAACAAAGATATACTTACAGTTTTGATGGTAACAGACAGAATTGTGCAGTGGTTATTATCGTCGATTTTGGATCGTAAGGACTGGAATTCAACATCGCCCGGCATCTAACTGTTTTTTTTTTCAATCCCACCCGGCATCTAACTGTTTTTTTTCAATCCAACCCGACACTTTTTTTTATTTATTAGATCGTGTTTACACAATAAAGTCAATTATTTATGTTTATATATTGCCTTTTATAAATTAACCTTTCAGCTGTTAAAAAAATATATATTTTTTGTCTCTTCTGTCCTTACCTCGATCCTTCTTTGGCTCTACTTGCCAAAGGCCAGCAGGACTTATGTCGCGGTAAAGTGTCCGTCGTCCGTCCGTAAACCTTTTATTGTAGACGCGATACATGTAGCATCCACACGTCATTTTTCAACGAATCTTGACTAAACTTGCACAGCATTTATAAAACCACAAAATCTCGGACAAGTTCTTAAACCAGCGTGATTGAACCGCAAATGCCCCCTGCCACAGGGCTTACAAGCACATATTCAAGGAAACTTAAAAATACTTTTTCTCTAAAAGTTCAAGACCTTAGCTATTTTACATGAAGCATTGTTACTATGGGGGTCTTCTGAAAGGGTTGTAGAAGTTGGGTTCCAAGAGTCAAATTTGGGCAATTCACCTGAAGATATCATCGGTCTATGTGTCCTCTCTAGTGAAGTCAAACACGACTTCATTGAACTTAATTATGAGGATTATATAGATACACAAACAGCCCTTGTCAAAACGTTTGACATACAGAGATGAAATACAGAGGGTGAGCCTGATCTGCCTGCAGAAAAGACAAGGGAAAGAAGTGCATGGATTTTGCTTATTATGATGATGTGTAAATAATGATAGAGAAGACTATAGTAGACGTTTTACTTAAGGGAAGACTATTTGGTACTTTCAGGGAACTATGTTTAAATCTTTTGGAGATCTAGGGAACAGTGGAAATACTTTTAGAGATCTGGGAAACATGGTAAAAATACTTTTGGAGATCTGAGGGACAATAGGCATTACTTTAAGAGATCCAGGGAACATGGACCCCCCCCCCCCCCCCTCCCACACACACACCTTGGATTACATGGGGATGTCTTAAATGGAAACAGAAAACAGGATGTCGCAAGCGAAACGCAAAACATTGAATGCCGGGAAATGTTTTCTTTTTTTTATTTTGAAGTGACACCTACTTTGTGTATAATGACATCTGAAACAAGGAAGGAATTATCGACACAAAGTAGAGACTTAATTACAGAGACTGGCAGGCTAATTGCCTCCAGTTGCCTATCTCTGTTTATATTTTTTGCACTAAGTATGTAGTTCTGCTATAAAATTCCATTACGATACCCAAGTTGTTAAGCAGGGACATTTTTTTTTCTAATTTAAGTAACAATGACCTTTACCTTTAAACTTAAGTTTCCCTTTTAAAAAGTTATATATCAGGAAAATATTTTAATAATTAGTGTTAATATGAAAGAAGGGAAATAAATCTTTTTGTTTTGCTTAATAGAAACATTGAGTTATTTCCCTTCAAAATGCGTTATATTTCTGTTGCGTATCGACCAATTCCGCTATCTTCCGGCATTTGAATTGTGGATAATCGGCGAGGTGTTCGAGAATAGGAGTTTTCTTCTTCTTTTACTTCTTCCGGTAAAGAGCACCACCATATAAGTGGCACCCGAATTATCACCCGAAATACGCAATTCCAAATCACTTAATATATTCAAAAATAAACTTATTAACTCGTTATTTCAAAGAACAGAGGTTCCAATATATTATTAATTTGGTACCCTATCATTGTCGGTCTTACATGCACGTTTGCGTAACACGTGTAGCGACTTAAATAACGACTTATTTTTAAAATTATTAAATCATTTACGAAATTCCTCTCTGTGTGATTGTGGAATTGAGACTGAAAATGCAACTCACTATTTCTTTAAATGCAGTAGATTCACAACTCAAAGAGTCCAACTTTTTCAATCTATAAGGAACTTTCACCCGCTTAATATAAACATTATCTTGTATGAAAACACCGAATTAAAGCAAGAACATAATGAACATTTAATTAGATGCGTTCATAAGTTTATTAAAGAGAGTGGACGCTTTCGACCACATATACCGCCTAATGATTAATGTTAAATTACAGAGCATTGATGTTTGGTTGACATGTACATGTATATATCTTCTCTTTTATCTTTCCACTATTATCTTTTCAAATTACTGTTTATCCTCTGCTTGATCAATGTACTAAGCATTTCGCTCTTTACTTATTCTTCCCATTGTTTACATGTATATTGTATACTATTCAGAGAATATGTTTGTTTTCGCTTAAGCATTGTATTTTTTTTATAAAAGTATAACTTTCTAACAACATTTTAGCCATGCATTAATTTTTTGTAACATTGTATTTAGGGAAGGGTCGTAATTAACGCTGTAAGAACTTGTGACCCGACCCAATTGTATATTTATGGCAATAAAATATGTTTAAACTAACTAAATATAAGTGGCATCTCGCCTGTGAATTAAAACTTAGGATACGTGAGGGAGGATCTGTATATACAGGCTTGAACAGGATAAAATAGTCGCTTCTGACAGTCTATATATAGAGAGCCGCCGCTCTCCCGAGAGGCGTTGACAGTTTCCTTGAAACTGGTCCGTACCAGACGGGATGAAGGACTGTCGGTGTGCGTCTGTCCTGTTGTATGGAATCTTGAATCTTGACTGGCGCCCTCGTGTTGCTACACCTAAAGGATGGAGGTGAGTAGGTGAAGGAATGGCTACCAGTGAGTTGACTACCCGATACATTATGGCAGCTTTGGCTTGATGGCGGCGTAATGTTATATTATTGAGTTGTTTTAGATATGTTTCGTGAAATATCAAAATTCAGAAGGGCTCTTTTTGTATGTTTCTGTACAGTTTTGTATGTATACAAGGTTCATTAACATCAAAGGCCAATTTGTCAATAACGTCAGGCAGTGATAGCCTTAGGATAATCAGGATATAGAGATGACAGGCGGTTTTGTGACAAGATATGGGCAGGTTTAATGGACTAAGAAACTAACCAATGGCTAGGTAGTAAAGCATTGACCTATCAGCAAAAAGAGCTTGAGGCCTCCTTGTTAGGATGGAGCGATGGTCGGTCAGAGTAAGACCGGCAGTAGGTTAACATGTCAGTTGTTAGAATATATCGCCTTAGCCTTAGTTTATAATGTTAGCTTTGTGACTTTGAACTTATATGCGAACTATATAAACATGTGAATAAAATAACTTTATATAAAACCACCCTGTTTTAGTGTCTGTTATTCCACAGTAGCCTGCTTAAATAAGGCGTGATTAGACAGCTATTTTATTATCTGATTATCTGATCTGCTATCTCGGGAGACGCAAAGCAAAAAAAAAGTGCAATATGTCGCACTACTGGCGGCGCTGGTGGAGGCTTTCCCACTCGAGGGCTTTCATCTTCGCACGACTTTTGAAGATTCATCTCAATAATCATCCAACTGTTGGTGATTTAACAGCCATTGTAACTGACACCGATTACCAGAGTCGTTGGCCATGTCAACAACATGCCCGAGTTGTGTCAATTGCATAGGCGTATGAGCAGGGGGCCAAGGGGAGACATCCACCAATATTCAGGTACAGCATATACTTGGAAGTATATCCATATACACTCTCTCCTCAGGTACCCCCCCACACACACACACACACACCACCACCACCACACACACACACCCTCCACACACACACACACCAATAATTGAAACGCTCCTACGCCCATGAAGTGATAGTGCTATAGTATACCCACACACATCAAATAACACGTATTTTTGATAATTCATGAGTCGTAACTCCAATATCAGTTATCGAATTTGACCAATTCAAGAATTCGTCGAAGATATGTTGGGTTTATAACAACTGTGTTAGTTAAACTAAGTTTGGTTAAGATCATGTGAAAACTGCAGGTGCTAGAGTGTGCACATCATCAAATAAAGACATTTTTGTTGATTCAACTGACATTAATTGCCCAGTTCGACAAATGGTCAAAGATATTATTGTTACGTATTTATTGTGAATGTTTAGCGAGGACCAACTGAAATCTGCCGGTGCTGCAGTGCACGCAAGGTAAAATAATGTATAATCTGATGATTCATGGCAAAAACTCCAACATCCATTATCTGATTTTGACATTTCAAGAACCTGTCCAAGATTATACAACTATATAGCTGCTATACAAATTTGGTGAGGTTAAAATGGAAAATGCGAGTGCTGTAGTGCATAAAAGGTGAAATAGTCCAATTTTTGACAGTTTAATGGCCAACATTAATAATCCAATTTGGCAATTTCATTACCAGTTACGTGTCTGAGATATTATGGTTATACAAATGCTGTGTCGATTTGGTGAAGATCGAATGAAAAATGTTAGTGCTAGAGTGCACATAATGTCAATTAGCACAACGTTGGATGTTTCAAGGGCTTTTAACATTAAATATCTGATATGGCCAGATTAAGAACTTGCCCAAGGTAACTATGGTTATATAGCTACCATCAGTTTGGGGAAGATCCAATAATCAAAGTACTCAAGGTCCTGAGATATTCAGTCATTGCTATGCCATTTAGGGCTGAAAGACGATCAGTTAACCTAACTTCTTTTTCCTAGGATCCTGGACAGTCAACCAGTACTTGAGCGAACCCAACTCAGCAAGTAATATATAACGTTGCCATTTTAATCAGTAGTGAGAAACGTGACAATGAGACGTTATGCCATATAACAATCAACGAGGACTGTGGTCAGATGGAGATTCAAACTCACGAACCAATGATTGAAAGAAATATGCTTAGCACAGGGGGAAATACTGGTATTGACCATTTATGAAGCAATTATTTGAAAATCGTAGCTAATTCAAATAAAAAATATAGACACATTTCAGTGTTTCCCTCAGAAACGAGATCGGATGGGTAAGGGATGGGTATCCCATCTTGTACTGATAAAAGTTTAAGTTTTGTGTTCACTAATGCATCGCCGGATACCACCGGGTGACAATTGCGACACTCTCCATCCATCACGATGTATAAAATTGACAACCGGGGTATCCGATGATGCATTCCAAATATATGTTTTTTATTCTATATTTAAATACTGTTGCCATAAAATTAAAGTAAAGGAGTGATTTTTACCGGACAACTTGTAATATTTCATCAAGTTAATATAATTGATAAGTTTGTATTTTTGATGTTTGATTCTGTATGAAGAACATTTTCATTAGGTATCTGTTTATTTCGAAATAAATATAAATTGATAAAAGCAGACATTAATATAGTTAAGTCTTAAAACATGCCTAATAAAGCAACCTATGAGCCGATTTTAGCACCCAAATTTTAGACGGGTTTCTCAAATTTCTCAAACATATTCTTCAATTTATTTACAAAATAAACCTTTTCAAGTGGTTATTAAATGTTATCTTTGTTGAAATAAGATGCTGAGAAAACACTTTACGATTGCAATGTTTTGTTTACTTTGTAAAATGTCATTGATAATACACTAAAATTATACAAAAGGCCGGACGAAAGAGGCGATTTTCCGCGGCTTTATTACGTACAAGTGAACTGATCTGAATCTATACGACGTAGGGCCCATTACAAAACTTTTCTGTGATAATGTTAAACATTTCTGAATTGAACGTCGAAATCAATATTGACGACAGGTTAAACTTTTCAAGCAGAAAGCCGGTAACATTTGCTTCAAGGACTTTTTTCATTGTTGCTACGCGATATGCAAATTATATGGACACTCCTGCATTTCAGCCTTCGCTACGCTCCATTAAATAGCAATCTTATGTAGACAGGGACATCAAATATCAAAAGTAATGACTCAAAACGTCATTATTTTTATAACATTAAAAAGTTACTATCATCCGACATATTCATTAATAGCCAGGAACTACTTTTTCCTGAGTATTTTGAAACCATGAGGAAGCAGTTTTTTGGTGCATATGTAATGAGCAACAGATAATCAACTTACGATACTAAGGAGATGCCAGAAAGTCTGGCGCCTCAAAAATAGGGTGCTAACAGTGCACATAACAACAAGTTTTGTAACTAAGAATAGACACAGGCTGGTAAAAATAGCACACTTTAAATTATAAGTCCTTGCTCAGGTGAAATAAAAGTCACAAGCGGTTCAATTTCATCACATACCAGATTCACCTGGTTAACACTGGTATTAAAAAGAATTAAATAAACAAGGATATAAAAATAGGTCACCTGTACATACATGGGTCTTAGATGTTTGTTTATTTTCCTTACTTAAGAAAGCATGTCAACTGCATTTGTCATGGGGTCAGTATACAAAATAGAGGATCTCACACAAGTGATTATTTATATATTGAATTTATTAAGTTGGCAAAATAAATATTATGTGAGACTTTTCCAACTATTACATAATTTATACTAACGAGTTTAACAAATTAGATAATAAATGAGCAAGAATGTAAGATTCTGTTCATCACATTACTCAGGTAAATGATACATTTACTATTCATTTTAACTGGTCACCTCTTTAAGGAACGAGAATAAATTGGGTATAATAGTCTCTGTCAGTCGTTGTAACATACTGATATAAAGTCTCAAAATAACTACGAAAACTCAACTTCATTAATATACTAATATTTAGTCAGAAAGTAACACAACACTATAAAGTTATGTTAACCCTTTACGTCATATAGACACCTTTGTCACCTCTAATGTAGAAGGCTTTGGACACCTCTAATATAGAAGGCTTTTGACACCTCTAAAATAGAAGGCTTTGGACACCTCTGATATAGAAGGCATTGTCACCTCAAATATATAAGGCGTTGGACACCTCTAATATAGAAGGCTTTTGAATTATTTGGTGAATTATGTTTATTTTAACAGATAGAGTGGAAAACAGTGCAGGAAGTGTTCAGATTGCTATTCCTGCACTTTTTTAATGAATGAATGAATGAATGAATGAATAGGGTTTTACTGTGTACCAACACATTATAGGTTATTCAACGCCAACAGGAAGGAAAATTCCAGGTTCACTCTACATGCACAAAAACAACAAATGCACTGTTTTCAAAGGCCTTCTGTGATTGGTGTGGGAAAACGCGTAACTATGGAGTAAAGAGTTAATATAAAACACATGTGATGGGTTTGTTACCCTCCTGCACTGGAAATGAGGTAAACAACACAATTATGGTAGGCATACCAAGGCCACCCACATGATTGGTACATACATGTAATCAAAAAATGACACAGTATTCTGTATTATAAACTAAATTTTATTATTTAATGACATGATTTTTATTTATAATTATAAAACATAAACAAACACAAAAGTTACCATCACAATTTAATTCTTCCTCAAATCCATTTTACCTTCTACAAATGTCTTCTACATAATACATGATTCATGCAACCACAATATTTTCTTTAAAGGGAATTTATCAGGATTTTTTTAATATTTTGAAGGTTGACTTTAGCCTTCTGTCGGAAGAGTATCACTAGTTTACATTCTCATATATAACAATAGAATTATCCACCGACAAACACCCCCCAATCCACCCATACCAAGTATGGAAGATTCTGTTTTAAGCTATACTTTGAAAAGCTTGTGTTTCTTGTGACTATTAAAGGGATTATACTGGCATATTACCATCAATTCCCTGTCCCAAATACACATGACCAGCATGAAGATACACTTATAACTTAGAGATATACACGTCTAAAGTGTCTAATTGCATAACCTCTTTATTACAAACATTGGGTTTCTGAAGCCACCTTTTTGTTTTTGTTTACATTCGCCATTTTCAACGAACCGCTTTCGGATATCCGATCAATCATCTGATAACACAGTGAAGACTCTTTCCCGATCTCGTTTTCGAGGCTGTGTTCGGGAAGTTTATGGAGTTCAATGTAAACATTGCGCAATACTTTATTTCGGGACATATTAAAGTTTTGGCCAATATTCAATTACTGTTAATTTGATAACTCTCAAGTAAATAAAGGTTATACGTCAATACATAAGCATTATTTTGTGCACACTGCATACAGGAAAAGTCTGGATTAACAGCGTGTTTATGTATCTTGCCAATATAATCCCTTTAAGAAAAATTTGGATGATAAACTGGCAATTAATTAATAATGGTCTAAAAGTAAAAGATATACTGAAAGATACAACGCTCTGCCGGGTGCTTTAATTTGAATCTTCTTGTCCTGACAAATTGTAGTATTTTGCGCTTTGTTTTAACTATGTAAAGTCATAATAAATTAATTGCTAGATTGTCATCCCCACCCGCCCCCTTATTGTCATCCCAACCTGACCCTTTTTATATTCATTAAAATAAAAAAAATAATAATTTAGAAAAAAAATTAATTTATTAATTAAAAAACATCAAAAATTTTAAAAATAAAAAATTCAAAATAAATTCTCACGCACTCCCCCGTTTTTAAAAAAAAATCGGATAATAATCTAGCAATTAATTCATAATGGCCTAATACCTTCAACTAAAATAACGGATGGAAAGCACTATGAAATTTTGAGCTACATGTATATGTTGCATACTAATAGGGGTATCAGCATATATCGATATAAGGCCTTTATAAATTAATTGCTAGATCATCATTAAATTTTATTTTAAAGACGGGGAGGGGGGGAGGCTTTTATTATTTTCTTTTTTTTTTTTTTTTTCTTTTTTGAAAATAAAAAGGATAGGGGATGGGCATGAACGATAATCCAGCAATTAATTTATTAAGGTCTGACATCTTTTTATTTCACCCACTCCCCAAACCTTTCCGGCATGCCCAGGATCACTCTGTCTGGTACAATGTGTGTCTGAGGCACAGATGAAAAATTACTTCCAGAGGTAAACAGTTGTCCTGAGTGAACATATTCACCTAAGAATACGTCGTTGAGCGATGAGGGTAGGATAAGTGGGTGGAGGGGGTGCGGGATGAGAAATCCGCACCTTGTTTAACGCGAAAATCCTTGTCCAGTATGCAAGAAAACCCAGTCTGCATGTTGGGAAGTGGGAAACTAAATATGTTACTGATATTACTTCAATGCTTGTATCATACACAACACAAAATATCTAAAATGATAGTTCAAACACCCTTTTTTAACCAATGATGAGCCAGGCCTGATTAGCTGAGTCGGTAACGTGTCTGGCTATCAATCTAGGGGTCGAGAGTCCGAATCTCCATCCGGCAAAGTCCTCATGATGATTGGTATATGACATTGTGTCTCATAATTATTCATCTCTCCCCCCTGATTCAAGTGGGAAAGTTGTCAGTTACTTGCGGAGATGGGGTGTGCTCGAGTAATGGTTAACATTTCAGGATCCCAGGAAACAGTGGTTAGGTTAAACGATCAACTGTTAGCCATCGATGACAAGAAAATTATGCTAAAAATCAAAAATCAATCTTTCAATCAATTAACCAATAATGAAAAAAATAATCAACTTATTTTTATAATGTTTCCCAACTTTACCTAATTGATACACTTCAATCATCAAGTAGTGAAAAATAAGACTTTTTCAATATCCCTGGCTGTTCATTGGTTTAAAATAATGTTTGAACTATAAGAAAAAACTATTGGTCATAGATCACTTATTGACCTTTGACCTTCCAATGGATTAAGTTATGCGTCCACTACACTTCTTAACTTAATTATAAATGATTAGAAGGTCAATAACTGGTCTACAATCTATACTAAATACACTTATACTCTTAAATAAAGTTACCACTTAGCAAAGCAGCAGATTAACTAATAAACATACATTCAATTAAAGCTGAAATACCATACAGCTGCCTAATAATTAATATTCTATCTTAAATGTTTAAAGTCCAACATAGAATAACCTCTAACAATCTGGCAGATCAAACTTATAACTTTTACCATGTATTTATTACAGATAGCTGGACCCGATTAGCTCAGTCGGTAACACATCTGACTATCAATCCAGGGGTCATGAGTTGGAATCACCAACCAGTCAAAATCTCCGTGATGATTGATATAAATGACATTGTGTCTCATTATACTTGTGATTCAAGTGGGAAAGTTATCAGTTACTTGTGGAAATAGGGTGTGTTCAAGTACTGGTTAACCTTTCAAGATCCCAGAAAACAGTGGTTAGATTAACTGATCGTCTGTTGGTCCTCGATGGCAAAAAAATGACGCTAAATATTCAAACAATCAATTAATCATTATTTTAGATATTCAAAATGTTATCGTAAATAACAAAGCTTAAAATCTCAAATTTGAATTATTGACGAGCCCCTGGGAGTCTGTATTCCTACTGTTTATAAGACCTTATATATAAAACGTAAGATGAGCAGCGAAGCTTTTCACTCCGGTGAAATCAGACATGTGAGTTTAGCGCAACACTGTCCGATCTCTTTCTTTTATATATATATATATATGTCAGTATTGCAGTGAACATTTAATATAAGCACTATATTTATAAACAAAATTTAATGCCAAGTGTAAAACCACCCAAAAAAATGTCAATATGGCACATGTAACAAGACGAGAAAAATATGCAGCAAGTCCGGGACTCGAACCCGGGACCCTTCACTTACAGGGCGAATGCTCTATAGACTAAGCTAACCGAACCGCTTACGTACATTTCTCTCTTAGAAGGTTACGTACACTGTGACATATTCCCTCACAGTTTAGAATTCGTCGCCGAATTTCCATAGAGACCAGAGAATCATGTGAGTGTTTCTTGAAATGTATATAAGTCCCACATTAGGTGCCAATTGTAACAGGACAAGCAAAACATGCAGCAAGTCCGGGACTCGAACCCGGGACCCTTCCCTTACAGGGTGAATGCTCTACTGACTGAGCTAACCAAATTGCTTACATACATTTCTATCCTTGTAGGTTACGTACACACTGTGACACACGCAACTTGTAAACAATACTGTATTGTGAACCAATAGTTTAAATGTCACTATCAATGTAAGGTCCAACAACAGTATCATTTCAACTGTGAGGTACTGATCACTAGTTAGGTTGTCTTGATACTACAATGAATAATTAGTTCATATTTAGGTCACCTAACAAAACTGACCATTAATTACATCACCCAAAATGAGTGACCACTATAAGAGTAATAACTTCTACATGTCACTAAAGAATATTGACCACTAATAAGGTCAATCAAGAAAAATGACCAATAAAATAATGACCACCATGCAAATAGGTTGCAAATAAATGCAGATAAATAATTTGGCTGACACATATTCGTGATTATACAGGTGAAACAAAATAAATAAAATTAGCAGTACAGCAGTAACTAATAAAACTAATTTTACTATAATTTTATAATATAAGCAAAACTACAACTTAACTAATTGGCATGAAACTAATACACAATATTTATACCATATTCCCCATGAATACCGGTAATTGCCCCTGAGGGTAAAGCATTTTTCAAAAAATCAGTATGAAGGAGGGGGGAAGGGGGTTATTAGCGTGAATATGGTACAAAGCTTAGCAAAAATAAGAATGGATGTTAATTGATATGTCAAGCAGGAGCTCAAGTCCATGTAAATATTTTGTGAAATTTCTTATCCTAAACATTTATTTAAATATTACATACATACACATTTTCCACTTGCATCTGTCACGATTTATGTACCTTTTTATTTTTCATTTAGTTAGGGAAAAAATAGGTTTGTTTCAAAACTATTTATTTATTTTGTGCTGATATAGTTTTACAGAACAATTGCATGATGTTCTGTTTATAAAATAACTGGACACATTTAATGATTGTCATAAAATTACAGAATGAGATCAATATTTAGTCATGGATTCTATTTATAGGTTGATATATTCCATTTATAGATTTCTATTTCAAGGTTGATATATTCTATTTATAGGTTTATATATCTATTTATAGATTTGCATATTCTTACTGTATATTTTTAAATAATTTTGATTATAGGTTTATATATTCTAACTTTAGACAGTCCTTTCTGTATTATATTATTAGATATAGATTCGTATATTCTTAATCAAAGGTATATATTATAATATATTTCTATTTGTAGATTTATTTATTCTTTTTTTCGACAGTCCTTTATAAATATAGACCATATGGTATGACTGGATCAGTATTTGAAATAACGAATGTCAGACACATACTTGTCTGCTCAACATCCCTAGCAATCTCTAGAGAACAAGTCGCGATTGTCACTTTTCTATCTTTGCCTATCTAGAAGTTGTCTTCAACATTTTTTCACATAGGTCTCCACTTATAGTAACATAAAAATTATCATAACAACATGACAGAAACCTTTAACTGTGCAGGTTAGAATGGAATTTTCCAAGCAACTTCTAACCGGCTTAGATTTTGATTTTCTTTCTCATTTCTGGTGCGATTTCATTGGCTAAGGAAGTATGTCAACATTGGCTGATGGACATGGCAAAAATAAATTAATTGCTAGATTCTCATCGAAATTTTTCTTAAAAAGCAGGAGGGGGTGTATTTTATTTATTTTTCTTTTAATTTTTTTTTTTATTATTTTTTTTATGATAATAAAAAGCGTCAAGGTGGCATAAAAATTAAGGGACAAAGAGGATGATAATCACGCCTTAATTGTTCTATTTTGAAAAACCTAAGCGATTTTATTGACTGAGAGAGTAGGACATTTAAGGTATAACTGTATGTTTTATATTAAGTGCTGGTGTTTACCATTACCGGTATCAGCTTTTAAATAATGAAAATGTTTTTATATGTCAAAAAATGTACATGTGTCTATATGTCAAATAAAGTTCATATTTTTATAACCCAGAAACATTGAAATATTCGTGATTTTTTATACAATCGTTTAAAAGAACATTTTCAAAGAAAGGTTAATCAATTTTTTATTTCATTGATAAACATTGCCCAGGAGAAGGAATGCAATATAATTTCACAATAGCAAAATGATTACAATATAAATGCACAAAATAACTTTCTATGTAAAGTGGAAATTTACCCAAAACATTCAATGGAAATTAACCCAAAACATTCCATGGAAATTTACACAAAACTTTTCATCTAATGCATTTCCGTTGTAGCAACAAACAATGGTATAATACATATTTTGTTTGTGGGCTAGATCCATATTTTGTTTGTGGGCTAGGCCCAATGCACCAATATTTTATCAATGATAACAATTTCATTTAATTGCACCAGCTATTATGCACCAGCATTTATATTACAAGAGATAAAACTAAAACTTGTTTTTACAAACGTAAAACAAACATGTAAAAGTAAAATAACCAAGTGTTACCAGTATGCTTTCTAATTACTAAGGCATCTTTAACTGTTATCAAAATAAGAAATGTTTTGATGTTGCTGTTTTTTGGAGTGGGGGGAGGGGATTTCAACATAAGACATGAGATGACACTGGTTTATGTAACTTGAAATATAAAAAAAAAACACACATCCTCTGTGGTCAAGTGGTCTAAGACGCCATCTCCAGATCACTTGACTCTCAGCGCTTAGGTTGTAAATTCAAGTCCTGCTCGCTCCAAAAACTTTATGTGAGAAAGTTTCTAGTTACTTGTGGAAGGATGGTGGTTCTACACAGTCTGAGGTCTTCCTCCACCAGTACAACTTGATATGCCATATATAACCTGAAATGTGCTGAAAATGGTGTAAACCCAATTCAAAAAAATAAAATAATAATTACTAAAAAGCCATGAAAATAAACAGTTTCTTGTGTGTTAATATTTGCCATAGAACCATCACACGGATATAAGAACAAATGAATCTACACATCTGGGGTTCACTACAACACTGCTTTATCTCCTTATTTGTTTGTAAGTAGACAGAACAGTGCTGCGCTGATTCCTAGAAATGACTCATGCAATAGTCCACTCTCCTACAGCCAGACATCATAAACTGTAACATAAATATATTTCAATAAAATCTTGGATGTCACCAAACAGATTGTGCCTTTTAACTACACAACCAATTAATTAGTTTTCTCCATGCAATTTAAACAGGTGGCTGGGCTTCCTTTCTTGAAGTCTCCAATGGGTGGCTGGTTGTCATGGACAGAAAGTCAAAATCCCAATCAGCCACATTTAATTGTTTTCTGGCATCTCATTACGGTCCGTCCCTGTTTTACCCTGAAAAATACATACACTCATATGACATATGACATACAAACATATAATATTTGACATGCACTCATATAATTATGCATATACATTCATATAACCTATCTCATACAATCAATCAATCAATCAATCATAAAGTACATCACATACAATCAATCTACACTATACACTCACAATGCTTAAGAAAGCACTATTTGGGGGTATTTAAGCATTGAAATTTCTTAATAAAGCATTGAAATTTGAATTTAGGGGTAAAATATTCTCAATTTCAGTGTTGATAAGTTTGTTAAATGACATTGCATGCTTATTTAAGGGGTAAATACTAATTTGAAGAAAAACTTTTCTGGAGCACTGCCCTCATATAATCTATCACATGATTATACAATCTATGACATAAACTCATATAATATACCACATACAATCATATAATATACCACATACAATCATACAATATATCTAATAAAATCATATTATATACTACATACAATCATATAATATACCACATAACATATACAATCATAAATTATAATATACCACATACAATCATAAAATACACAACATACAATCATACCATACACCACATATAACATATCACATACAAACATATAATATACCACATACAATCACATACTATACCACACACAATCATATAATATACCACATACAATCATATAATATACCACACACAATCATATAATATATCACATACATTCATATAATATACCACATACAATCATACAATATATTACATACAATCATACAATATACCACATACAATCATATAATCTACCACATACAATCATAAAATACACCATATACTACAATCATATAATATACCACACACAATCATATAATATATTACATACAATCATATAATATACAACACACGATCATATAATATACCACACACAATCATATAATGTATCACATACAATCGTATAATATACCACATACAATAACCTACATACAATCATACAATATTTCACATACAATCATACAATATACCACAAACAATCATATAATATACCACATACTACAATCATACAATATACCACATACAATCATACAATATACCACATAAAATCATATAATATACCACATACAATCATACAATATACCACATACAATCATGCAATATACTACAAACACATAATCTATCACATACAATCTTATAATATACCACATACAATAATACAATAAACCACATACAATTATACAATATACATCATATAATCTATCACATACAATCTTATAATCTACCACATACAATATACCACATACAATCATATGAAATACCACATACTTCAATCATATAATATACCACATACAATCATATAATCTATATCTGGTGAGGATTTCAGGCTAACAAAAATATTACAGTGGGGTGGGTGGCATCTGAGAAGGCGTAACTTCCATTGAAAATGTCAATCTGAAATGTTCTCCACGACCCTGATTGAGGTTAACTAGTTAAATCTGACATAACCATGCACCTATTATAAGATTTGTACCCAACTGTTGCCTCTACCTAAATAATGGGCAAATTTTACCAGATATAAGATTTATATCTTTTAATCTACTTAAGACTTCAAAATGTTTTGTATTACAAAATCAATTTCAGAAGGAAAACCCACGACTTAAATGTCTCTCTTCTTTACTTGTAAAGAAAAGCAAATATATTTTAGTATTTTGAGCAAACATTAATCCTCAATTACAATGTGTAACCCTTATCAATTTAATGATTGATTGATTGATTGATTGATTGATTGATTGATTGATTGATTGATTGATTGATTGAATATTAAGCGTCATTTTTATGCCATCGAGGGCTAACAGACGATCAGTTAATCTAACCACTGTTTCCTATGATTAACCAGTACTCGAGCACATCCCATCTCCGCAAGTAACTGATAACTTTCCCACTTGAATCAGTGGTGAGAGACGAATGATAATGAGACACAATGTTGTATATCAATCATCACGGACACTGTTGCCGGGCGGGGGATTCAAACTCACAACCCCTGGATTGATAGTCAGATGTGTAACCGACTGAGCTAATCAGGCCCGGCCTTTATTTATTTAAAATAATTTATTTTAGCTCAATTGCTATGAAAGCTCAGAGATTATACAAACTGTTTTGGAGTCCGCTTCCTGGGTAGAACCAGTACCGAGTGTCGTATTATGAGAGGCAACTGGCCAAGCTGCGCGAGCGGACAACACTCTATCCATTAGACTACCGCTCCCTTATTTCAGTGACATGTTTTGATTTTAATGCTTTTAGAAACTAGAAATAGAACTGTGTCTCTTGTTTTTGATTGGAAACCATCTTTTACTGTAAATAAAATATTAATAAATAATAACCTGTTGTGTGTTGAAAATTGGGTAACAGCCCATAATATATATAGAACCTGTAACTTGGCAACCAGCAGTTATGTAAATTTGAGTATCATAAATCTAAAATACCAACAAATATAATATCATATTTTTTACTTGCACAAAATTAATAATATCAATACTAAAAAAATAAAAAATAAAAAACGAGACTGGTTAATTTCCAAAGTATATGTGAATAAAAAATCATGTACAAGTCTTGTATGCAATAATTCATGTACCAGTCTTGTATGCAATAATTCATGTATTAGTCTTGTATGCAATAATTCATGTACCAGTTTTGTATGCAATAATTCATGTACCAATCTTGTATGCAATAACTCATGTAGTTCCAACAGCTCAATTCCTTCAAAACCTTAAAAAAATGTCTTTCACTACTGCTAACAAAATGGTGTTTACCTTCAATTTCAAACATTGCAAGCTATGTATGGCATCTAGTTTTATAAGTGCAGAAAGACATAAGAATAAATGGAGACATTAAAATCTTCATCTTCCAAAAACTTTAGGTGAGAAAGTTTCTAGTTACTTGCGGAAGGACGGTGGTTCTACTCTGTCTGAGGTCTTCCTCCACTAGTAAAATTGAATATGCCATAATATATAAAAAAATAATAAGAAAAATCTTCATTATTCCACAAATAACGAGCAAACATTGGCACAAAGAGTTTGGACAGAAATGGGATCAAACACATAACCTCAGCGATGAAAAGACAAACAATCTTGAAACAAAGCACTTGACCACTCATCCATGGCGGTTCCACATCTACCCATTGCTAACAAATAAACAAATCCTTCGGTGACGTGAGAGATAAAGATGTTTTGCTGTTGGGCCATCCTTAAGAAAATATTTGTTTGCTGTGCTCCAACCAATTATTTTTCATGTGGGTTACATAATATTATATAGGTAGGTAGCTAATTTAATTTGTTTTGGCTATATTTTGAATTACATAGTCATTTTAGATAAAAAATGGACAGAAATCATGAAAAAAATATAAAACGCTTTGAAACTCAATAAAAAAAATTGGGTAGTTGTAATTGTTATTGAGTATAGGTAGGAGCACAGCAAACAATTTATTATTTAAGGACGCCCTTCCTGTTACATACACAGGATATAACAGGAACCTAATGTAAATTCACAGTTATGTACACAGGATATAATACGAACCTAATGTAAATTCACAGTTACATACACAGGATATAACAGGAACCTAATGTAAATTCACAGTTACATACACAGGATAAAACGGGAACCTATTGTAAATTCACAGTTACATACACAGGATATAACGGAAACGTAATGTAATTTCACAGTAACATACACAGGATATAACGGGAACTAAATGTAAATTCACAGGATACAATTGGAACCTAATGTAAAATCACAGTTACGTACACAGAATATAACGGGAACCTAATGTAAATTCACAGTTACATACGCAGGATATAACGGGAACCTAATGTAAATTCATAGTTAAATACACAGGATATAACGGGAACCTAATGTAAATTCACAGTTACATACACAGGATATAACAGGAACCTAATGTAAATTCACAGTTACATACACAGATAAAACGGGAACCTAATGTAAATTCACAGTTACATACACAGGATATAACGGGAACCTATTGTAAATTAACAGTTACATACACAGGATATAACAGGAACCTAATGTAAATTCACAGTTACATACATAGATATAACAGGAACCTAATGTAAATTCACAGTTACATACACAGATAAAATGGGAACCTAATGTAAATTCACAGTTACATACACAGGATATAACAGGAACTTAATGTAAATTCACAGTTACATACACAGATAAAACAGAAACCTAATGTAAATTCACAGTTATTACACAGATATAACAGGAACCTTATGTAAATTCACAGTTACATACACAGATGAAATGGGAACCTAATGTAAATTCACAGTTACATACACAGGATATAACAGGAACCTAATGTAAATTCACAGTTACATACACAGATAAATCAAGAATCTAATGTAAATTCACAGTTACATACACAGGATATAACAGGAACCTAATGTAAATTCACAGTTACATACACAGGATATAACAGGAACCTAATGTAAATTCACAGTTACGTACACAGGATATAACAGGAACCTATTGTAAATTCACAGTTACATACACAGGATATAATGGGAACCTAATGTAAATTCAGTTACGTACACAGGATATAATATGAACCTAATGTAAATTCACAGTTACGTACACAGGATATAATGGGAACCTAATGTAAATTCACAGTTACATACACAGGATATAACAGGAAACTATTGTAAATTAACAGTTACATACACAGGATATAACAGGAACCTAATGTAAATTCACAGTTACATACACAGGATATAGCGGGAACCTAATGTAAATTCACAGTTACGTAAACAGGATATAACGGGAACCTAATGTAAATTCACAGTTACATACACAGGATATAATGGGAACCTAATGTAAATTCACAGTTACATACACAGGATATAACAGGAACTTAATGTAAATTCACAGTTACATACACAGATAAAACGGGAACCTAATGTAAATTCACAGTTACATACACAGGATATAATGGGAACCTAATGTAAATTCACAGTTACATACACAGGATATAATGGGAACCTAATGTAAATTCACAGTTACATACACAGGATATAACAGTAACCTAGTATAAATTCACAGTTACATACACAGCATATACGGGAACCTAATGTAAATTCAGTTACATACACAGGATATAACGGGAACATAAAATAAATTCACATTTACATACACAGGATATAACGGGAACCTAATGTTAATTCACAGTTACATACACAGGATATAACAGGAACCTAATGTAAATTCACAGTTACATACACAGATAAAACGGGAACCTAATGTAAATTCACAGTTACATACACAGGATATAACGGGAACCTATTGTAAATTAACAGTTACATACACAGGATATAACAGGAACCTAATGTAAATTCACAGTTACATACATAGATATAACAGGAACCTAATGTAAATTCACAGTTACATACACAGATAAAATGGGAACCTAATGTAAATTCACAGTTACATACACAGGATATAACAGGAACTTAATGTAAATTCACAGTTACATACACAGATAAAACAGAAACCTAATGTAAATTCACAGTTATTACACAGATATAACAGGAACCTAATGTAAATTCACAGTTACATACACAGATGAAATGGGAACCTAATGTAAATTCACAGTTACATACACAGGATATAACAGGAACCTAATGTAAATTCACAGTTACATACACAGATAAATCAGGAATCTAATGTAAATTCACAGTTACATACACAGGATATAACAGGAACCTAATGTAAATTCACAGTTACATACACAGGATATAACAGGAACCTAATTTAAATTCACAGTTACGTACACAGGATATAACAGGAACCTATTGTAAATTCACAGTTACATACACAGGATATAATGGGAACCTAATGTAAATTCAGTTACGTACACAGGATATAATATGAACCTAATGTAAATTCACAGTTACGTACACAGGATATAATGGGAACCTAATGTAAATTCACAGTTACATACACAGGATATAACAGGAAACTATTGTAAATTAACAGTTACATACACAGGATATAACAGGAACCTAATGTAAATTCACAGTTACATACACAGGATATAGCGGGAACCTAATGTAAATTCACAGTTACGTAAACAGGATATAACGGGAACCTAATGTAAATTCACAGTTATATACACAGGATATAATGGGAACCTAATGTAAATTCACAGTTACATACACAGGATATAACAGGAACTTAATGTAAATTCACAGTTACATACACAGATAAAACGGGAACCTAATGTAAATTCACAGTTACATACACAGGATATAATGGGAACCTAATGTAAATTCACAGTTACATACACAGGATATAATGGGAACCTAATGTAAATTCACAGTTACATACACAGGATATAACAGTAACCTAGTATAAATTCACAGTTACATACACAGCATATACGGGAACCTAATGTAAATTCAGTTACATACACAGGATATAACGGGAACATAAAATAAATTCACATTTACATACACAGGATATAACGGGAACCTAATGTTAATTCACAGTTACATACACAGGATATAACAGGAACCTAATGTAAATTCACAGTTACATACACAGATAAAACGGGAACCTAATGTAAATTCACAGTTACATACACAGGATATAACGGGAACCTATTGTAAATTAACAGTTACATACACAGGATATAACAGGAACCTAATGTAAATTCACAGTTACATACATAGATATAACAGGAACCTAATGTAAATTCACAGTTACATACACAGATAAAATGGGAACCTAATGTAAATTCACAGTTACATACACAGGATATAACAGGAACTTAATGTAAATTCACAGTTACATACACAGATAAAACAGAAACCTAATGTAAATTCACAGTTATTACACAGATATAACAGGAACCTAATGTAAATTCACAGTTACATACACAGATGAAATGGGAACCTAATGTAAATTCACAGTTACATACACAGGATATAACAGGAACCTAATGTAAATTCACAGTTACATACACAGATAAATCAGGAATCTAATGTAAATTCACAGTTACATACACAGGATATAACAGGAACCTAATGTAAATTCACAGTTACATACACAGGATATAACAGGAACCTAATTTAAATTCACAGTTACGTACACAGGATATAACAGGAACCTATTGTAAATTCACAGTTACATACACAGGATATAATGGGAACCTAATGTAAATTCAGTTACGTACACAGGATATAATAGGAACCTAATGTAAATTCACAGTTACGTACACAGGATATAATGGGAACCTAATGTAAATTCACAGTTACATACACAGGATATAACAGGAAACTATTGTAAATTAACAGTTACATACACAGGATATAACAGGAACCTAATGTAAATTCACAGTTACATACACAGGATATAACGGGAACCTATTGTAAATTCAGTTACATACACAGTATATAACGGGAACGTAATGTAAATTCACAGTAACATACACAGGATATAACGGGAACTTAATGTAAATTCACAGGATATAATGGGAACCTAATGTAAATTCACAGTTACGTAAACAGGATATAACGGGAACCTAATGTAAATTCACAGTTACATACACAGGATATAATGGGAACCTAATGTAAATTCACAGTTACATACACAGGATATAACAGGAACTTAATGTAAATTCACAGTTACATACACAGATAAAACGGGAACCTAATGTAAGTTCACAGTTACATACACAGGATATAATGGGAACCTAATGTAAATTCACAGTTACATACACAGGATATAATGGGAACCTAATGTAAATTCACAGTTACATACACAGGATATAACAGTAACCTAGTATAAATTCACAGTTACATACACAGCATATACGGGAACCTAATGTAAATTCAGTTACATACACAGGATATAACGGGAACATAAAATAAATTCACAGTTACATACACAGGATATAACGGGAACCTAATGTTAATTCACAGTTACATACACAGGATATAACGGGAACCTAGTGTAAATTCACAGTTACATACACAGATAAAATGAGAACCTAATGTAAATTCACAGTTACGTACACAGGATATAACGGAAACCTAATGTTAATTCACAGTTACATACACAGGATATAATGGGAACCTAGTGTAAATTCACCCTAAAGTAAATTCACAGTTATATACACAGGATATAACGGGAACCTAATGTAAATTCACAGTTACATACACAGGATATAACGGGAACTTAATGTAAATTCACAGTTACATACACAGGATATAACGGGAACCTAGTGTACATGAGGGGTAATTTGATCTTGGTCCAAATGAGGGCAATTGATTTGACTTTGTAATTATGGGTTTCTCAAAATGAATTAAATATAATGATGTATAACATTGTTTTTGTAATTAATTGAAGAGATAAAATATGATAAAAAAAAAATAACTGAATTAAACAGTTATTGAGAAAATTAATTTTCGCTAGTGAATTGCACAAATTTTTAGACGAAATTTGTGACATCGTGAAGGGGGTAACGCCAATAGCAGAATTAAAATAAATAAACCCATCCAATGTAAGTATTTTGGTACATAATATGGAGAATATATTATATTTTATATACAGTATTGTTCAATTATCGATTTATCACTTGTTTAATGCAAATAAATCAAACTTAATAAACGCGTTTCGTTCGCATCGTGTTGTGTCCACCCCAACGTGAAATATAGTTCTTCGATATTTTTGGAAGTTTTACGCCATATTGTGTAAACAACTTCATTTAATCATAGTGGACACGTGAAAGACGTGAAAACTGTATTGTAATGTAAAGCAACCGTTTCGACTGCAATTAAAATCGGTTTATAAATATAGTAGTAAAATTGTCGTCCACTCCGTCACGAACGTACACTGCTGCTGAAATTCCACAAATCGTAATTTCTAGTATGTAAATTTGGACCAATAGATCGCGCTGCATTGTGGTTTTTCCCACTGATAGAGCTTGAACGCATGCGCATAGTGTGATATGCAAAGAATAACATCCTGTCCTCGTGTCCGCAAGTTGTCGGTACCGATACGAACATAACAAGTAAGTACCATGAAACTTAAATATATGGATTTTTATAGATATACGAACTTATTAAAGACATTGTGTAACATGAAAACAAAGAATAATAATTAAACTATTGTTTTGTATTTAAATTTCGACACGACATGCTCTAGAACGATGTGGAGGTCGAATATTTTTTTGAATACCTGATCGAACTACCTCTGTGACACAGTTTCCAGTGTTACGAACAACACTCTACGATAGCTGTTCTCAAAGAAAAAACACACAATTAGTAAATTCAAAGTAGCATTTATTATCAGAAAACGTTTGTTTGTCTGTTCCATGTCGAATTATAACTCCCTTTTTTTGCATTATCTACTTTGTTGATAAACTGTTGTGTTCATATCAATGGACAAAATATTTACCGTCTCGTCGTTACGAACAAAACAAATCGTGTTTTTTTTTACATGTTACTGTTAATGTCAGCAAAATGTTTTGGTGTTTTGTCTAAAAAATATTCATATATTATATGATGTCTTGTATGAATATCTCATAGAAAGCTATAAGACTCGCAACACAATTCGTCACGTTAGTATCAATGGACACTTTAATTTTACAAATACTATGTGTCTTTTGTTACGAACGAAACATAATAACACCATACCCTGAACAAATTACAACTCGCATATCATTTTGAAATGCTTAATTTATAAGAATGTAAGGTATCTTAATTGCTATTTTAAAGCCAACTTGTTTAATTCTTTTTGCAGTTACTAATTTATAGTTTCGTTCATAACAGCAGATGTCACACAGAATCAAAGAGTATGTGTCTCTTGTCATGAACAAAACATAAATACACATTGATAACTTATTTATTATCATTTGGTCCGATGAAGAGATGTTTCAATTTCTTGCAATATAAGATATCGTTCATGGTTATTTAATGTATGATTTTACAATGATTTCTAATAGTTCTAAATATTCTGTTTTGTTCATTACGACAGACAACAATTTTATGTGTACATTTTGCTTTGTGTTATGAACATAACTGTTTCCTTTTAAAACAATTTCTAGATATACCTGTGACACTAATTGAAGCTATTTTGAATAACTTGAAACCTATTCATTGTTTAGTTATTACTATCCTAAAACTGAAATATCAAAATACTGTTTATTTAAATATTTTTTGTTCATAACAATAGACAATATCATGAACAATTATTTTGTGTCTTTTGTTACCAACAACACATAAGGAAACCATAACCGCTTTGAGGCTTATTATTTCAACCATTTTCCTGTAATATTAATTTCTAAAGAATGTCAATCATTATTCATACTATATTTATGGTTATTTAAGTTTATATTTTCTCCAATTTTGAATCTTGCATTGTTCCAAAAGGAGACAGTAATCATTTTTTTTTGTCTGATGTTACAGGGCCGTTTAGCTCAGTTAGTTATGCGTCTGACTATCAATCCAGGGGTTGTGAGTTTGAATCCCCACCCGGCACCCACCCGGCAACAATCTCTGTGATGATTGATATAAAACATTGTGTCTCATTATCCTTTGTCTCACCGCTGATTCAAGTGGGAAAGTTATCAGTTACTTACGGAGAGACCGCACCGCAGTGTAGAGTGTCCCCCTCACAGGCGGAAGGTCATGGGTTCAATCACCGACTGGGTCATACCAAAGACTTAAAAAATGGTATTAAAAGTTTCCTTGCTTGATGCTCAGCATTAAGAGAAGAGTTCTAGGTCTGGTCGGCCCGGTGTCAATATAATGTGATTGGGTGGGGTATCATATCATGTGTCTGCGGCATGATACGAAAATGGGCATTTCTCACAAATGTTTTCACTATATCTGATTAGTTGTTTCAGTCCAAAGATAATTGCTGGCATTTTATTACAAAAATATTATTTTATCGCGAATTCAAATCATAGAATATGTCTTTCTTCATATTATAAATTAATGGCATTTACTACACTTAAAAGAAATATGTGATTTTGAAAAATTATCCGTGTGATATTTTGATTGCAGAAATAAATTGTTGCCGGTACTGAGATGAATCTCGATGACAAGGGGGTGGATCCCGTGGCTGGCACATCAAAATTTCAAGTATGGTGGGAGCTATTACCACAAACATTAGCACTGGAGGAGGCCATGTCTCAAGCATAAGCCCTTACTGAAGTCCAGTCTCCAGTATCAGAGACTATAGCTCTTGATGGAGGACAAACATCACTAGTTTTCCGTGACGCTGACAAGTCTGTTGATATGTAAGTTTTTCGCGCTGAAGTATAGTTAAATGAATATATCTGTTATGAAAAAACAAGTATTATCAATAGTCTTTTAAAAGTTAGTTCATGTTTAACCTCATTTGACAACTAATGGACTCGCTTCCTACAGTCGCTCTCTTTGGGTTTCTTAATTGTTAATTTTTTACTAAATGAACACTATTACATGATTTGCTTTTCATAACTTCAGTTGATTAAGTTTTAATATTATATTTTTTAATATATTTCTATTTCAGAAGAACAAGACCAGAGCAGTCATCCAAATCATTAGCCCTCACCAAGACCCCAAATCCAGTACCAGAAATCACTGAGGCTCCACCTGACAAGGCTGTTATGTAAGTTGATACCACTGGATGTCTTCTTAAGCTTTGTATAGATCTATATTATAACAACATTATATTCTGCACAAAGTTATTTTTGTATAATCATAATTGAATGTAATTATCAGATATGCCACGGGAACATACATTGCTGTGAAACATGGACTAACAATATATCGTGTGGTTGTAAGTGAGATGTTCAGTGTTATTCATAATTCTTTGTTATGGTTATAAATGGTAGTTACATGTTTGAGCTCTTTCTTATCCCTTTCTTTACACTCAGCCTTTGGGTAGAGAATATGGTACAGCACACGATTTTTTCATCTGATATCTTAATTGAATTGGACATACTTAATATCCATATGATTGGATCTCGGATCCTGTACTCATTTCCAGGTGTGAAGATATTCCTTTTTGGTTAGATTATATTAAACATGAAAACAAAATTGATATACCGATGAATGCAGAGGGTTTGGTGATTTGAACTCATGACCCCTGGATTGATAATCAGACACGTAACTACTGAGGACTGAGCTAATCGGGCCTGACTTCACTTCTTATGAGCACATCTTTTCCTACATTTCAAAATCTTTTCTTCTGTGAAAGGAAACATTGTTTTTGTTTTAAAAACAGTCTTTATTATAAATGTTTTTGCAATACTTTCATTTTACCATAAACTGTCTGTTATTGATGAACCAGTGAATTACCAAGTTCCCTTTGTTATATTTTTCAGATCTGCCTGAAAGCGGAAAGAAATAGCTGTTCAACTTCTGCCTATGTCATCCATTAATTGTTATCAGCTGTCAACTGATCATGTTCCATTATTATTTTATTAAAGTTGTCTGCTGTAAATTGATCGAGTTGTTATGTTATTTCTATGAAAAATAATCATCACAAATCCTCGCTCTTTTTTCTATAGATTTGAGTAAAAAAACTACCTTATAAAGCTCCCTATCATTATAAAATTGGAAAAAGGAGGTTTAATTATTATCAGACACTACTACTGTATAAAAACCAACATAAAATATATTTAAAGGTGGTGGATACGTATGTTATTATTATTTATTAGTTAATTGGTGTCCATGTTACGTACGCAACAAAATCAACAAAATTGCATCATTTTAAGGTTAATATGGTATTTATTTCCAAACTTCTTTCAAACTTGTTGAAAGTACTGTATTCTTTAACTATTAAACAAATGTATGTCCCAGTTAAAGGGTAGAAAATAGTTTAAAAAAAATAAAATTGGTTTCATATGTTCATCACAACGGTGTCCACTTTTGTTTCTCCATTATTTTGTTCTCATTCTATTTCATCGTCCCCTGAACCAAATGACATAAATATTAACTACATTATGAAACATTCCAGGCATATGAAATTGTGCAGAAGGATTTAATTTTCCAAAATTATAGAGTCCATGGACACCGCGTTATGAACACAACAATACAGGGCGGCTTTTTTCGACCCCCATTTTCTTGAAAACTCCTGTTGTAGTTATCTTCTCCATATAATTATATGAGAGGGCATATGCTACTCTTTAGAATACACTGCAAAAAACAGAGAAAAACTATATTTAAAATTTTAGTGTTGATGTCACACTTTTGGAACCAAGATCAAATTACCCCTCACATTCATAGTTACATACACAGGATATAATGGAAACCTAGTGTACATTCACAGATACATACTCAGGATATAAGGTGAACCTAATGTACATTCAGAAATAATCTGGCTGATTCTTCTACTTACAAACGGTGTGCGGTGTCCGAACTTGCTCCAAAACGTCACTTTACTCGTGTTTTTGTGTCCCGTCTTCTCATCAAAAGTGTCACACTCATCAAACGGTGGAGAGTAAAGGTGCAGGGACACAGCTTTGTCTGAGTGACTTGGGTTCTCCACTCGGTGCAGGCCAATATCATCTATAAATAGAACATGTTAATCAATAAACAATAATTGTGTTAATTAATACTATATTAATTTTATCTTTTACCTGATCCTCATGTCATCTTGTACACAAGAACCCCCTACCTGATCCTCAGGTCATCCCATACACAAAAATCCCCTACCTGATCCTCAGGTCAACCCGTTCACAAGAATCCACTACCTGATCCTCAGGTCACCCTGTACACAAGAATCCCCCAGTACACAAAATTCCCCAACTGATCCTTATGTCACCCCTTGCACAAGAATCCCCTACCTGATCCTCAGGTCACCCCGTTCACAAGAATCCACCCATACACAAGAATCCACTACCTGATCCTCATGTCACCCATTACACAAGAGTCCCCTACCTGATCCTCATGTCGACACATACACAAGAATCCCCTACCTGATCCGCACGTCATCCCATACACAATAATCCCCTACTTGATCCTCAGGTCACCAGTACACAACAATCCCCTACCTGATCCTCAGGTCATCCCATACATAAGAATTCCCTACCTGATCCTCATGTCACCCCATACACAAAAATCCCCTACCTGATCCTCATGTCATCCCTTACATGATCCTCAAGTCAACCTGTACACAAGAATCTCCTATCAGATCCTCAGGTCACCCTGTACACAAGAATCCCCTACCTGATCTCAGGTCATCCCGTAACACAAGAGTCACCTATCTGCTCATCAGGTCACCCTGTACACAAGAATCTCCTATCCGATTCCTCAGGTCATCCTGTACACAAGAATCCTCTGCCTGATCCTCAGGTCACCTAGTACACAAGAATCCCCTACCTGATCCTCGTGTCATCCTGTACACAAGAATCCCCTACCTGATCCTTATGTCATCTCGTACACAAGAATCCCCTACCTGATCCTCAGGTCATCCCATACACAAGAACCCCCTTCCTGATCCTCATGTCATCTCATACACAAGAATCCCCTATCTGATCCTCATGTCATCTAGTACACAAGAATCCCGTACCTGAACCTCAGGTCACCTCATACACAAGAATCCCGTACCTGAACCTCAGGTCACCTCATACACAAGAATCCCCTACCTGATCTTCAGGTCACTTGTACACAAGAATCCCCTACCTGATCCTCAGGTCACTTGTACACAAGAATCTCCTACCTGATCCTCAGGTCATCCCGTACACAAGAATCCCCTACCTGATCCTCTTGTTACCCCACACACAAACACTCACAAAACAATCCCCAACTCACTGCCTCACTACTGAATATTTGTACCTCCTGGATACAACCTATGCTGGGTCCTTCTTACCTCCTTCTTAACTATAGAACAAACCCAATTCTCCTGCTTGGGTCCATCACATACATGTTGCACTGAGGTTTCAGCAAGTTGATTGGCCAGTTGCTTCAGTGGAAGTTGAATGACATAACAGTTTGGCTAAGTGATAAATTACTATGAATTATGGGACAGGCATAGAATTCCCTGCTACTTGATTCAGAAGGTATCAGGGACTGAGATAAATCAGTTGTCCTTCTTAAATTTCGTGGGGGATCCTTCCACAAATGAGATTGTGCATTATTTTAAGTGTGAACTTGTCATGACATGGTATAAATCACATTTTTGTGAGGTCTCAAAAGCCCATATAAATATCCTCGTTGCCTTCAACCTACATTCAAAGTTTTGTCTCCAGTTTTTATTTCAGATGACGGGTGAACCTAGACAGCGGGCTGAGCATAATCTCCCTCTCTTTACCCTCCAACATGACCTGGATCTTATCTGATATATTACAAATGGATCCTCAATGCTGGAATTACTTACCTCAAACATTAACATTAACAGCAGTCATTAATATCATTTACAATAGGATACGTATCACGAGTCAGGTATCCAGATACGAGATACAATGCAATACCGCGTATTATTTAAAATGTGATGAAATTCAAGAGTATCTTTAACATTAAGTAAAATATATATATACAGTCAAACCTGTCTGAAGCAGCCAGTTGGGTGAAGGAGAAAATGTGACCTTTTAAGACAGGTGGCTGCTTAATAGAGGTGGCTGCTTACACAGGTTTGACTGTACAGTGTCACCTTCTTAACGGATCATTACAAAAACTCAGTTTTTAGGATTGATGATTTTTAACAAATAGTACCCTTCACTCTAGAGTGCTAATTGTATATTGAAGTAAACACAGTACTGAAAATGCTTTCTTCTATGTTGGACAACACATTTAGTTGGTTACTTGCTGTATTGCAATACAGCCAATACAGGCAAAGCCCAATTACAATACGCTGTATTGGTATGAGGAATATTGCAATATATCAATATTTCTATATATTGCTTCAGCCCTATCAAATACACTAGTTTGTAATCTTAATTCAGCTCAACGACACTATAAATAGCATTTTTTTTCCTAATCCAAAGTAACAAAACAAAATTTCCAATTTCAAAAATGTAAAGAAAACAAAGAAATATTTAGTGGAAAAATTTGGAGATTTTTTAATATTATGACTTTGATGTAGTCTTTTACAAGAACATCACATTTTTTATACATTTACTATACATTACACATATATTGTTATGTATAGTGAAGGAACTTCTGCTATGTAACTTTCCCAATTTCTTTAGAAATAAGGCATAACCCCTCCCAAAAGTGCAAGCAAGAGCTCTGTATAGCAAATGGACCCTCGATATTGGAACTATATACCTTGTACCTTAATGTAACACAACGAGAAATATATGCAGCCAGTCCAGGACTCGAAACCCGGGACCCTTCACTTACAGGGCAAATGCTCTACCGACTGAGCTAACCGAACCACTTACATACATTTCTGTCCTAGTAGGTTATGTACAGTCCGTGGCATAATCCCTCGCAAATTTGGAATTCGTCCCCGAATTTTCTCTATAGAGACCAGAGAATCATGTGAATCTTTCTCGGAATATAATTATATAAGTCACAGTCCCTCGTTGGGCGCCAAATGTAACAGGACGAGAAATATATACAGCCAGTCCTGGACTCAAACCCGGGACCCTTGCTTACAGGGTGAATGCTCTACTGACAGAGCTAACCGAACCGCTTACATACATTTCTCTCCTAGTAGTTACGTACAGTCTGTGGCATTAACATTACCAGCAGTCATGAGTATCACTAGTTTGTGACCTTCACTCAGCACAAAGACACTATAATGACCTAAATAACAGTTTAACCAGCTTACAAAGGAATTTGATCACAATCATTATGTGTACAGGTGTATGCTAAACTACATTTTTAATGCTATAGCACTTAAATTTGAAGACAAGATTAGATATCAATTTGATCTAAAAAAGTTTTCTTTACATGACATAATAAATAAGAACATTGCAAAACAATGTGTAGGCACAACTGAAAGGGTTAGGGGCCATGCTTCCCTGAAAAAAAAAAAATGAGCTAGACTGTCGTAGCTGCATTTTGGCGTGTATGTGTTATGTTTTAAGGGGCCTGGTAATCCTTAATATTAACCTTGAAATCACTGTTTTATAACCAAATAAATTTTATGTTTTAATGTTCACTATATAAAAGATTAAAATGAAGTAGCACTGGGTTCGATTTTTATTGCATTTTTGCTATTTTTATTCTCAGAAAAAAGTGTTGGCACGTGCCTACAGTGCCTATAGGAAGCTACGCGCCTGGTAAGAGATACCTGGGGTTATTCCTTATCCAAAAACAATGTATGCATTAATTCATGAGAATCAGCCCAAAATTGTTTTTTGCTGACTTTCACGATATCTATGACAGTTTGGCGACATTGTTCACCTACAGATTTAGGGTTACTAGGCACCAACAGAAATTTTTATTGTATGGTGTTTAGCATCATTTCAACAATTTTTCAGTCGCGACAGTGTCTACTTGAGACAGTATTCTGAGCGCCGTCACACTGGCCTATCATGCCGCAGACACATGGTAAGATACCCCACCCAGTCACATTATACCGCACCGGGCCAACTAGACCTAGAAGTTTCCTCTAAATGCTGAGCTTCAAGCAATGAATCCAGGGGTCATGAGTTCAAATCCCCTGCCCGGCAACAGTCTCCGTGATGATTGATATATTTGACATTGTGTCTCATTATCATTCGTCTCTCACCACTGATTCAAGTGGGAAAGTTATCAGTTACTTGCCGAGATGGTGTGTGCTCAAGTACTGGTTAATCCCAGGAAACAGTGGTTAGGTTAACTAATCGTCTGTTAGCCATGGATGGCATAAAAATGACGCTAAATATTCAATCAATCAATCAATTCAAGCAAGGAAGCTTCTAGTACCATTTTTAAAGTCTTTGGTATGACCCGGTGGGGGATTGAACCCACGATCTTCTGATATACCACTGGTTCAGGCTGCGGTATCAACAGAAATTTCATATGTACTCCAGTTTTCATCATTCTGGTGTAACACAAGCAATCTCATATTAAACATTACGTGTGACACATCATCATGTCATGCTGATCAACTGAGCCATATGTTTTTGAAATGTATCCATAGGTGACAAAGATACAGACCAGACACAAAATCACTAAAAGTGTTTTCAAACAAAGTTAAACTGTGACCTTGACCTTTGAAGTGGGAGTCTGGGTGTTATATGCGACACGTTGTCATATTATGTTGATCAATTGTAGCAAGTATTTATAAAACTTATCTATGCATGACAAAGTAACAGGTCAGGACATGAAATACTGGACAGAAGGACGGACGGACACTGCGATTACCATATGCCACCCAAAAAATTTGGGGTCATAAAAATCTTACTTTTTTGGATGCTGATCTATTTTTTTTTCATTTAGATGATCAATATTATGGTAGCATAACTGGTAAAAAGACAAAAGGTCTGCAATTGACTGGAATTCTTGACAGTCTTTGATGATGCCAAATAAATTTGTGAATTAAATTTGAAGTTGTGAAAAAGGTCACATCAGCTGACATCAGTCCCTAAAAACTTCGTAAAGTTAAAAATAATTCCTCCGCAAGTAACTGATAACTATCTCACTTGAATCAGCCATGAAAGACCCTTGATAATGAGATGAAATATTGTATATCACCGAGACTGATCAGATGTATATTAATCATCACCGAGACTGATCAGCTGTATATTAATCATCACCGAGACTGATCAGATGTATATTAATCATCACCGAGACTGATCAGCTGTATATTAATCATCACCGAGACTGATCAGATGTATATTAATCATCACCGAGACTGATCAGCTGTATATTAATCATCACCGAGACTGATCAGATGTATATTAATCATCACCGAGACTGATCAGCTGTATATTAATCATCACCGAGACTGATCAGATGTATATTAATCATCACCGAGACTGATCAGATGGGGATTCGAAATCAAGACCCCTTGATTAATAGTCAAATACACTAACCAGTCTGGCGTCAGATCAGGCGTCAGATCTGGCATCAGGTCTGGCGTCAGGTCTTGCCTGGTGTCTTCCGTACTGATACAAGAGGCTCCAAATTTACATCTTTGTTTATACTAGGATATAGCCATTAATGTCAGATAATGTAAGACAGGAACACAGCAGCTGGGATTTTGAATAGTATCAATCAATATCCAGGTTAACAATGTCATAACAAAAGGTCAGCTAGCTTTGTGTATATGGGCAAAGGATCCATACACATGCCTACCAATCGCACAGCCCACATTGTCATACAACATCGACGTTTTAAGGTGAGGGATTTTTGGTTCCGCAGGCTTGGGAGCCGATTTGAGGAATTTTACATTCCCTACGGAGGCCACTTTATTATAGTTTTAACTATGTTAGTTTAGGTAGTCTTATTTTTAAAGCTTAAAAACTGAAATTACACGACTTTTCTTAATTCATTATATGAATGTATATATAACTTTGTGTATACGAACAAGAATGTATGAGTTGTATATGTATATAAACATCACTGATACGAAGAACGTAAACAGACAGTTTGTTCTTATTTGTATAGCACCCCTGCGTTGTAAAGTATCCGCTTCAACGGCTTGCTTTGTACTGTATTTTTCTTCATAATTTGTCATAGAATGGCCGCCTTTTTGCGTAATTTTCTGGGTACGTAAATTATATTATATGATCTACACTCGGAAAGTTCCTATATAAAAACAGGGTTTGTCTGCTTGAAACTATGACAGAAGATGAACGTCAGGTGCCCCAATTTGGTCAATTTTTGGAGCACTTCAGAAGTACTCACACATTCATTAAATGACTAATTCAGCTTTATTTCCGTCAACTGTATGTTTGTTTAACTTATCATCCGATGATAATTCTTCGATTTTCGAAACAAAGTTTAAGTTAAAGACTTCTGTGAAAATATTGAACTTTTTCCATGAAATTCACCAATTTGACCCCCCCGTAACCGGAAACCCCCCGTCTTAAAACGTTGTGCGATTGGTAGGCATGATACAGGAATCATGATAGGAATCTACTTAAATAATTACCATACAAAGGATTTCCCCTAATAAACGCACCACCAATTTGGGTCCGAAAAATAGAAATAATTCTATGGCAATCCTACTTCTTTTTAATGCGAAGTGCTTGCAGAAGGACAGAGGTCTTTCTCCACCAGTTAAACTGGATATGCCATATATAACCTTAAATGTGTTCAAAATGGCATTGAAAGCCTATTAAAAAAAAGATTTGTATCTTTTATATTTTACCTCCATAATGAGGCACACTTTTGCTTCAATTTTTTAATTTAAATTCCCATTATCAAAACTTTTATGATAATACTATTGTCAATTATTTCTCAACTTAAAAGCAAAACAAATAAGTTTGTATTGAATTCAGGAATTCACTTTCAGAAAACAGATCAAACCTTTTTTAACATTTGTCATTTCTATATATTGATCACTGTGCAAGAAACTTTGGTACTCATTCTATACTGAATGGACAGCAGCTACCACTTGCAACTTTTTTTCCTTTCTTGCGAAAACGGATTCAATAATTATGAAATTATTGTCAAATTAAATAATACAGACTTGGTGCATATTCATGTTACTATTTTACGATTACATACAGAACAATATGCTCTACTTATCACGGGTCGCTATTTATTATATTAAAACATTATTGAGCTATCGATTACACAAAATTTGATAATCACTTATGGATCATGGTTTTATGCTACATTATAAAATATTCGTGCCCTAGTATTTGTAGTTTCAGAGAAGATGTGATTACTTCATTAGCGTTCCTTATCAGGGACCGTCTAGTAATTTTTGACCAATGAACTTTATTTTCAATCTGAAAGGTCCAAAAAAAACAAAATCACAAGGGTACGATAGCGAAAGCAGTTGCCCAGCTTTTGGAATATGTTTTACTTTTAACCTATATAAATAAGCATATGAACATTTCAAAACAACTACACATCCCCTAACCTCTGGACGCTCCAAAACCAACCACTGAACACTTCCAAACCACTGAACTCTCCAAACCACTGAACCATTCCAAACTGCTGAACCTTTCCAAACCAATGAACCCTTCCAAACCACTGAACACTCCCAAACCACTGAACACTCCCAAACCACTGAACACTTCCAAACCACTGAACACTCCTAAACCACTGAACACTTCAAAACCATTGGACACTTCCACACCGCTGAACATTTTCAAACCGCTGAACACTCCCAAACCGCTGAACACTCCCAAACTGCTGAACACACCCAAACCGCTGAACACACCCAAAATGCTGAACATTCCCAAACCACTGAACTCTCCCAAACCACTGAACACTCCCAAACCACTGAACACACCCAAACTGCTGAAAACTCCCAAACCACTGAACACTTCCCAACTGTTGAACACTATTCCATTCAGATCATGTAGCAGGTTTAACTATCAATCCAGAGTCACAAGTTACTGTGATTCAAGTGGGAAAGTTATCAGTTACTTGGGAAGATGGGTGTGATCTGGTATTAGTTAACCTTTCAGGATACCAGGAAAGAGCGGTTAGATTAACTGACTGTCTGTTAGCCCTCGATGGCATAATTATAATGATGCTAATATTTCAAACAAACCAACAAACTGCTGCCTATAGATCACACACATTATTCATAAATAATTTATTAGACTGTAGAATAATTAATTTACCACTGATATAAGTCACTTGATTTCTGTCGTATTTATTCACTTCCCTGGACCTCATTGCCTGTTCTTCTTGAGAATCGGAGGGCCATTCAAACAGTTCTTCCTGTACGGAACCGTCCAGGACCTTCATAAAACAGTGAGAGTTGGCGTGGGAGTGAATGCTTGAACCCTGGGCCTCATTCCAGCAGAGAATCATCAAATTGAATTTGTCGTTTCCACAATCTACCAGGTTCCGGGTATATCTGAAAATAAGCAAACATGAAAATAAAAATATTATCAAAAATTGCATTGGGCCGTTCTTAAAAAAAAAATTGATGTGCTCCTACCTAATGGCAGCTACCCAAACTTTTTACTGACTTTCAAAAATTTCAATTTTTTTATGATTTCTGTCCATATTTGTTTATCCTTTTACTTCATATAGAAGCCTTTGGACAATCTAATATTGAAAGCATCAATTCACTATATATCAGAGTGGAAAACAGTGCAGGAAGTGTTCAGATTGCTTGTAACAAGCAATCTGAACTCTTCTTGCACTGTTTTCGAAGGCTTTCTATGATTGGTGCGGGAAAACACGTATCTATGGAGTAAAGGGTTAAAATAATAAAGATAAAATGAAAATTTTGCAAAAAATAATAAATTAGCTACCTACCTACCCATATAAAAAATAGCTAAAGCACAGCACACAAAAAAATTAAGTTTGGCCTTAGCCGCTATTTGTAACATCTGCACTATCAAATCCCATTGGCAAGTTAAATAACAAGTTAAATTGACGGAAAATTTGCCACTCAGAGAATCTCACTGTGTAACATCGAACCACATCAATGAGGAATTATATTGCTCAGTCTGAAGCACAGACATAAGAATTTTGCTCTTCCATTTTCCATGATACGATTTCATCCATTATCTTAACCCTTTACTTCAAATAGACGACTTTGGACACCTCTAATATAGACGACTTTGGACACCTCTAATATAGACGCCTTTGGACACCCCTAATATAGAAGGCTTTTGAATTATTTGGTGAATTATGTTTATATTAACTGACAGAGTGGAAAACAGCGCAGGAAGTGTTCAGATTGATCATTACGAGCAATCTGAACTCTTCCTGCACTGTTTTCAAAGGCCTTCTGTGATTGGTGAGGGAAACTGAAAGGTTACTAGTACTTGAGTACATCCCATCTCCGCAAATAACTGTCCCACTTGAATCAGCGGTGAGAGATGAATGCTAATGAAATGCAATGTCATATATCAATCGTAACAGAGACTGTTGCCGGGCAGGGATTCAAACTCACGACCTCTGGATTGATAGTCAGATGCGTTACTGACTGAGCTAATCGGACCCAGCTTGGTATATATGATAACCTCATGTTATCTAAGTTGCACATCAGGAAAAATCGCTTTAAATGTCTACAATAATCCAATAAGTTTTAAAATGTCTATAAAATATCTCAATATCATCATTACACAAATAAAATAAAACACAAATAAATAAGTATACACTAATAAAAAATAGTGTGTTTTTACTGCATTTTAGTAGATAAATTATAGACATTTCTCAGTGAATTAATTTTTGTTGTATTTTGGTATAAGGCCATAATAAATTAATTGCTAAATTATCATCCCCGCCCGCCCCATAATTTTCATGCCACCCAACCTGTTTTATTTTCAAAAAAAGAAAATAAAAATAAAAAAAAAATAAAATCCTCCCGCCCTCCCCGTTTTTAAGAAAAATTTGGATGATAATCTACAGCAATTAATTCATAATGGCCTGATCACTGTTTACAGTGTTGATAATTTTTTGTGACCACACAACCTGAGTAACAACTCATGATGAAACTACAGTCAAATCTGTCTTAAGCAGCCAGTCAAGGGAAGGAGCAAAAGTGGCCTTTTAAGACAGGTTGTTGCTTAATATAGGTTAATTTACTCTGAAAGCATGCAAATGGAAAAATAGAAACTATGGTTGCTTAAGACAGGTGGCTGCTTAATAGAGGTGACCGCTTACACAGGTTTGACTGTAACTGTTCATTTCAACAGAGTCGGCATTTATATAAAATTTTATTTTCTGTTCAATTGTTTCAATCATTTGCGAAGTCAAAATTTGATCATATTTCCAGTTTCCTCTAGTCACTAAATGTTCGACATGATGTCACAATATAAAATAAAATCCCTTGACATGCGGCCAAGATTAATAAAGTGTTCGTTTGCCACTTCCAGCCAACCCAAAACAATCCCACCAGTCAAAAAACTTTTGGGGGAGTCCAATTTTTTTTTTTTTAAATATTTTTTTGGTGTTCGTTAAAAATAATCCCGGTCATTATACATGTCCGTAAAAAGATTCTCTGTTTGATACAAAAAAAAACAGCCCATACATGGTACGTCAGTCGGATGTGGCAAACAAGCAATTTTTAAGGGCGGCCTGACAGAAATCTAATAGTAACCAGAGATGCTGATGAGACCATCCTTAAAAAATAAATTGTTTGCCATGTTCCTACCTACTCATTCGAAATTGCAGCTACCGTAACTTTTTATTTGACTTTCAATGCATTAAAACATTTTTTTCCATGATTTCTGTCCATTTCTCTTTAAATTGACTATGTAAAATTAAAATTCAATAAAAAAAATAAAATTAGCTACCTAAGTCACAAACATGAAAAATACTGGGTCGAAGCAAACAAATATTTTTTAAGGATGGCCTAAGATAAGTAATCACTATCCAATGTCATACTGCTCAATGGCCTTCAGCTTGTCATTTGGACTCCTGGGATGAGACAGATACAACAATATGTAACAATATGTCACCAGTATGATGGATGTGACCTGAACATAATCCTCATGAGTGGGTGTTGCAGTATAGGAAGAGGAGATTTGAAACTTCACAGAGTATATTATGTTGCAGTTTTAAGCTGAATTTGTTTAGGACTGGTATATAGGGGGAAAAGTATTTCTTTAAGGCCATGATAAATTAATTGCTAGATTATCACCCCAAATTTTCATGCCACCCCGACCCTTTTTATTTTCATAAAAAATAATTAAAAAATAAAAAATAAAATCCCCAATATACCACGACCTAAGCGCTTCCATGTAGGTTAACCGTTTACTTCATAAAGATGCATTTCGGCGACCCTACCACCTGGTAGGGTCTAGGCGGCATGAAAATTAAAGGGCGGGTGGGGATGATAATCTAGCAATTAATTTATCATGGCCTTATCTGTGTCATTTATTTCTTTAATGCATCAGGTACCAGAGTTTCATAAAGTGGATCTTAAATCATTATACTGCAACAGGCTGTATACATTATTAATATAATAAAAGGACGATTGCATCAAGTTAATACAATGAATACTTGAATCAGTGATGACAAATTTTATAATATACACCTCCTAAAATGGTATATTATGCCCTTTCTCCAGTGAGTGAGTACTACCCCCACTCGTTTACCAGTTACTTGCAGAAGGATGGTGGTTCTACTCAGATTCATTCTGAGGGTTCTTCTACCAATAAAACTGGAGATGCCATATATCCGGTAACCTGAAATCTGTTGAAAATGGAGTTAAACCCCATTCCAAACAAGAAATGTCACTAGTAAGTGTAGCATGCCCCCCCAAAGAGTAATGGACTGATGTTTCAGACTAGACATGCAATTTCATGTTTTTTACATTAAAGTGTGACCTTGACCTTTGTGTAACCTTGACCTTGACATATGATGTAATGGTCTGGGTATTTCAACAGTTAAATGCTGCTGAAACATCATCATGACATGCTGATCACTTGTGTCAAGCTATTTTAAAATCCTTAAATGTAAGACAAAGTCACAGATCAATTGTTGATAAATTGAGCCAAGCCATCCATGTATGATAAAGTTAAAGGACGGACTTGAAATCTCAAACAGATTCAAAGTGTTGTCATACATACTAAAAGTGTAACCTTGACCTTGAGGTATAGGTCTAGGTCTTACTTATGACACGCCGTCATGTCATCTTGATAAATTAAGCCAAGTTAAAGGCAAAGTCACAGACCAGACACACAATATCAAGCAAATTGAAAGTGTGACCTTGATCTTTGAGGAAAGGTTCTGTGTCTTACATGCGACACTTAATTATGTCATGTTGATCAACTGAGCCAAGTGTTTTAAAATTTATCCATAGATGACAGACTGGACAAGAAATGTCAAAATGACTGAAAGTGTTGTCAAACAAAGTTAAATTGTGACCTTGACCTTTGAAGTGGAAGTTTGGGTATTAAAGGGTACCGCACGTCAGAATATAAATGGCTATTTATCGTTAAATAGACATGTAAATAACACAAAAATCAACAAATTTTAATTGTACGAAATTTATCAAATGAGAAAAATGACATTAAATATCATGATTTCAAGCGTTTCCTAAATGCTATGGGCGCCGCCATTTTGTAGCTCTTTTGTGATGGAGGTATTCGGTGACGTCATAACTGCACTTCCGTTCTAGTTATCGCGCAAATTGTATTGTGTCGTTAGTGACTGCTCTCTACTGAAACTCTTATGTATATACACTAATATACGTAATCAGTTTATATACAGATATACAGTGCATTAGTGAACATCGAAGGTAGACAATTAAACGCGAAAACGATTCTGAATTGAAGGACTTAACCCATTAAACATTGTTTTCTCCAGCGGAATAAGTGGGTGGAGTAATGCGATATGTTTTGTGGGCAGTGTTGTTTTTAGTTTTCCTAATATGTGATTTCACATTGCCTCAGTGTCAAGCTTCTGGTGACATCACGCGCAAAACGCCTTTATACTTTGGGGTAGGACTTAAGATTGTAGAATGAAGCGTACCAATGCCTTGGCGTACTACTATCCAAGGATACAATTTCTGATGATTTCAGTACGAAGATGACCATATGCGACATACATATAAACTTAGTGTATATTATCAAGTGGGAAGCTCTTAAAAATGTGCTTATAACATATAGCTCAGCTGATTTCTGAAATTTAATTTGTAATTTTATATACTCTTCCAAAATATTGTGAAATTGATATATCAAACTTTCACAATATTATAATTGCAGGCTGTTTGAACAGGTGTGATAATCCAATTAACAATAAAAACAAAGGTTAATGCCAAAACATAAGGTGTGAAAACGACATGGTATCTAAAAGTTGTTATTAAAATACAAATTAAGGCCAATTAATTGTGACAGGCCCGATTAGCTCAGTCAGTTAAGTGTCTAACTATCAATCCTGGTGTCTCGAGTTCGAATCCCAACCCGGCGACAGTCTCTGTGATGACTGACATACAACATTGTGTCTCAATATCATTTGTCTCTCACTGCTGATTCGAGTGGAAAAATTATCAGTTACTTGCGGTTGTTGGGTGTGCTCGAGTATTGGTTAACTTTTGCAGGAAACAGTGGTTAGGTTAACTGAACATCTGAACAGTAAACCCTCGATGACAAAAATTGATGCTAAATATTCAGTCAACCATTAATTGTTCATAAACTCATTTTATTAATTTTATAATCAATAGGCAATTTAGTTTATTGATATATGGCTTTTTCACAGTCAACTACGTCATTATTCTTGAATAGACATTTGAACTACCTCTACTTCGCAATGAAAAAAGATAAAGTAAAACCTTTGTTCCTTTATTTATTCATTAATACATGAAAAGTTTTTTTTACTGTTAAAATAGTGTTCTGGTATACAATTTATGAAAAACATTCATAAAATCATATAACATCATTTTTTTACTTGTAAGTTTGCATTGATATTGAAACCCTAATTAACTGAAAATGTTTAAATTAGTAATAAGACATAATACTATGTGATATAACATCCTGTCATAAACCCTGGGGTCATTAAACCTGGGGTGATCACGCTTATTAGGGTACAATATGCACAATGTGGCAGGGTATTTCTCATTACCACATGGTGTGAATGTGGTGTTGGTGAATTATGAAAGCTCAGCAGGGTGCCAGTAGCTGGACAGTAACATACACTTTGTGCAATATGCCTGTAGACATTATATTTCATATGACACTCCCTATAAGGAGACACATTCATATATGTTCAGAGAACTGGTAGAATAGATAATCATCATATATCAAATTGGGTAGTAACACCATTTGAATAACCAAAAGACAGTGCCAGTTATGTAAAACAACACAAAAAAAAAAACCCAACTCATTCATGCTTCATCTAAATTTACTAAAAAGGATATGAAATCAAAATTTTATCAGCCATTTCTCAGTACGCAACAATGGCCGCACCAGCTAAACACGATAAGAAAAGAGATATAATATTATTTCTTATTCTCTCTTAGACAGGTAAATATATGTAACAAAACATTTTCCCTTAAATTCCATTCTTGGTCTAATTAGTGTTTTTTTTTTTGATAATGTATTGACTGAGTAGCAAACAGTATATACCCTGATAGTACAGCATGAATGTGCAGGCTCGCCTGGATCTACATCAACACTGACGGCAATAATTACTTTTTTATCAAGCTAAGGGTAATTTTACTATTTTGAAAAATTCAATCATCAATGTCAGGCTACATGATAAGATGTCAGAGTTGTGATTGATGGGTTTCGGGTTTGATCTCTGGTTCATGATCGGTGTGACTGTTTAACAGTTATCATCTTTTTGGGTGAAAACTTCATAAGACATTGCTGTGACATCTCTGTATTATTTCTGTGATACATTCTAAATCTTCTAAATTTCCAATAGTGTGAAATTGCATCTGCAGCACGTATTTTCGTCAGACGAAAGCATCATTACAGTTTTCGCAGCTGCAAAAATCTTTCACGTGTGTGAACAACTGTGCCGTCTCACTATTTCTCTCGTCTTCTAATTCATTTAACTCTGGTTCTGAAAATTCTGGTTCAAAGTTGTAGGCCACAAGTCCTTCTCCGTTACTAAAATCCATTTTATTATTCTTGCGAGTACTTTTGCCGGTGACTATAATTGCACGTTTCTACATCTGCTGTAGCGTATAAATCAATTATGTTTTAAACCGGAAGTGCAGTTATGACGTCACACAGGTATCCAATATGGCGACTTCCACCATAAAGTCGATGTGCGAAAATGACCGTTACAAAACGAGCTGATATATCTTTATGGACTCGAATTTATGCATAATAATACTATTAATAGAAAGCTGAACTCATAGCTATTCATATTATCCTGTTTTATACACAGGGTTGCGTTCCCCTTTAAGTGCAACACGTCGTCATGTTATGTTGATCATTTATTTATAACAAGTATTTATAAAAATCCATCTCACATGACAAAATTGCCGGCCGGACACGAAATCTAACACAGACTCAAAGTGTTGTCAAACTCAAATTGTGACCATGACCTTTAATATGGGTGTGGGTCTTACTCGCAACACGTCGTCATGTTATGTTGATTAATTGTAGCACGTATCATTAAAATCCATCTATGCATGACATAGTTAAAGGCCGGACTCAAAATCTCACAGACTCAAAGTGTTGTTAAACAAACTTAAATTGTGACCTTGACCTTTAAAGTTCAAGTGTGGGTCTTACTCGCGACACGTTGTCATGTTATGTTGATCATTTGTAGCAAGTATTTATAAAATCCATCTATGCATGACAAAGTTACAGGCCGGACACGAAATCTCACACAGACTCAAAGTGTATTCAAACAAACTCAAATTGTGACCTTGACATTTGAGTTACGGGTGTGGGTCTTATTCGCTACACGTTGTCATGTTATGTTGATCATTTGTACCAAGTATCAACAAAATCCATCCATGCATTTTGGGGGGGGGGGGGGGGGGGGATAAAAACACAACAAAAAAATCACTATCCATCCCCACCCCCCACAGCTGAGTTAATTATCATAAAGGATTACTTTCCCATTGGTTGGAATCAAGGACACTTTAACCCTTTACTCCATAGATACGTGTTTTACCGCACCAATCACAGAAGGCCTTTGAAAACAATGCAGGAAGAGTTCAGATTGCTCATAATGAGCAATCTGAACACTTCCTGTACTGTTTTCAACTCTGTCAGTTAATATAAACATAATTCACCCATTGCTGATACGTGGTGAATTAATGCTTTTAATTTGGAAGAGTCCCAAGAAAATGCTTATGAATCAAGGACACTTAAAATCAATATACAGTAACCATGGCAACAGGCAGTAGAAATAATTAACAATGAAACCAGGAAGACTTCCTCATCTAGCAATAGTATTTAATTCTTTACCTGATGAATATTCATATGAGACTCTGTCTACTAGGAATATTTAATAAGATACAATTTTACATAAGCACAATTAAAAGAGCAGGAAGATTACTACCTCAGCCAACAGTATAAGGTCATATCTACAATATTTTATTAGCAAACAGAGATCTGGGTCTACTGTTTGTAAAGGTCGTAAGAAGTCGTATATATGGAGTAATGGGTTAATATAGGTGTCTGTTTTACAGACTGGATCTCATGTGTTATAGCCACTAATTAATTATCATTTTTAAAATAGTTTAATCGAATATTATTGGATCAATGTAGTTTATACATTATGTCAGTAAATTGGGAATTATAATAATAATCTTTACATGTATGTAAATAGGTAAAAGGTCCACATTTATGGGAGTTTAGAGGGCACATAAGATGAGTGCCAGCCTTTCAAAAATATAGCATAAACAGGTCTAAAAATAGAGATGTTAACATGGTTTATGTATATCTGTCCATGAGCATGAACAACGTGACTTGTATATGAATTAGCTGTCATTTTTATGTCAATTAGTGGGCAACAGTTTCAGTTTTAGTGTTGGATTGGAGAGAGAGAGGTCTGGGTTTTTAGGTAGGAAAGCCACGAATGTATATGCTAGGAGACAAGATAAGATATTTGTCTGAACTATGTTTTGAAGTGTATATCATGTTTAAGTAGTGACCAATACAGTTTAAATAAAAGATGTAATAATGTAAAAATAAATATATATCGAAAAGAAACTGCGCTTTATGAGTAGTTTGCTCAGAAACAGAAAAAAAGCAGAGCTAAACATAAACTTTTAACCAAACCTAAACTAAACATAAAACTTTAACCAAACACGAACTAAAAATAAAACTTTAACCAAACCCGAACTAAACATAAATCTTTAACCAAACCCTAACTAAACATAAATCTTTAACCAAACCCGAACTAAACATAAAACTTTAATCTAAGGTTTAAGAGCTCAATGTATGTAAATTTTGTTAAGTTAGCTATATATATCGTTTGTATAACATGATATAAATGTGTTTATGAAGTTAAGTCACCGTAACATGAGTTGTTTGTTCAGAAACAGAGAAAAGGCAGAGTTAACCATAAAACTTTAACCAGCTGACGCCGACAACGACGCCAACGATGACGCCAGGGTTATGTCAATAGCTCCTCATTTTTTTTCAAAATGACGAGGTAAAAAAATATAAATACATAAATATAAAATCGGGAAGGGGCAATTTTTTAAATATTATTTTTATATTATCTTTCAGCCTAAATTGGTGTCTGTTTTTATTTATTTATTTAACTGTCCCAGATACCTATTGAGCTCCACTAGAATGTTGACAAGGAAGCAACTATTCAATGGCCTAGGCTTTATCCAATTTCAAAAACAACTCGGGTCGAAATCAATACATTTTTGTATTTACATTATATTAACACAGGTGATATTTTCAACATGAGAACAAATAATGTTTGCAGTCAACAAAACATTTATTTGAAATTGATAATTTTGACCTCGAATGAAAAAAACATATCTGTATCAGCAGTAGGAGGTAAATGGCAGCATTCTTACCATACTTACAAAAAACAAACAAGTAGAAAGACTTATTGTAATAAACAAAAACAAACTTAGGTTACACAAAATTAAATTAGGAAATCCTCTTAACTTCTATATCTTATCTCTTCTCCTTTTGTTCTCTTCAATTTTTTTTGTATTGATATAATTAATGTTTCGTAATTTATATATATACAGTTACTCTATAATGTGTTAAATTTCAAAATCATCGTTTATATTGATACCTGAACAACGTGTGTATAATATTGTATTATGTCTTACATTAAATAAAAGATATTTATCACAACAACAAAAAAGGAGGTAAAAATGGGATCTTTCTAATGGTGGCTGAACATCATTTTCAACATACAGTCAAACCTGTCTTAAGCAGTCAGTCAAGGGAAGAAGCAAAAGTGGCCTTTTAAGACAGGTTGTTGCTTAATACAGGTTAATTTGCTCTCAAAGCATAGGCATGGGAAATAGCAAATGTGGCTGCTTAAGGCAAGTGGCTGCTTAATAGAGGTGACCGCTCTGTGGTGACAGGTTTGACTGTATTTCAGGTCATAACAATCATTATCTAATAAAAAAAATTATTGCATGTCCAGTTTTATTGGTGGAGGAAGACCTCTGAATCAATCTTAGAAGAACCACCATTGTTCCACAGGTAACTGTGGCAAACTTTCTCACATAATGTTTTTGGAGCAAGTGGGATTTAAACCTACAATGTAAGCTGTGACAGGTAAGTTATCTTGATATGACATCTCAAGGCCACTCAGTGGAGCAAGTGGTCCAGTGGTAGAGCACCAAACCCATGATCAGAGGGTCGTGGGTTCAATCCTCTGCCACAGCTATGTGTGGTGTCCTTGAGCAAGACATATTTTTTTCGCATATGCTTAGTACTGGTTTTAACCGGGAAGACTTTGAGCGTGATTTTCTTAAGTTGTAAGAACTTGTTTCACAATCGAAGTAAAATAAATATGTTTAAACTGAAACCACTCGTCCTCTGAAAAATCTCAAATACCATTTTAAACATTGTTAATTGTCTCAATAACTAGGCTTATTATGGCCACATAACATAAAACATGAGTGTAGCTGTTGAAAAAATCCTGATAATCAAGGGCATTACTAAGGCCATCATAAATTGCTAGATAATCATCCAATTTTTTGTTTAAAATGGGAAGGGCGGGAAGATTTCATTTTTTATTTTTAAACTTTTTGATGTTTTTTATCTTTGTTGTTTTTTTTTTGTTTTTTTTTTTATGAAAATAAAATGGGTCCGGGCGACATGAAAGTTAGGGGGCAGGCAGGGAGCGATAAGTCTACAACAACCAATTCTTTATGAATTCCCCTGTCTAATTACCCAATGGATGCAAATAAACCCGCACGGTTCAGGTTCTATTTGTGTAATGCCACAGTTTTTCTGAGATTGGTTTGGTCTCATACTAAAAACAATTACAAATACAACTATTTGTATAATGCTAGTTTTTCTGAGATTGCTTTGGTCTTTTACTAAAAACAGTTACATGAGGAGTCAAACTGCTGAGCACCAAACGAGGAGTCTAACTGCTAAGCACCAAGGGAGGAGTCTAACTGCTGAGCACCAAGCGAGGAGTCTAACTGCTAAGCACCAAGCCAGGAGTCTAACTGCTGAGCACCAAGCGAGGAGTCTAACTGCTGAGCACCAATCAAGGAGTCCAACTGCTGAGCACCAATCGAGGAGAACCATCTGGCTGAGAATCAAACCCACAACCTTTGGCATGTGAGTCGGACACTCTACCATAAGAACACCATTGCAGTTGTGCATTTTAAACTTATGAAGAAAGTAATATTAGTGATACTGAATCATTTTTAACCACATACAAATGAATTTGACTGCTCAGACAAATTTTTTAGTAGTTAATATACTGCTGGTTATTTATTTTAGCTTGATTGCGTAGAAAGCTTAAGCCTACAGTTATGACCTGTTTCCTGACTAGAACTTGAGTAATAACTACTGAGTGCTGGTTTTTTTTTTGAGGATCAAGCTGGGAATCAAACCCACAACCTCTGGCATGAGCGGCCAACATTGAATAATCAACTACATTTAATCCTAACCCAAAAGGGCGCTGGAAAAAACTACCAATACCACAAAACCTATACTATAAAACATAAAAGGGATATTTTTTCAGTTTAAGGGTACTGCCTTCTTGTATCACATCTCACATGATAAAAAATAATTTCCAAATTTTGCTCCACCTTTTTGTACTAATTCAAGGTTTTAAAAACACGCCTTTAAATAAATCAAACAAGAAATCTAAACAGAATAAAGATGAACATGAGAAAAGAAATATAGATACACTGGACTGTTATTTCACCCCAATGGTGCAGTAAGGTACCAAGTGCCATCTAGGTACCTTATTGCACTAATGGGGCGATTTAATCTTTAAATAAGCATTTTGAAGAATGTGTTTGAAGTTGAATACTTCAAAACGCTGACTGAAAATAAATTATACACCCAGTGAGTCTGGAGACCTGAATGGTTCTCCATACTGAAAATATATCATACGCCCAGTCTGGAAATCCGAATGGTTCTCTTAAGTATTGCCTGAATATGCATGATATTTTGCATTAAATAATCCATAATATCAAAAACAGGCTAAATGTTGTCCGACTTTTGCAACTTAGCATATGCAGTGCCCAAACCCATATTAATGCCTATATCTATTATATAATACTGGTATGGCAAATGATATAAAAATATGCAAGACCACACATTTTTTATGCTGTTGCTTTATCATCAGCATAATTGAACTAAATATCTGTAAGTCAGTGTATAATGATATATAATACATTCTATAATTTGTTTATATCCTTCAAAATCTATTTATTGCTGTCTATGCTAAATGCACTCTATCCATCACTAAAAGTCAATGTAAAAAAGGTGTGTTAGCAAGCTGCATTTTGATTGGCTAATAAGTAGTATAGATATCTCAGTAGCATTTAACTGGATCACTTGAGAAACTGCAAAAAAGCAACATGTAAACTTAGACAATAATGATTGATAGCAAACATACATTCTGTATAATATCTCAATAGCTTCAAGTCACGTTTTCGAACAATTTTTATATTTTTTATTTGATCGTCCTCTACGTGCATACTCCATCTGCTTTTCACTTGAGAAATTGCAAAAAAGCAACATGTAAACTTAAACAATAACGATTAACAGCAAACATACATTCTGTATAATATCTCAATAGCTTCAAGTCACGTTTTCAAACAATTTTTATATTTTTTATTTGATCGTCCTCTACGTGCATACTCCATCTGATTTTCACTTGAGAAATTGCAAAAAAGCAATATGTAAACTTAAACAATAACGATTAACAGCAAACATACATTCAGTATAATATCTCAATAGCTTCAAGTCATGTTTTCAAACAATTTTTATATTTTTTATTTGATCGTCCTCTACGTGCATACTCCATCCGCTTTTCACTTGAGAAATTGCAAAAAAGCAACAGGTAAACTTACAATAACGATTAACAGCAAACATACATTATGTATAATATCCTCAATAGCTTCAAGATGCTAACTCAACTAGCTTGCTGATTATATCTATTATATAGCCCCTCTGTTGGATTTTTATGACAAAACAGTGGAGTGGAATAGGATTCAAGAAACCACAGAATCACTGTATATCACAGAAAGAGAAATTGGCACATAGAAATTGGGGAACTGTGCTCCAAAGAGATAAAAATGACACAGATTTGGGAACCACACAACAAAGAGAGAAATGACACATAGAAATTTGGGAACCATGCCCTGCAAGAAAAAAAAAGAACCTTACCATGCAACTGTGTTCAAAGTAATCATTTTCTACACAAATTTGGCATTTAGGTGAGAAGATAGACTTCACTAAATTTGGGACAAACTTTTTTTAACGGAGATAGTTATAAAACTTTAATTAGTGAGTACAGTTTGAGTGATTTAAATGCATTGTCTTTTTTTAAATCGGGTTTAACGCCATTTTCAACATTTCAGGTTATATATGGCTTATCCAGTTTTGCTGGTGGAGGTACAAGTCACAATCTCAATAACCATTGCATGTAATGACTTGAAACCTAACACAACACTTCCCAGTCATCAAACATACTACAATAACTAAGTTAGATAACTCTTGGATTTATATAATGTAAATTATTGCCCTCGTTTGACTCAAAAAATTCTGGTTAAAGTTGTGCTTGCAAGCACCATCTAGTTCATATTTCATCAACCACTCAATGTATTTAATTTGATTTAAACTTAACACAAGACTTCCCAGTCAATAAACATACTACAATGAATAAGTTAGATAACTCTTGCATGAATAGAATGCAAATTATTGCCCTTATTTGACTTATGTGAATTTTTATGCACAAGTATCATCAATTGGAACTCACAACCTTTAAATTGACAGTCAGACACATTATTGACTTACCGTATAACCTGAATCAACTCCGAAGGTATGATTGATTTTACAAAGGGGGGCATTTATTTGGGACCAAGAAATCCAAATTTAACCATTTTATAAAGTACATATATTTATTTGAAAAATACCATAAAACACACAGCTGATGCTTTATATGTTTCAATCAGACTTAAAATCAATACATATATATTTTGATTAAAGACTAGCTTCCAGATTGATTAAGTGTTTTCCCCCATAAAAAAGGAGGAGTCGACCTGATTTTTAATTTCACAAAATTTGATATTATACTACATGTATATAGTATTAGAAAACAAATATAGTGCTGTGTTACAAGAGTGCATTTTATTAATAGAAATTTGGGCTATTTTAATTATAATTCTATTAATTTCTATTAATTACATAATTTGATTTGGTAAATATTTAAGTCCATTATCTTAGTAAAACATGATATGCTTCTGTGGTGTAACTGGCAAACACATCTACACTTTTGTAGAAATTCTGGCTTTGAATCCCAGCAGTTGCGAACAACATGAAAAAAGACGGCTTTAAAGTATATTTTTACATTTTCCATGGACTGCAGTTTAAAATCATACATGGCCTATATTTTTTGTCTATTTTGTTTGTATTGTTTAGTATTACAACCAGATTGTAAAAGAGTCTAGACAAGAACTGAAGGGAACCTATCTAATATATTTGGATGCCTCAGCTGCTAATTTGGGAACTTAAGTAAATGTATTGGTTTATGTATGCAGTCATGCACAATGCTATTGTTTTTTCTTGGTACATAGGGATGGAGGTTCAAATTACTGCCATGTCCAGAGACTTCTCTTAAATTTTTAGTCTAGTCCTTTGTCCTTGACGTTCCCAATACATGTATTTGATTGACCCTGTCCAGAAATATACATTTAGTTAAGACATATTTTAACATTTAAACTGCAAGAACTCTATTTATGCTTGAATACAGTATGAATGTCTGGTGTTTAGAATTATACAAATGGTTCCTTCTGTGGCAGAGTTGTCCATAGTATTGTTGTCAAATAACCACTTACTTCTCACTGCCGACGTTGTTGTATCAATCCTCGCTCCGGCAGTCTAAAAACATTTTGTGAGAAATTTAAGGTTACATGTACTTACAGAAGGACGGTGGCTGTACTGAGATTGGTTCCTATGTCTTCTAGGTCTGTTTTGAAATTGTTTTGAAACCCCAGTAAAAACATACTTGCTATCGGCACAGTGTAAACTATAGTATAGAGCTAAGACATGTATTATGTTTATGTAAAGGCAAGAAAAATATTCAGCCATTGCAGACTCAAAATCTGGACCTTTCACTTACAGGACAAGTGCTATACTGACTGAGCTAACCAGACCGTTGACAAATGTTTCTCTCCTAACAGTTTAGGTACACACTGTGACATTTATATTAAATGCAAGAAACATTTATAACCGAAGAAAAACCCACGTCAAAAGGTTCTGAAAAATTTTGTGACCAGCATCCACTTATGTAGCTTGATTAAATAAGGCGTGAACGGACAGCTTCTTTATTATTTGGATATGCTTTCTGCTGTCCATAACTCGGGAGACACAAAATAAAAAAACTTTAAAAGGTTCCTAGAGATGTGCAATTTATGATACTAATAACGTTTCTTTTGTTTTGCAAACCAAGGAATTAGAAATATAGTTCCTTGAATAAAGTTGCAATCATGTAATAAGTGATTTATTTATGATAAACATAATTACATATATATATTAAATATATAATGGAAATAACTGCAACATTATCCTAAACATATGAAACATGTACTATAAAGTTTATTTAGTATTTGTTTGTTTACTATACATAGAGAATTGAAGTTTGACCCCAAGAGAGGAAATGCCTTAGTTCATATTAATCTAAATACAGTCAAACCTGTCTTAAGCAGCCAGTCATGGGAAGGAGCAAAAGTGGCATTTTAACCCTTTACTCTATAGATATGCGCTTTCCCGCGACAATCACAGAAGGCCTTTGAAAACAGTGCAGGAAGAGCACTGTTTTCCACTCTGTCAGTTAATATAAACATAATTCACCCAATAATTCAAAAGCCTTCTATCTTAGGTGGTCAAAGGCGTCTAAATTAGAGGTGTCCAAAGGCGTCTATGTGAAGTAAAGGGTTAAGACAGGTCAATTTGCTCTGAAAGCATAGAAATGGGAAACAGCAAATGTGTCTGCTTAAAGGCTCATTAAAATTCCTGTCATTTTTAGTTTTAATTTAAGTCAGTTTTACTCTTCAAGATGATAGAATACATGTTTATTTGATCACTGAGAGACTTTGCAAATGAAAATATAAAGCACATTATTAGTACATAATTAAGAACAGGTTTTGTTTAAAAATCAATGTTCGTCTCTTTCTGATAAACACATTCGGCAGAAAACGGGGAGTTGCGAAGCTTGTTCGAAAACAAGTTGATCGGTAATTTATGATCAATTCACTTCAGAAAGAAACATAGTATGGGGAGCAGTAGGGGTATTAATGGACTGGAACCCACGAGCTAATTTAATGCACGTAAGCGACAAAACGTCCATATAAAATTAAAAGTAAAATATCTTTATTAATAACTGTACTATTAGTCTAAACAAATCACCATTGGTAGCCTCTAAATATTGACTGCAATAAAATGATTTGTGATGTAATAGCGCATGAGATAGTATTTATAACGACTATATGCTAGGGAGGATCATGAGCAAGGGTATTCCATACTCATTGTTTTTTAGTGCGTAAAAATAAAATAATGCATACTACGTTCAATACAGTTTTATTGCAGACATCAATATATTTTTTTAAAAAAAGAAAACCCAATAACGATACATAATATAAATGAAGCGATAACTTTTCTTATCTTGTAAATGAACCCCTTATTTAACGGTCTTTATCCACACACTACCACTGCAGTATTCATTTGTGTACTTCTGAACATTGGCGGAGGTACAGTCGGAGAGCAACCGAGTCATTACGGAATTACAAAAATGTAAACAAAAGTTAAAAGTTTGGTCCACTTGTCTAAGAAATACACATTTAGATCGAAGTTATTTATTTTTTCGCTTTTTTAAAAACAGTCACAAAGGGGTCTACAGAATTTGTTTTAGCAATACTATCAACACATTTAATTACAATCATTTTTGTTAATATCAAAAAATGTGCATTTCGCAAGTTTAATTAGGTTTAATAGAAGGGACCGTATTGACTGTATTTATCAAGGGATCTTTATCAATCACCATGGAGACTGTAGTAGATAGGGATTCCAACTCACAACCCCTGGATTGAAAGTCAGACTAAGAGCTAATATGAACTGCTTTAAAGTCTGCTTCCTGGGTAGAACCAGAATTGAGTGTTGTTTTTTGGCAATCAAGCTGGGGATCAAACATGCAACACTAGACTGGATCTTGGTCAACGCTATTATCCACTACACTATTTGTTTAAAATCATTACATTAAACAAAGAATTATATCTAATACAACGAATACAAATATTGTTGTGCTATTTACCTATGATTGTCAAACTTCGCAAATTTCTTCCATTCTTTATTCTTGCTTTTGTACAGGGTCATGAACGTCTTCACGACATCCACGTTCACCTTGTCTTGGGCAAAAATCGTGTGAAGACCACTAATCAAGTCTTTCAAAGATTCTGGAGGATTAATTGTTTCCATATTAAAGCCACTTTCACCATGTTGTTCCTCTGTGTCCATGCTGTCCGTCTGTCTATCTATTTTACACTCCGTGTCAACAAGACTGTCTCCGTAATTTTGAGAGCGTTCAATATCCATGATTTAGTGGCTATATCTCGAATAAAAATCTAGTATCAAAATTCCAACAGCGAAAACTGTGAGTATTTACTTGTTTTTTTTTAAATTTGCAAACAATTTCTTCCGGTGACTTTCCCAACGCAGTCCTAGCCTGAAATTAATTTACAGCTCTATAGAGATAAACAAGGTCAAGGTCAAATAACTAGGATTAGAGACGTGTTCGATCTAATCATGTTTACTCGACTGTGTTAATTAACCGCGGCGGAGACGAACTCGGAACGCAATGATATGCAGATTTTTATCTTAAGCTTTTTAATCGAAAAACCTAGAAATAAAAAAAATATATACAATACAATTTATTGCTATTCTGTTTTTTTATAGTCAGACATTATAAATTTATCTAAAAAATTACGTCACTGCTATTAAAGGGATTATATTGACATATTACCGTCAATTCCCTGTCCTAAATGCACACGCCCAGCATGGTGATACACTTATATCTGCGTCTAAAGTGTCTAATTGCATAACCTCTTTATTACAAACATCGGGTTTCTGAAGCAACGTTTTTGTTTTTGTTTACATTTGCCATTTTCAACGAACCGCTTTCGGGTTTCCGATCAATCATCGGACAACATCGTGAAAACTCGTTCCCGATCTCGTTTTCGAGGCTTTGTTCGGGAAGTTTACGGAGTTCAATATAAACATTGCGCAATACTTTATTGCTGGACGAATTAAAGTTTTGGCCAATATTCAATTACTGTTAATTTGATAACTTTCAAGTAAATAATGGTTATACGTCAAAACATAAGCATTATTTTATGCACACTGCATATAGGAAAAGTCTGGATTAACAGCGTGTTTGTGTTACTTGCCAATATAATACCTTTAAAGAGAATTTATCACGATTTTTCAAAATTTTAAAATTGACTTAAAACATTTTTTTCCAATTTACCCTGCTTATATATACTCACTGACCCCATATTGCCCAAAAGGATGTTTATTTAAACAAGCCAAAATGATACATTTAAAGGGGATTTCCTAACTTGGGCTACGCGTCTGTGTTAGACTAAACATGCCAAACTGATAGATTTGAAGGAGATTTCTTAACTTGAGCTACACGCCTGTGTTAGACTAAACATGCCAAACTGATACATTTGATGGGGATTTCCTGACTTGGGCTACGCGCCTAGGTTAGACTAAACATGCCAAACTGATAAACTTGATGGGGATCTCCTGACTTGGGCTACGCGCCTGTGTTACACTAAACATGCCAAACTGATACATTTGAAGGGGATTTCCGAACTTGGGCTACGCGCCTAGGTTAGACTAAACATGCCAAACTGATACATTTGATGGGGATCTCCTGACTTGGGCTACACGCCTGTGGTACACTAAACATGCCAAAATGATACATTTGAAGGGGATTTCCTAACTTGGGCTACGCGCCTGTGTTAGACTAAACATGCCAAACTGATACAGTTGATGGGGATCTCCTGACTTGGGCTACGCGCCTGTGTTACACTAAACATGCCAAAATTATATATTTGAAGGGGTTTTCCCAACTTGGGCTACGCGCTTGTGTTAGACTAAACATGCCAAACTGATACATTTGATGGGGACTTCCTAACTTGTGCTATGCGCCTGTGTTACACTGAACATGCCAAACTGATACATTTGAAGGGGATTTCCGAACTTGTGCTACGCGCCTAGGTTAGACTAAACATGCCAAACTGATACATTTGATGGGGGTCTCCTGACTTGGGCTACGCGCCTGTGTTACACTAAACATTCCAAAATGATACATTTGTAGGGGATTTCCGAACTTGGGCTACGCGCCTGTGTTACACTAAACATTCCAAAATGATACATTTGTAGGGGATTTCCGAACTTGGGCTACGCGCCTGTGTTACACTAAACATGCCAAACTGATACATTTGAAGGGGATTTCCTAACTTGGGCTACGCGCCTGTGTTATACTAAACATTCCAAAATGATACATTTGTAGGGGATTTCCGAACTTGGGCTACGCGCCTGTGTTACACTAAACATTCCAAAATGATACATTTGTAGGGGATTTCCGAACTTGGGCTACGCGTCTGTGTTACACTAAACATGCCAAAATGATACATTTGAAGGGGATTTCCTAACTTGGGCTACGCGCCTGTGTTACACTAAACATTCCAAAATGATACATTTGTAGGGGATTTCCGAACTTGGGCTACGCGTCTGTGTCACACTAAACATGCCAAACTGATACATTTGAAGGGGATTTCCTAACTTGGGCTACGCGCCTGTGTTACACTAAACATTCCAAAATGATACATTTGTAGGGGATTTCCGAACTTGGGCTACGCGCCTGTGTTACACTAAACATTCCAAAATGATACATTTGTAGGGGATTTCCAAACTTGGGCTACGCGTCTGTGTTACACTAAACATGCCAAACTGATACATTTGAAGGGGATTTCCTAACTTGGGCTACGCGCCTGTGTTACACTAAACATTCCAAAATGATACATTTGTAGGGGATTTCCGAACTTGGGCTACGCGTCTGTGTTACACTAAACATGCCAAACTGATACATTTGAAGGGGATTTCCGAACTTGTGCTACGCGCCTAGGTTAGACTAAACATGCCAAACTGATACATTTGATGGGGATCTCCTGACTTGGGCTACGCGCCTGTGTTACACTAAACATTCCAAAATGATACATTTGTAGGGGATTTCTGAACTTGGGCTACGCGCCTGTGTTACACTAAACATTCCAAAATGATACATTTGTAGGGGATTTCCGAACTTGTGCTATGCGCCTGTGTTACACTAAACATTCCAAAATGATACATTTGTAGGGGATTTCCGAACTTGGGCTACGCGCCTGTGTTACACTAAACATGCCAAACTGATACATTTGAAGGGGATTTCCTAACTTGTGCTACGCGCCTAGGTTAGACTAAACATGCCAAACTGATACATTTGATTAGGATTTCCTAACTTGGGCTGTGTTGTATACTGTGTTCATAACTCATAATTACTATTTAGCATATTCTATATCATAGTTACTTCCCTTTACTTAGAATAAGAAATACTCTTATAATTTGCTTCTATAATTACATGCGTTTCCATACCATGAATCACTTGCTACTTTGATACTGAGCATTAAACGTCTTAGTTAGAGAACACGCTTTATGTCGTTCATTTTAATTCCATTATTTTAATAGTATTATTATGTGTTCCTGTGTATACCACAAACACAACAGACTGCGCAACTAAGTTAGACTAATGACCAAGGAATTATATAGGAATTATACAAGAATTATATCTATACAAGTCCTAAAAACTTCCTTGGTTAGACTTTTCTTAAAATAGAGTTCCAGCTTAAAATTGCAACATATTTTGTGACGTATGATATGAGTCAGGTGATTTCATTTTGATTTCAATTTGATCCATTATTCATGTTTACACGTAGTCAAACACAACTTTCGATATCGGTGAAAATCCGATAATGCTTTTCCTATAATTTAAGTTTAATCTTCATCAATCAATAACCGTTTAAACTATTGTGGAGCACGTGGTCCGGTGGGAGAGCACTCATGCAAGAGTGGTCAAAAGGGAGATTAATCTTACAAGACCAGAATAGCCTACCTTGTAACATACTTCCCCGCTTTGAGAAAATGACGTCCCGCATTGTCCCGTCAAACAACATGATAAAAGTATAAAAAAATTGTTTTTGAAATTCCAGATACAATACAAAAATACTTCGCCATAAGACAACCTCATCTATAAGTCGAAATACAAAGTTACTCAGTTATAAGATGACCACATCTTTAAGTCGAAATACACAGTTACTCAGTCATAAGACGACCTAATCTGTAAGTCGAAATACACGGTTACTCAGTCATAAGACGACCTAATCTGCAAGTCGAAATACACGGTTACTCAGTCATAAGACGACATCATCTATAAGTCAAAATACAAAGTTACTCAGTCATAAGACGACCTCATCTATAAGTCGAAATACACGGTTACTCAATCATAAGACGACATCATCTATTAGTCAAAATACAAAGTTACTTAGTCATAGGACTTCCTCATCTATAAATCAAAATACACTGCTACTCAGTCATAAGACGACCTAATCTATAAGTCGAAATACAAAGTTACTCAGTCATAAGATGACCTCATCTATAAGTCGAAATACAAAGCTACTCAGTCATAAGACGACATCATCTATTAGTCGAAATACACAGTTACTCAGTCATAAGACGACTTCATTTAAAACTCGAAATACACAGTTACTCAGTCATAAGACGACTTCATCTACAAATCGAAATACAAAGTTACTCAGTCATCAGACGACCTCATCTATAAGTCAAAATACACAGTTACTCAGTCATAAGACGTCCTCATCTTTAAATCGAAATACACAGTTACTCAGTCATAAGACGACCTCATCTACAAATAGAAATACAAAGTTACTCTGTCATCAGACGACCTCATCTATAAGTCAAAATATACAGTTACTCAGTCATAAGACGTCCTCATCTATAAATCGAAATACAAAGGAACTCAATCATAAGACGACCTCATCTTTAAGTAAAAATACACAGTTACTCAGTCATAAAACGACATCATCTATAAATCGAAATACACATTACTCAGTCATAAGACAACTTCATCTTTAAATCGAAATACAAAGTTACTCAGTCATAAGACGACCTCATCTATAGGTCAAAATACACAGTTATTCAGTCATAAGACGACCTCATCTATAAATCGAAATACAAAGTAACTCAGTCATGAGACGACCTCATCTATAGGTCAAAATACACAGGTACTCAGTCATAAGACGACCTCATCTATAAATCGAAATACACATTACTCAGTCATAAGACAACTTCATCTTTAAATCGAAATACAAAGTTACTCAGTCATAAGACGACCTCATCTATAAGTCGAAATACATGTACACACTTATGAAGACATATACATCAAATTCTGCTCCTCCTAGCAATTTCTTATTACTATGTTTTAACACTATCAATTATAATAATATCAACAGTACAAAAATCACAAAATCAAAAAAATACATAAATGATTAAACCATTACAATCTGCGAATAAAATCAATTACATCATAGCGAAAATACAGTAGAACTACTATTAGTATGTTATATTTCTTCTTTTCACTACATTTCTTCTTTTCCTTCCTCCTTCTGCAAACAATGCGTCCTCGCATTTAAGCATGGTTAAACTATTACAAACAATGTTTGATTCATCAGTTTATCATAAAATACAGTTAAAACATCAATATCCAATTTACTTCATGATTGCGTGGATTTCTGTCCTTGCAGTATCTATGTCCATATTGTTTAATAAACAAGATGCCATCATTGTCTCTAAAGCATGTAATCTGTGGTCATATGGTCTGTTGTTAGTCATATTATGCATGTGGTAATATTTCAGCTTATCTGGCAGCTTCTATGGTCTAGTCAATCTTCTGGTTGGTTCAGGTGGTAGCTGTTTTGTTTTTTTTCTTTTCTTCACTTCTACTAATTCCTCTCCTCTTTCTTCTTCCGCAATTGTGGTATCTCCAAATTCTATCTCTGTCTCTGTATCTACTGTAAGTTCTCCTGTGTCTTCTATCTAAATCTCTACATCTTCCTCTGCTTCAGTCTATATACTATTCTCTTCAACTCCACCTACAATCATTGGGGGTAGGAGATGTTGTTTGTAGTAGGCGATGTTGTTTGGGGTAATGGATGTTGCACATTACAAGAATCTTACATTGGTTTGAGGTTCGGATAGAAAATTACGTCTCGAGAGATAACTGTTTTGGCGGGAACGAGGCTATGCGAAAAGTCACCCAAGGGACGGATTTTTTTTATCCGAACCGAAAAAGCCATGAATGATTCTTTTTCTTGCAAACCAAACATATCGAATAATAATTTTAAATTAATTTATCATACCAGATGTACAACAACCACTTTAAAGACGATTACTTATATGATTTACGACATATATTTTATACGTTACGTCATCTAGATGGTTCCAACGTCACAGCACGATAATTTTATCTCGACCCCAGGGTGAGATAGAAATATCTAACCTCGGCGAGAACGAAGCTATACGGGAACATGGCTAACCCCGGTAAAAATGAATTATTCATCATGAACCGACTCAATAAAATAAATCAGAATCGGCTTTTATAGCAATATTTCTATAACAATAATAATCATACTAAACCGTGAAACTCAGCAGGACTAAGATCAATCTTCCCTGGGGAACTCAGCAGGACTAAGATCAATCTTCCCTGGGGAACTCAGCTAGACTAAGATCAATCTTCCCTGGGGAACTCAGCTGGACTAAAATCAATCTTCCCTGGGGAACTCAGCTGGACTAAGATCAATCTTCCCTGGGGAACTCAGCTGGACTAATATCAATTTTCCCTGGGGAACTCAGCTGGACTAAGATCAATCTTCCCTAGGGAACTCAGCTGGACTAAGATCAATCTTCACTGGGGAACTCTGCAGGACTAAGGTCAATCTTCCCTAGGTAACTCAGCTGGACTAAGATCAATCTTCCCTTGGGAACTCAGCTGGACTTAGATCAATCTTCACTGGGGAACTCTGCAGGACTAAGATCAATCTTCCCTGGGGAACTCAGCAGGACTAAGATCAATCTTCCCTGGGGAACTCAGCTGGAATAAGATCAGTCTTCCCTGGGGAACTCAGCTAGATCAGTCTTCCCTGGGGTACTCAGCTGGACTAAGATCAATCTTCCCTGGGGAACTCAGCTGGACTAAGATCAATCTTCCCTTGGGAACTCAGCTGGACTAAGACCAATCTTCCCTGGGGAACTCAGCAACACGTTTTAATCAGTAACATGTATAAGGTTAAATACATTACAAATGACATTGTTTTTAAAATTTGTTTTTGTATCTCTGTAACTTATTGTAGGAATTCGATTTTTTTCTCGTTATTCACGCTGGATAACGAGAATAAATAGGACCAGTGACGTCAATAATGTATTTTAGAACGTCGCATATAACATAGAAATATTTTATATGAAAATGTAATACATCTTAAAATATAAACAAATTATGTTTATATCATATTGAGAAATCGGTGTTAATTAGGTCATTCCAGATCTGACGTGAGGTGATAACTGATATTTTAAAATATTTTATTTTTCCTTTCATGATTTAACAAAAGTTATTTTACCACACTTTAATGATTAAAGCCAAGATAAACGCCGGCCTCTCAATGATTACAATGTATATTGCTATATATTATACTTCTTATTCTAATATAAAGCATGTATAATCTGTGATAAATGTATATTTTTTATGCAATTAATTTTATAGCGACATTCTCTTGTAATTCTAATTTTGAATGGCTATGTGCGTTGTATATGTTATTGTATGTTTTTTATATGTTTGTACATAGATGAGACTTTAATATATATAGAACATCAGTCTAACCGACTGTAAAATTTTCCTGTACTCTGATTCAGCGATGTTTATTTTTGGAGCATTTGCCTTATAGTGGGTCAATATGGTGCTATATATTGAGAGCATGTGCCTTTTTTGAAAAAAGTACTAATTTTGGAACAAACATAGTACAAGGTTAAAACATTTTATTATTTTACTAATGAATAACACAGTTTTTTTATCTTGCAAATTTGATAAATTAATATATACATGTATTGTTATCGGCTCATTTCGAGTTTAATTTGATGATTTCTTTTTAAAAACGCCCTTATTAAATTATTTTACTACTGATACAAACATGTTACATGTTTTTATGTGGGTAATGAGACGCAGTTTCATCACCTAACGAACCATTAACCACACATACATGTATATAGAGTCGATTTTCACTTTTGTGTAATAAACTTAAGTTAGTACACACAGAAGTGAAAGTGGTCTCTGTTGTTACCAATGATACATATATATATATATAGTTAGTGGGATTTTGAATGCATGTTACCTTCTAAAAGAGAGATCAACAACATTGGGTTTCAAATAAAAAAATATATACATTAACTTAGTCATACATAAAGCATATAGCACAGAAACATTTTTTTTAAAATTCAATATGCAAAACATCGAATAAATGTATACATGACTCTGATCAACGGAGTCTGCACATCTCACACCACTATCACATTTACCAAAGGGCTCCATTGTAATATCTACGTTTCACACTTCTATCACATTTACCATAGGGCTCCATTGTAATATTTACGTCTCACACCACTATCACATTTACCAAAGGGCTCCATTGTAATATTTACGTCTCACACCACTATCACATTTACCAAAGGCCTCCATTGTAATATTTACGTCTCACACCACTATCACACTAACCAAAGGGCTCCATTGTAATATTTACGTCTCACACCACTATCACATTAACAAAAAGGGCTCCATTGTAATATTTACGTCTCACACCACTATCACATTAACCATAGGGCTCAAATGTAATATTTACGTTTTACACCACTATCACATTAACCATAGGGCTCCATTTTAATATTGACGTCTGACACCACTATCACATTTACCATAGGGCTCTATTGTTATATTTACGTTTAACACCACTATCACATTAACCATAGAGCTCTATTGAAATATTTACGTCTTAAACCACTATCACATTTACCATAGTGTTCTATTGTAATATTTACGTCTTACACCACTATCACATTTACCGTAGGGCTCTATTGTAATATTTACGTCTTACACCACTATCACCTTTACCATAGGGCTCTGTTGTAATATTTACGTCTTACACCACTATCACATTCACTATAGGGATCTACTGTAATATTTACTTCTCACACCACTATCACATTCACTATAGGGCTGCATTTAAATATTGACGTCTCACACCACTATCACATGTACCATAGGGCTCTATTGTAATATTTACGTTTTACACCACTATCACATTTACCATAGGGCTTTATTGTAATATTTACGTCTTACACCACTATCACATTTACCATAGGGCTCTATTGTAATATTTACGTCTTACACAACTATTACATTAACCTTAGGGCTCTAATGTAATATTTACGTCTCACACCACTATCACATTCACTATAGGGCTCCATTTTAATATTGACGTCTCATGCCACTATCATATTTACCATAGGGTTCTATTGTAATATTTACGTCTTACACCACTTTCACATTTACCATAGGGCTCCATTGTAATATTTACGTCTTAAACAACTATCACATTTACCATAGGGCTCTCTTATAATATTTACGTCTTACACCACTATCACATTTACCATAGGGCTCTATTGTAATATTTACGTCTTACACCACTATCACATTTACCATAGGGCTCTATTGTAATATTTACGTCTTACACCACTATCACATTTACCACAGGGCTCTATTGTAATATTTACGCCTTACACCACTATCACATTTACCATAGTGCTCTATTGTAATATTTACGTCTAACACCACTGTTATATTTCCCATAGGGCTCCATTGTAACATTTATATCTCACACCACTGTTACATTTCCAATAGGGCTCCATTGTAACATATATGTCTCACATCACTATTACATTTCCCATGGGGCTCTATTGTTACATTTACGTCTCACAGCACTGTTGCATTTCTCATAGTGCTTTATTGTAACATCTATGTCCAAAACGCACTGAAAAAAACAAAAAAAAACACTGGTTCAATATATGCAATAATGAAGAAAAATAATCATACCTTGGCCAGGTGTTTTTTTTTAATTCAATGGTTTTGTGAGACCTATCAATTTCTAGAGTACTAATCTGTCAAGTATTCGCCCACGAATTTTCAGTGGTGATTTCTAAAATGACAATTTAATACATGGTAGGAAAATAAATCTCTGCAAACAAAGCCCTGAAAAAAATCAAGAAAGAGAGAACTAAAGTTTTATTTTACCTCCTTCATCTGTCCGGAGTACTCAAGGGAGGTACTAGCGCTTTGACTCCTGAAGATAAACTCGTATTATGAGTGCAGCAGATAGGGAGTTGACCGCTCACGCTGAGGATTGCGAGTTGATTCCCAGCATGGTACGATGTCCTGTCTTACACAGCACTCGGTTTGAGTTTATCCAGGAAGGGACTCGTGAACGTTCGTATTAGGTCTCACTACACAGTTGAATTTTGTTCTTTGTTCTATATAAAATAAGGTCTAGGGTTCCCACATAAGAATGCTCATAGATATATGCATATGTTGAAATTCTATAAAAGTTTTTTTTAACACCAGTGATGTCTTATTGCAGTATATGCCAACTTTTGCTCTACTCATCTGCAGCAAAAAATCACAACCATTATGAACCATTTTGAAACTATTTCCAAACCAAATTACACAATTATAAGCGTAAGGATCATGTGACCCGGGGAAAAAGGGTCGTAACTGTATAGTGAGACGTTAATATGCATATTAAAGCAACACATCCACGTTTAAACTTTTTTAAAAAGTTTTTCAATTAAGTTGTGAGCACATTTCATATACATAAATATATGGTCAGGTGGCTGTATATGTGCTAACAAACACTATCCAGAACGCTTTAGAATTATAAAAAAAGATGTCCAAATTATAAAGCGTGACAAACGCTTTATAAATTATTTTTAAATTGCCGAGGATTCCAACTTGGCTTCAAATTGAATTATGCGTGTCGTATTAAAAAAATTCACGTTTTAGTGCGTAGTGTACTTTACCTGCCTTGAAAGTCATTTTGACAAATTTTTTTTTACTCGGGTGAGTTACACGCTTGTTTTATAAAGTGTTAGTCACGCATTATAATTTGGGCATCATTTTGTTCGGGATTGTGTTTATATGCTCATATACAGCTAATTGATCATATGTTTGTATGGGAAATGTGCTCATAACTCAATTAATTTTTTTTTTTAAAGTTCAAACGTGGATGTGTTGCTTTAATGTTCATGAAAATATTTATATCAAGATTTAAATAAGAAAATAATGAAAACACATACATTTCTTCACTTTAAAGGCTTCTGTGAATATTTCAAAATTTAAATTATAGAAGTCCAATATTTTGAAATCTGATCGACAGCATTAAAAAAATATTTTATTGTTAATTTCTCTATATCTCAACAGCGGACGAATCTTCGAATACAACATTTTCCAACTGATATTTCAATTCCTCTGCAGAAAACATTTCACAACCAAATTTCCATGCCTTATTTAAAAGTACCACCGTGCATGGGATGTCTCTAATTATTTTTTTATCATTTAAGGTCGTAGTAATTTTTATAAAACTATAGACAACTCAACATCTTCAGATTTCTGAATAAATTATATAAACTATACTCATATTAAAATAACTTTTTGAAAAGTACATCATGTTAAAAAGATGCCCTGGAAACCGTATAAAATTGTTTTATTTAACCCTTTACTTCTTATAGACGCTTTGGACACCTCTAATATAGACGCCTTTGGACACCTAATATAGAAGGCGCTTGAATTATTGGGTGAATTATGTTTATATTAACTGACAGAGTGGAAACAGTGCAGAAAGTGTTCAGATTGCTCGTTACGAACTCTTCCTGCACTGTTTTCAAAGGCCTTCTGTGATTGGAGCTGGAAAATGCGTATATGTGGAGTAAAGGGTTAAAATCACTTGATTGAAATTATTTGATTAATTGCCCCGACACTTTTCTATGTAATTCGAACCAATTATTTAACGATTGTTCTGAAACTCAACAAAGGTACAGGCGTGCGTTTCGCAAAATAACTTACGACAACAATCGTCGTCAACGTAAACCAACAATTATTCATAATAGTTTTAAATTCATCCAAATGTCGCCAAAATTGGCTCAAATGATGCAGAAAGTTAAATATTTTCTGAAAATACAATCATTTTAAATGTCAATCAAAATTTGAACACATTACGGAGAAATTTTCAAATTGACTTACGTCGGTCGAAACGCGGCCAAGATCTACAAATACGGCTGTTTTGCCTATTCCTGACATATTTGTGGGGGTGGGGGGGGGGGGGGGGAAGAGTGTTGTTAATGGAGGATACTCACCATAAAAACGTTAATTTTGTAACAGATGAACAGTAACAAGTATAAAAGTACTCTAGAAAATGAAGTCGGCTTAGAAGTATGCAAAAAGTAATTTTGAGCAGATTTTTTCATCAGCATTAAAACAATTGCATAGGGCATAGTTTGATGGACAAGTTTGTATACAACATTTGATGAAATTCCAATAGCTACATACCGGTATGTGAACGTAACTAGCAGTAATAGAAACTACTCGAGATGGATGTAGGTGGAGTCCGTTGATTTGTTTAGGTTTAGGGATTTATAGGCATGCAACATTCGATGTTTTGCTCGTAAAAACACCAGAAGAGACCAGGGTAATCATTCAAACAACCACCGGGACACCATACCCTAACTATTTTAAAAGTTTATCTATTATACAAAATATGAAAAAAATCGTGAATTCTGTATCGTTTAACGCTTTAATTTGTTCCTATCTAACAACAAGTAGATATATATATCAAACAGATAATGCGGAGATACGAAGACATTGCGATTAAATCTGATTCATTAACTTCACAAATCCCGTTAAATCCTTAAGACTCAAGCATATCGTTTAAAGCAACACATCCACGTTTGAACTTTTAAAAAAAAAAATTAATTGAGTTATGAGCACATTTCCCATACAAACATATGATCAATTAGCTGTATATGAGCATATAAACACAATCCCGAACAAAAATGATGCCCAAATTATAATGCGTGACTAACACTTTATAAAACAAGCGTGTAACTCACCCGAGTCAAAAAAAATTGTCAAAATGACTTTCAAGACAGGTAAAGTACACTACGCACTAAAACGTGAAGTTTTTTAATACGACTCGCATAATTCAATTTGAAGCCAAGTTGGTATCCTCGGCAATTTAAAAATAATTTATAAAGCGTTTGTCACGCTTTATAATTTGGACATCTTTTTTATAATTCTAAAGCGTTCTGGATAGCTCACTGACCATATATTTATGTATGGGAAATGTGCTCACAACTCAATTAAAAAACTTTTTAAAAAAGTTTAAACGTGGATGTGTTGCTTTAACATACTAATAAATGATACAAAACGGAGATATTGTATAACAAATGTTCATTATCTAAACAACAGAGAGACAAGGACTCTGTTTCTAAGAAGTATTTTGTTTGGTAATTAAATATATCGTGTATCATTCATTTCTTTGCTTTGTGCTTACGTTTGTTTGTTACAGAAATCGAAATTAAGGAGTCACAGAGGACAAGGATGACATCGATTCGTTTTTACAAAACTTCTACAACGAGTCTCACCCAAAAGCTTTGTCTCATTATAATGATCGTCAGTTTATTGAATCATGAAAAGGAGCATGGAATTTTCAAGAACTTAATGGCAAGTTGCGTCATTGTATTTTTATGTATAAACAAGTCACGAATAGACAATTCAGTAACTTTTTTTTTCTTTATTTTTATATTATTTTTTTTTCATCTTTTTTTATTTGCTAACTTTTTAGTAGAATAATTATACAGGACCTTATTGTTATATTTTGTCATGGGTTGCAATTTTCTATTTTTTGGAAATATAGATCAGCATATTTACATGACAGAAGCATAATCATTTATACAGCTTATGTTGAATATATTATACACATATGATTGATATTGCTGATGTTAAATATAATATATAAATATGCATTTATATTGTTTATGTTAAATATAATATACAAATATGCATTTATATTGTTTATGTTAAATATTATATATAGCTATGCATTTATATTGATTATGTTAAATATAATATATAAATGTACATTAATATTGCTAATGTTAAATATTATATACCAATATGTATTCATATTGTTTATGTTAAATAGTATATATAAATATGTATTTATATTGTTTATGTTAAATATAATATATAAATGTGCATTTATATTGTTTATGTTAAATATGATATACCAATATGTATTCATATTATTTATGTTAAGCATTATATATAAATATGCATTTATATTGTTTATGTTAAATATAATATATAAATGTGCATTTATATTGTTTATGTTAAATATGATATACCAATATGTATTCATATTGTTTATGTTAAATGTTATATATAAATATGCATTCATATTGTTTATGTTAAATATATATATAGCTATGCATTTATATTGATTATGTTAAATATAATATATAAATGTACATTAATATTGCTAAGGTTAAATATTATATATAACTATGCATTTATATTGTTTATGTTAAATATAATATATAAATGTGCATTTATATTGTTTATGTTAAATATGATATACCAATATGTACTCATATTGTTTATGTTAAGTCTTATATATAAATATGTATTCATATTGTTTATGTTAAATATTATATATAAATATGCGTTTATATTGTTTATGTTAAATATAATATACAACTATGCGTTTATATTGTTTATGTTAGATATAATATATAACTGTGCGTTTATATTGCTTATGTTGATTATAATATATAACTATGCGTTTATATTGCTAATGTTGATTATAATATATAACTATGCGTTTATATTGCTTCTGTTGATTATAATATATAACTATGCGTTTATATTGCTTATGTTGATTATGATATATAACTATGCGTTTATATTGCTTATGTTGATTATAATATATAACTGTGCGTTTATATTGCTTATGTTGATTATAATATATAAATATGCGTTTATATTGCTTATGTTGATTATGATATATTAATATTCGTTTATATTGCTTATGTTGATTATAATATATAAATATGCGTTTATATTGCTAATGTTAAATATAATATATAAATATGCATTGATATTGCTTATGTTGATTATAATATATAACTATGCGTTGATATTGCTTATGTTCAATATAATATATAAATATGCTTTTATATTGCTTATGTTAAATATAATATATAAAAATGCGTTTATATTGCTTATGTTAAATATTATATATATATATATATATGCGTTTATATTGCTTATGTTGATTATAATATATGTGTAAAGAAATATGGTCATGAAACTTCTTAGATTTATTTTCATTGAAGATTTTCAATATTTTCTTGATTTTACATCTTAAATAAATATTTTCATTTAAACGGAGGTCCAGAAGTTTAGTTGTTACTTTCATGAAAGTTGAACTATAATACAAAATAAGAATTCGATAGTTTTTCAAAATTAACTATACTTGGTCGAAGTATGTAGAGTAACTTCAACATATTTTTTTAATTTATTATGTAGTCTGGCTGAAAGATAGTGCCCCTTTACGTAAAAAAGCATTTTTTTCAAAAAAGGCACTATTTGTCTAGTAAACAAAAGAAACTGTGTAAATGATGAAATAATACGCCACAGAATGTAAAACGTGTAAAAACATAGCATGTCTTCATTGTACATGCATTCCCTCTTAGAAATTAAGAAAGTCTGTAAATCACCTCCTTTTACATTGAAACAAAACGATTTAGAATGAAATCACCAGAATGAACATTGGTATATTTTATTTAATCACCGATTCTGTTTGTTACAAACCCAAATTCAACTTCAGAATACGTCTTCAAAATATCATTGCTTTAACCATGCACACATCCTGCTTTAAATATAACATATGGGATTTCCTATATATTTTTACAGACTTAACTTTTCGTTTCCAGTATATAATAATTAGATGTACCTAGCGTTTCATTTGAGTTCATTATTTACGGCGTGGTAACCAAAGCATATGAAATAAACAAATGAAAATAATTTTATTTTCCAAAACCATCCATTATATTTCAAACCCATTTTGCCCTTGAGCAATTAATGTCGTACAAAGCATGTATCCGATATCCCGTACAGACGCTGTCAATTGAATACAAATAGATTGTGTTAATTGATTTGCGTCTTAACTTTAGTGATACCGTGTTGTTAACACGGTTTATCCGGATCCAATAACCAAGCCCGTCTTTTAAACAAACCTATTGAAAATAAGCCAGTGCACTATCCAAAGCGATCAACATTCTCATATGTTTCAGTTTGAAGTTTGTATTTTTATTTTCCATTAACGGCAATTACCTCAAACAACACTTAATTGATATTTTTCCATCCAATTGTTTACTTCTCATACGTCATAAGCAATATTTGATTTTTAAAACAATCACAGTGGAAGACGAAACTATTGAAATACCATTAATTGGATCTTTTGTGGTGCAGACGAGATCGACCGTATTTCACAACAAATACCCCTTTACAACAAGCCTGTGTATAAATCATTTGAGTAAACCGGTCTTTAAAGCATCAATTAAACAACTATTACAATGACATGACGTCAAGTGAATTACGTATTTTCGTATCTGAATACTATATCTCACATTTTCAAGTAGAACTTTCTCTACTTAATTTAATATCAAATAAATACTTAAAGTGTAAATGTTGAATAACACTTTTTCTTGTTCAATCTTAGCATTTGTGTTGTTAAATTTTTTTAATATTTTCGTTTTACAGTATTATTATTAAACTAAGAACTTAAAAAACTTACAACAAACATATAAAATTAACGAGCACAAATTAAATTAACAATAAGAATAATAATTAAGATCATTTTTGAAAGTATTGCAACGTTTGATTTGCCATCGAAAATATTTTTTTTTTCTAATCTGGGTAGTCAATGACGGTCATTTCTCACTGAGACCTGAATCCCATACTGATGACACGTGTTCTACCTTACTGATGTCACGTGTTCTACCTAACTGATGTCAGGTGTTCTACCTTACTTATGCCAGGTGTTCTACCTTACTGATGACACGTGTTCCACCTTATTGGTGACACGTGTTCTATATTACTGATGACACGTGTTCTACCTTACTGATGCCAGGTGTTCTACCTTACTGATGCCAGGTGTTCTACCTTACTGATGACACGTGTTCCACCTAATTGGTGACACGTGTTCTATATGACTGATGACACGTGTTCTACTGACTGATACTACGCGTTCTACCTTACTGATGACACGTGTTCTACCTTATTGATGACACGTGTTCTACATCACTGATAACACGTGTTCTACCTTACTGATATTACGTGTTCTATCTTACTGATGACACGTGTTCTACCTGACAGATGACAAGTGTTCTAACTGATGACACGTGTTCGACCTTACTGATGACACGTGTGCTACCTTACTGATGCCACGTGTTCTACCTTTCTGATGCCACGTGTTCTACATTACTGTTGACACGTGTTCTACCTTACTGGTGACACGTGCTCTACCTTATTGATTACACGTGTTCTACCTTACTGCAAACACGTGTTCTACCTTACTGGTGACACGTGTTCTACCGTATTGATTATACGTGTTCTACTTTATTGCGGACACGTGTTCTACCTTACGGGTGTCACGTCTTCTACCTTACTGATGACACGTGTTCTACCTTACTGGTGACACGTCTTCTACCTTACTGGTGACACATGTTCTATCTTACTGGTGCTACGTGTTATACCTTACTGATGACACGTGTTCTACCTTACTGATGACACGTGTTCTACTTTACTGATGACACGTGTTCTACTTTACTGATGCCACGTGTTCTACCTTACTGATGACATGTGTATTCTACCTTACTGATAACACGTGTTTTACCTTACTGATGCCACGTGTACTACCTTACTGATGACATGTGTATTCTACCTTACTGATGACACGTGTTCTACCTTACTAATCACACGTGTTCTATCTTTGCATACCACAGATATGGTATTATGTTTGTCTGTAAGGTGTGGACAGAAAGCGGTTTTGTTCAAGGTCTTTATGAGGTCTTCCCGGGATGACTTAATAATCCCGAGTTCGCTATTTTATTTCTGGGGCGCGTTCTGTAAAACTAGTATCAATAACTCATTTCATCAAATTATATTTATATTTTAACTGCAATCGGCCTAAATGGACTATATAGATTCATTGCATTTCATTTCCAAATGAAAACCATTTGTAGCTGGGCATCGGTTGCACGATTTTGTTTTGCTGGTGATATTCATGTTGCCGTAAATTTCACGTGACGCTTCCCGTAAGTTGCTATACAAATACGTGCACTGTGGATAATGTCGCCGTTACATTCATGACATTGGCTTTGCGGTTTAATGCATATAACTTGCTTCTTTATTATCAAAACGGCAAAAAGAACGCCATAGCTTTATCTAAAGTAGTTGAAAAATAAAATATACTTGTATCCTTGACTATGACAACAGCAGTTTTATGTGCAGTGCGGCGGACGTGAACTTGTATCCTTGACTATGACAACAGCAGCTTTATGTGCAGTGCGGCGGACGTAAACTTGTATCCTTGACTATGACAACAGCAGCTTGATGTGCACTGCTGAGGACGTTAACTTGTATCCTTGACTATGACAACAGCAGCTTTATCTTCAGTGCGGCGGACGTGAACTTGTATCCTCGACTATGACAACAGCAGCTTGATCTGTAGTGCGGTGGACGTAAACATGTATCCTTGACTATGACAACAGCAGCTTGATCTGCAGTGCTGAGGACGTGAACTTGTATCCTCGACTATGACAACAGCAGCTTGATCTGCAGTGCGGCGGACGTAAACTTGTATCCTTGACTATGACAACAGCAGCTTGATCTGTAGTGCGGCGGACGTAAACTTGTATCCTTGACTATGACAACATCAGCTTGATCTGTAGTGCGGCGGACGTGAACTTGTATCCTTGACTATGACAACAGCAGCTTGATCTGTAGTGCGGTGGACGTAAACTTGTATCCTTGACTATGACAACATCAGATTGATCTGTAGTGCGGCGGACGTAAACTTGTATCCTTGACTATGACAACATCAGCTTGATCTGTAGTGCGGTGGACGTAAACTTGTATCCTTGACTATGACAACAGCAGCATTATCTGCAGTGCGGCGGACGTAAACTTGTATCCTCGACTAGGACAACAGCAGCTTGATCTGCAGTGCTGAGGACGTGAACTTGTATCCTCGACTATGACAACAGCAGCTTGATCTGTAGTGCGGCGGGCGTAAACTTGTATCCTCGACTATGACAACAGCAGCTTGATCTGTAGTGCGGCGGACGTAAACTTGTATCCTTGACTATGACAACAGCAGCTTTATCTGCAGTGCGGCGGACGTAAACTTGTATCCTTGACTATGACAACAGCAGCTTGATCTGCAGTGCGGCGGAGTAAACTTGTATCCTCGACTATGACAACAGCAGCTTGATCTGTAGTGCGGCGGACATAAACTTGTATCCTTGACTATGACAACAGCAGATTTATCTGCAGTGCGGCGGACGTAAATTTGTATCCTTGACTATGACAACAGCAGCTTGATCTGTAGTGCGGTGGACGTAAACTTGTATTGCTGGGCTGCGTTTCACAAAATAACTTACGACAAAAATCGCCGTAAGTCCATTCGACAATTCTACGTGGTTTGTTTAAATATTGATCGACATTTAAAAAGACTGTATTTCCATCATTTTCTGCATGGTTTTAGCAATTTTAACTCATTTCCATTCAAATTAAAACTAAAATGAATGATTGTTGGTTTACGTTTTCGCAATTTTTCTCGTAAGCTTTTTCATGAAACGCACCCCTGGTTCTTTGGCATCACGGAGTTCAAGTGATGTCACTCAAAAATCAAATGCCTTGGGGTGTGTTACATATAGTAATACCCTCATTAACAGAGTTAATAAGTCCGAGTCTGCCATTGTATGTTCTTGCTTACATTATGTACTTAAAATAGATCCTTTTATCGAATACTATGTATCTTGATATTTATCAATGTTCAAATATTACAAAATATTCAAATATTTAACGTAGTCTCCGTTTTGGACATGGTCCTATTTTATTTTGTCGGAAGTTGTCGTTTTTTCTACTTTTCTCAACAAACTATTTTTAAATCATTTTTATTGTTATAGGATTAAATTCTTTTTTCCTTCCGGTTTCGGACTGTGATCTTTTTTCGATGTGTTTGTGATTTGACAGTTTTTACACCTTAATATAACCCAAAATTAAATTAATTAAATTAATATAATTCCAATATTGACGATTGAAATATAGCTGTTGTTTTTAATTTGAGACGCACTTCAAGTAAAGTATGTGAATAAAAATTTAAAATATATCCTGTGTAGTAAACGCGTAGGAATACATAATAATTAGGAACCAACAGAATTAGTCCGGCTGAAGGGGTTTATCGAAAAATAAAAGTATATAAGAAGATGGAGTTAACCAATGTAAATGCTTTCAATATATATATGAAAGAGAGATTGGAATTATTGTTAAGCAATTGTTTTCTCTCAGACACAAAGTATTGGAACTATTCATGAAATTCAATAATTTAACGTTAACAAAAACTAAACACTATTTGCTTACCGAATAATGTTCTCCAATATTGGAACGCTCCCAGATTGAAAATATAACCAATGAACTTACAATTGTTGTGCAGTATATTTCTAAACCAATTAATGCCGTTCTTCTTTATTACAGTTAATACTTTTCATAGAAGTAGGCATGACAGTTTATGGTCGATATTTGTCATTCTGACCTAGCAACCACTGAAACAAAGACATATTCAATGACATGAATGGGTATTTACAACAATCGCTAACGGCGAACCTACAAATCGCCCAATTGGTGCAAAAAGGTACCAAGTGCTTTCTTATTTCATGCGCACTTGGTACATTATTGCACCAATTGGACAAACTATAAGTATTTTGAGGATCGGCAAATTAGTGAAGCACACGATTGTTTTTAAAATAAAATTTGGTTACAATAAATACTTAATGGACTTTAATAATGTGTTTTTACCTAGCAAGCGTTTTTCTTACATTGTTTTGTCTGCCAATAGCTTTAGTTTAAACATATTTTATTGCATAATTCACATAGCAAACGGGTTGGGCCACAAGTTCTAGCAACATTAGTTACGACCCTCCCCTTTCAATATACAAATAACATTAGAATCAAGATGGCAATTTTAACAATCAATAGGATGTAAACCAACAATAAAATTGAAGAGATAAATAAAGAAAAATAAATAAATAAGGTGAGAAAAAGAGAGAAAATACATAATATGTTTTCGAGTGCTGTCATAATATCGTTCCAATGCATTGAAGGGCTGCATAAAATTGGGCATGATGCCGAGAGTCAATTGTTGACAAAACGTTTCGTGTCTTTAATGTATTGTTGTACTTGTGTAAATATAAATGTATTTGTGTCACTGGTATATGTACTCTTACCAAATAATAACACTCGTGTACTTAAGGGATGAAAACGGCGTGTGGAACGAAAAAGACGAAGTCGTTCATCAGTATATATAGAACATTGCATAAAGTAGTGCTCGGCGTCTTCTTTTTCATTACCGCATCCGTCGCATCTTGCATCAAGTGTTAAAGAATTTAAAAATGTATCAAACTTAAGATGACTACATCCGTTTCTCAAACGAGCGTGGAAAACTGATAAAATTCGACTACCAGTTAGATAATACGATGGTACTATTTGCGTTTTAAAATACATGTTTGTTATATGAGTTTTAAAAATTGATAATGTCTCTGAGTTACGAATGTACTCGGGAAGTGTATTCCAAATAGATACGCATGACGGAATAAACGAATTTGCAAATAGTTGTGTTCTTGTGTTAAAAACAACATAATCGGAAGAATTTCGTAAGTTGTAAGGTGTATTTACTCCAACTGTTTCTGGAAAAAGAGAACATAAATAATCGGGTAGAATTCCTGTTTTAAGTTTATATGCAATAATATATTTTTGATATTTTCTTCTTTCTGATAGCGATAACCATCCGATTTCGGTGTATAACTTATTTATAGAAACTGAACGCGTCAAACCAGTAACCACTCTAGCTGCTTCGTGTTGTATTTTTTCTAGTTTGTCTTTTTCATATTGGGAACAATTATCAAAAACAATTGATACATATTCAAAAACTGGTCGCAGAAATGATATATATATTTGGTTTAGAGATTTCCGATTAAGTGTAAATTTGAATTTTCGCATCATGCCTAAAATTTTTGAAGCTGATGAAACAATATTATTTATGTGTTGATGCCATTTTCCATCATGGCTAAAAGTAACACCTAAATGTTTATGGTGTTCTACAAAATTAACTAAAACATTTTCAAACAATAAATTTGGATTTGAAACATTTCTATTTAGAGTAAAAAGTATAGCTTCAGTCTTTTGGGGATTAAAATTCACTAACCATTGTTTTGCCCACTTTGATATAACGATCAGATCATTATTGATTATACCTTCTAAATCTGTTAAATTTGAAGATGTAAAAGCAAGAGATGTATCATCTGCAAATATTCGTGTAATACTTAACAAATTTTCGGCTATATCATTAATGTAAATTAAAAAGAATAAAGGACCTAATACAGAACCTTGGGGAACTCCGGCAGTTGTTTCTTTTATTTCTGAGAAACTATTACCTATAAATACTCTTTGTTCACGTTTGTTTAAATAACTGTCGATCCAATTATGAAGATTACCATTTATACCATTTTGTTTTAATTTGAACAAAAGACCTTTTAACCACACGCGATCAAATGCTTTCGATACATCACAGAATACCATACAAGTGAATTGTTTATTATCTATGCCTTGACAAATTTGATGATATATATCTAAAAGTTGGTAAACCGTGGAATGTCCTTTGAGAAATCCAGATTGTAACTTATAAATGAGGTTATTATCAACAAGAAAATTATATATATGTTTGTACACAATTCTTTCCATTAACTTGCCAATACAGCTTAAGAGTGAAATTGGTCGATAATTAGATGCTAGGTTTGTTTTACCTTTTTTGAAAAGTGACATTACTAGGGCTGATTTCCATAAATCTGGAAATTCACATTTGATTAATGATCTATTAAATAACATTACTAGAGGTTTAGAAATACTATATTTTGTATACTTCAAAACTTTGTGACTTATTTTATCATTCCCAACAGATTTGTTAGGGTCAAGGATGTCAATCGTATCTTCTATTTCAGACTTTGTTATAATTATATTAGAAAGAAAATTATAAGTTTTCGAGTTTTCATTTGGAAATGTAATATTAGTTTCATTACTGATTGTTGAAATAGAAATGAAATAGTCGTTCAAACAATTTGCCTTTTCTTCGTCGTTATAAAAGTAGCTTTCCTCCCCAGCGTCTGAGGTTCTTTTTAAGGGGGGTATGGTTTCAGTATTTTTGTTTTCCTTAATGATTTGTTTAAGAAGTTTCCAGTAAAGTTTTGGATTTGTATTTCTGCTGTCTGAAACTAAAGTTTCTATATTATTAAAGTACTGTTCTTTAGCATGCGTTTTCAAATTATTAACTTTGTTTCTTAACTGTTTGTATTTAGTCCAGTCGTCTGTTCTTTGCGTTCGTATTGATTTTGTCTTTTGTCTGTCTCGTAGTCTAGTTGTCCGTCTGATTTCAGAGTCGTACCATGGCTTGTCAGTAGGTCTGATAGTTATATCTTTGGAGGGAATACATTTTTGCATAAAATCTAAAATTGTTTCTGAAAAACGTTTACACGCTGCGTTTATGGAAATGTAGGAAATAAACTCCCAATCAAAGTTATTTATCATGTCATTCAGTTTGTCATAATTACCTCTTTTATAAAACCAAACTTTTCTAGTTAAAGCAGGAGGTGTAAACAGAGAAAATGGGATACAAATATAAGTAGCTTTGTGGTCCCTTATTGTATTCGGAACATCTAAAGTTCCAGAATTGAGAGGTTTATATGTATCTGATATAAGTATTGGATCTATCAGAGTTGATGTAGTTTCAGTTACTCTGGTTGGGCCTGTAATGACATTTGTCAGATTGTTAATAAGTATAGTATTTCTAAGATGATTATTGTTAGTATTAAATTGGTCCTCGTTAATATCGCCTACTAAAACTATATTTTTTGACAAATCAAGAGCTTTTTCAATACATGTGTTAAAATTATTCCAAAATGCTACAGGCGTGTTCGGGGAACGGTATACACAGCACATAAAAAATCGGTCCCTTTTGTGCTTGACTTCAACACAAACAGAATCAATTAACGGACATTCTAAGTCTAATCTTCTTTTTGAAATGAGATGATTTGAAACATAGATTAAAATACCACTAGAATGAGCTGTGTTGTCTTTACGAAATGGGTCTGAGAAACCATCTAAATTAATATCAATATTTGCAATTTCATCAGTTAAGTGAGTTTCAGTAAAACAAAGTATATCAAAATCCATAAAATTATTTTTTATGTAGTTAAACTTGTTTCGAATACTTCGGATATTAATATGTAGAATAGAAGTACAGTGTGTGCTCTTATTTTCTAATAAAGGACCTGGATTTTCGGCAATATCCCCAGACAAGAGCACTAACAACATAATAACGATTGTAAATTCTAAGTTTAAGACACTGTCCAATAAAAAAGCATATGTGACGTGAGATATTTGAACGGCATAATGATTAAGTAACTTCAAAAACAACATCAAGAAATACAAGTACAAAGGAATATTTTTAAACATACATGATCTTGACACTGAATGTGTTTTGTTGTAGAAGTTCCCGATGGTAACTCTCCATACGTTTATATCACTACCCATTAGGTAAAATTACAGGAAATACAATTGAGAGCAACCATCTGGAACTAAAACACAAAATCGACATCCGCCCAACTAACAGCCCTTCAGCACAGAAAGAAAAAGACAATAAAAAGAAAACAAAATGGTAAATTACCGGGATTTTATATGAAATTGAGATATTGTTAAAACCAAAAACTAAAAAACTGGTAATTGTGATAAGTAGCATGAAATTCATTTTATTGTCTGTTTCGGAGCAGACTGGTCTAAACATCATTTTTATAATATAGTGTGTAAAAATTGGGAACAACATAAAAAGATATAGTGAGGAATGTTTCAATTACCAATAGCGTATAACTAACTTCGCAGTACTTAAGACTTTTTAACAGTACTTTCGATTCGTTTGTGCACATATAACACATATTCACGCACACAAGCATGCATACATACACATGTACAAAAGTTTGCAAACTAGTATACACTGTACATATACACTCCAACATATGTACAAAAGCCTACATAAGTAGTATATACTGCACATACACACACTCCAACATATGTACAAAAGCATGTCATAATGTACAAAGTCCTGCACAAATAGTATATACTGCACATAAACACACTCCAACATAATAATGTACAAAAGCCTGTCGTAATGTACAAAGTCCTGCACAAATACTATATACTGCACGTACACACGATCCCACACAGTAATGAACAAAAGTCTGTCATAATGTACAAAGTCCTGCACAAATAGTATATACTGCACGTACACACACTCAAACACAATAATGTACACAAACCTGTCATAATGAACAAATTCCTGCACAAATAGTATATACTGCACGTACACACGATCCAACACAATGATGTTCAAAGGCCTGCACATAAATTGTTTTTGTTTTTTTATATTTAAAAGATGATATGTATTAATTAAAAAAACGTAAACCCAACATACAAAATATATAGCAATGTATTAAAATGAATTTAATAACTACTATATATTTTTTACAAGAAATGATATTTATCCTTTGTGAATAACAAAGGATATAAAGACAAATTTGTGCAAAATGTTTTCATGAATCATGTGTGTGTGTGTGTGTGTGTGTGTGTGTGTTTGTGTGTGTGTGTGTTTGTGAAACCTATATGGTGCATTCTATTTTTTGCGTTTCATGTTTTTACAACATCGATCTTTTATTAATTTCATACGCAGTAAATCAAAAGCAATATATATATATATATACAGAAGATCTGAGGCATGATTCTTTCAAGCATTTTTGCTTTCATAGAATACCCAGAGTTAACACAGAACAAATATTTACATCTACAAAAATGAATTCACTTTTGTAGAGACAATTTTCATTTTTATGCTTTTTTATATATTATGAAGGATTCTTAGTTCCTAGTGAATTAGATTTGATAATTCCATTGTTAAATGTAAACAGCAACATAATCAGAAACGAATTTTAAATAAAAAAAGAAAAAAAGGTACGAATAGGTTTTAGATTTTGCTATTCTTAACTGTATGTTGTTGTGTTGTTTTTGTGATGTTGTTTTTTTTTCTCGTTGTTTTTTTTTTGTTTTTTTTTTTTTTGTTTTTTTTTTTTTTCTTTTAGCTTTCTAATTATTTAAGAGAAAAAATCACACACTCAAAACATTGATTTGCTGCCTCCAAATTGACACTAACTTAATAACACCATATGGTAAAATCCAATATTATTCACTATTCAAATAATATAATTAAAATAAGAATCTGTAGAAAATAATCTATTATTTATATATGTAAATACTATACATGTTGTTAATTGAAATTGTATTAGTCTATTGTAATATCTCATGTATTGGAGATTGAAAATAAAAAAATGCAAAAAGAAATAATTATTTAGTTACATATATCATAACATCGTTTGACTAAGAGGCGAGTGTGTGGTTTTTAATTAGATAATTATGCAACTTATCTGATATAAAACCGTCATACTTGACTCGAAGTTTTGATTTATTCTAAAGAAAATCAGTGCTGTCAACTATCCAGAACATGTTAAGCGATAAAAGGGTTAATTCACAATTTTGAATTTTCAGAGGGTGATAAAAAAAACTTTAGGCTGTTTTAATTTCCGTAAAGCCCGAAAACTTCTCGGCAAAATATAACTAAACTCATGTCTTTTATGACCCTATGGAAACTCAAAATTTAATACTTATATAACATTATATTTTTCAATGTTTTAGATAAAACTCTTACGTAATTTTTCCATATCAGAAAAGCTTTAAACGGCAAAGCCAACCAGCGACGTTGTCAGTACAGTGAATACCGTTTAAATGGCGATGAATAAGTGCACACTTTTTAAGGTTACTATGGTAACCGATGAAATGGAAACTTTTAATTTACGCCCAGCCTCAAATGTTATACAGTTCATATATATTATAGTTAGATCGAGGGTAGAATCAATTGATTAAATAAATTGAAAAAAATGAGCCAATTTTAATGCAATGACGTTTAAATTAAGTGTATATTTTGAATGATATAAAACCTGCTTCTATATTAGAGGTGTCCAAAGGCGTCTATATTAGAGGTGTCCAAAGGCGTCTATATTAGAGGTGTCCAAAGGCTTTTATATGAAGTAAAGTTTTAAGAAATATAACTCACTGTTTCCTATTTTGAAATTATGTATACATATATTGCATTATCCATTCGTGACTTAAAAACAACCAGTTCTCAGATCCTTTTTCAGAAATGGTGTAACGTCTTTACCCGGCATCTGCACACATAGCGGGAAAAACGTATATAACAATTGTGAAATAAGTATAAATAATTATTGTTTACAAAATATGCAAGAGATTCTACTACCGTAATTTTCCATGCATTTGCAACGATATAGACATTTCTATATAGTTTTCAGTTTAATTGATCTGGAAATGAAATCTAACAAATATTTTCACATAAAAATTGGACATAGCGAACCTATGACCTTAGCGGTAAGAGATAAGTGATACCGAGATAGCGTTACAGACCGCGGGAACAGACTGCACGACCACCGGGGACCCTATTTAACAATTTAACACCGAAAGACTTCAGAATCGCAACATTCCGATAAACAGCAATAAAACATTGAGTTTGTATCGATTGTTTTAAAATATATTTTATCTGATAATATAACATCTTTCTATCATTTCTCGATTTTTTTATTAAAATATATTGCGATTATCACTTTATTGTTGTTGATTTGAAACATATAATCCCCTTTACCTAAATCCACATGTAAATAGTCTGCTGTGCGTGCATCAATGCACTACCATGATATACAAGAGAACTGATTTTTGATAAATATATTTTTTCTAATCTGATTTGTTTGAGTATATAGACAACATTAACAAATCAAAATCGAGGAGTAAAAATAAGTCGGTTATCAAGACTGGAAAACTGGTCGCGACGACATAAGCAAGGCTATGCATTTGCATACTATGTATTTGGCATAACATCCGACTAATAAGAAAATACAATGAATGAACAGCACTGAGAAGTATAACCTTTCCCCTTCCAAATACACCCAACTATATGTGTATATACAGAAAATGTTGAACAAATGAAGAATAGTTAACGAATACAGTTCCCTAACACAACCCGGAGCACGCCGTGAATTACTTGATATCGTGCATGACGTCAAATGTTACTGTTGACAATCATTCACTTTTACTTCTTTTCCTGGTAATTGCCGTTCAGGTGTACATATATCTGGTAGCCTTTAATCTGTCTGTTAAATGTTTTACATACCAGTCACTATCAAATGACAAAATAATGTTTTGCGTGTTCTATGCCGGTGCTACAACAGTGTCAGATGTTATCGCTCTGAACTCCCCTTTCAGTTTTGGAAACCTGGTTTGCCCTCCCTTAGTTTAAAATGTTTAGTGAAACCGGTCCTTAGGCGACATTTGCCAGTGTCTTGCTATGACATAACGTTTGGTAAACGAATCATCAAACACTATACAAAACATCATATTGCCATCGACAAAACATTCAAAGAATCAATAATAATCCACCTTAAATATCTCACCAATCACAGGATAAACGATAAATAGTGGTTCCCCCACAAATGATTTCTGTATCGCCATCTCTTGAAATTGCTCATTATGTCACTGGAAGTATGGCAATACGTCCATCACACGCCATTACAAAGCTATCGACTATATTTCACCGTTAATCTGCGTATCTATTATGATTATAATTAAGAGGGTTATATATTATACGTTCAATTTTGTTTGTTTTAATTACTTTACTCGGTATAAAACTCATTGAAATTTTAAATAACTGTATCAATCTAGATGTAATTAAAGTATGTGTATTCAAGTAAGAATAAATTAACATTAATATTGTTTGTTATACATCAATTGTGAAACAAATTCTTACAATCTGGACAAATCGAGCTCGGCTTCTTCCTGGGTAGACCCAGCACTAAGCATATTCGGAGAAAGTGTCTTGCTAAAGGACACTGCACATAACAAGACACTTAATCTGCGTGTGCTTTGTACCATAATACTTATTCCGCGTGTGCTTAGTACCATAATACTTAATCTGCGTGTGCTTAGTACCATAATACTAAACCTGCGTGTGTTTAGTACCATAATACTTAATATGCGTGTGCTTAGTACCATAATACTTAATATGCTTGTGCTGAGTACCATAATACTTAATATGCTTGTGCTTAGTACCATAATACTCAAGCTGATTGTGCTTAGTACCATAATACCTAATACGCTTGTGCTTAGTATCATAATACTTAAGCTGATTGTGATGAGTACCATAATACTCAAGCTGATTGTGCTTAGTACCATAATACTTAATATGCTTGCGCTTAGTACCATTATACTCAAGCTGATTGTGCTTAGTACCATTATACTTAATATGCTTGTGCTTAGTACCATAATACTTAAGCTGATTGTGCTGAGTACCATAATACTTAATATGCGTGTGCTTAGTACCATAATACTTAATCTGCGTGTGCTTAGTACCAAAATACTTAATCTGCATGTGCTAAGTATCATAATACTAAGCTGATTGTGCTTAGTACCATAAAATTTAATCTGCGTGTACTTAATATCATTATACTTAGTCTGCGTGTGCTTTGTACCATAATACTTAATCTGCGTGTGCTTAGTACCATTATATTTAATCTGCGTGTGCTTAGTACCATAATATTTAGTCTGCGTATGCTTAGTACCATAATACTTAATATGTGTGTGCTTCAGCATCGTTTAATAATATTTTATTGCAAGCTGAAAAAAGCAATTGGGTTGGACTACAAGTTATTCCAATATTAGTTACAGAGTTAGGTTTATTAAACTAAAATGGCGGTAAAAAACAAGTAAATACTTCAAATTGAAGAAAGCAAAAAAGAAAGAAAAAAGGAATATGAGAAGAATAACTATCACTATCCCTGTTGTTCCGACCCATCGTCTCTGCCTGGTTCCTTCCCTCGCCCACCCTGCCCATAACCTAATCCCATAATCGTTCAATATAATTGTTTAATTATTTTTTATTTCAATGTATATCACATGTCTTGTAAACTAAGGTATACTAACTATCTCACGTAGTTTTGTCTTAACGTCATCCTTCACTGCTAGGTAGAGAAACTCACAAAAATCCAGCTCTGTAAAACTTACATATAAAACTTATATAAAAACCTATAAGGCATAGTACCATCATTGGAAAAAGGGGAAGTCGCATTATGGCGGTTATATATAATCCTTGTTTCTTCTTCTCTAATAATGAATTTTCCTTATTTTGATGCTCATTATTTATTTGAATGGCATAATTGATGTATTTTGAACACTTTGATAGCATTGTTATGTTTGAATTGTGAATTTAGAAAAAAAATGATGCTTGGAAATTGGGGTATGAATACATGATTTTGGAAGTCGACTTTCACTTTGTCAACAGTGTACACACTAAGCAGGAACAAAAATCTCTTATATGACACATGGCCCCTACTTTTCTCATCATATTTTGATAGTGCCGATGTTGATAAACAGTAAAATGTAAGTTTCACTTCTTTCATTTGGGTCTCTCTATGAATGACAAGCCTTCAACTTTTATTATTTACTATAGAATAAAGAACAAAAATCAATGGTGGGTTTACACATAAAGGCGCACATTTAAAGTCACGAAATTCTGCAAAACATTTGTATTTGTTATTGAAAATTTCACACAAGCGTTAAATCTTCCAATTTAATGTCACAACTGAGTGTTAAATTTTGTCACATAAATACCATGTGTCAAAAACAACTGATGGACCTGTTAAGTTAAAGTTCAAATAATGTTATAATAAACGATTCACCAGGTGTACTCTATAGAGTGATAAAAAATTACAAAATATCGCTTATCTCGTTATTTTGTCTCAATAAGGTATCTTTATCCAATCGCTATTATCGATATTTTTTAGAAAAAACAAATGACCCCTTTTCTATAAAATAACGACTCCCTTTATAAAATTATGACTCCCGTTGTAGAAAAGTGACCCACTTTCAAAGGAAACATATTTTGTTCACTACAACTACTACTACGACTAGAATCACCACTACCACCACTACTGCTGCTGCTTTTGTTGCTGTTGTCGCTGCTACAACAACAACTATAACAGCAACAAAAATCATATTAAAATGAAATAATCAACACAAACATCTATAGTTCATGTTCAAAACTGTTGCAAATGAATAAATGCTGAATTTTACTTCTGTCTACCTATTTTGGTAACTGCTATTTAGCCTTGTCATCAGTTAGAGTTCAAACATTGCGCTCAAAACTCGTTTTAAAAGAAGTAATTGATAGGAAACAACGCGTTTATTGTGACCAAAGATTCACTCTTAAAATTTCACCTAGAGTTTATCAATACCCCCCTCCCCCTCCCGCGCACACTTTTTTGTGTATGAAATTTAGCCCTTTTCACCGGGAAAAAAAGTGAAGGAAAATTAAATATGGGTACCGCACACCAAGACTCACTTCACTCGGTTTGTTTAAAGACGGGACCGGTTTATTCATGTTTGTAACAGATCTGATGGAGCTTTTATGAACTGTTTCAGCAAAAATGTTCATCTTTTTCATTGTAATATACATGTACATTTGACAGAATTTTTGGCTTGTTCAACCACCCTGTCAGAAAAATATTTATGATGTCAATACACCAATTTGAACAAAGCTAATCGGCAAAATTTAGTCATTTAATTCAAATGAAAAAAAAATGTGTCTTCGACCTCTTTGATCAGATGTTAAACTTCGGCGCAGTTTCTTTAGAAGATACCGCTACTCTTGATTTGTAGAAGAATGCGACCACGTGCAACAAGTGTCACGTTCTTCCAGGATCAAAGGCCGTGATGCCGAACCAACTTTTCGGCAAGATCAAAGCTTTCGTTTTGTCTATTTAAGGGCTAGTTTGTAGACATGTGATCAAACTCCCAAAATGGACCACCCAGAGTACGGTAATATTAAAGTGTTTTTAAAACATAGGACTAATCCTGAACACATTAAGAAAAGTAAGTCAAGTAAAGTCGACACAAGTCAGCAGCAATTGTTATCGAAGAAGACGCGTTGTTTTACAACTCCGGAAAGAAAGGGTCGCGACTGAAAGTAATACAGAAGGGAAACACGAGAGAGGTAATAAAAAGTAGTCATTGTCAGCAGCATGGCGGTCACCTCAGAGTTCTAAAATCGTGAGTAAATTAGTTTGTCTTTTTTCCTTTTTAGTGTAAAATATATGTCATAATGTGCTCGATAATTATACACTGGTCAACCGTTGATGTTAAATGTGGCAATATGTTAAAGGGACATGCATCCAGATCAACATAAAAATTTCAAAACTTTTAAAACAGATAGCAGTTGATTATAGGATAATAGATATTAAACATGATAAACCAGTATTGTTTAAATATATATATTAATGTATATGATACAAAGTACAGCTAAATATCCTCTATTTTATTTCAAATTTCAATAGCTCGACTTACGCTTTTGATAGTTTTCTACATATTGTATTGACTTAAAAAGTGCGGTTGTAGATAAAAAGTTCTTAAAACACACAGACTCACTTTAAACTTTCTTTCTATTACAATTACTAAAGAAAGCCTTTTGCTAAATTTTGAAAAAAAATGACAAATCTGGAAGCGTCCGTAACAATCAAAGTTGACATTTATGAAGGTCTTTTTTATTTGTACTTCAACAGTTTTAATTGAATTATAATTGTTATGAATGTATAAATGCAAATCTCGTAATAATGATCATATACAGGCGGGCAGTTTGCCAAACCATCTTCCTGGTTTTCTTACCAGTACCAGACCCCTATCCTCCGTAAGAAATTGCCTACGTTATCATATTTTAGAGCCATATGGTCGAGGTCCCCGCATGGCTCGATCCAACCAAAACTTATTATTTAAAGTTAAAACTGTAAAACACGGAAATAAGGCCTGTCGCATCTGGGGACCGAACCCTGATCTTTTGACTACCAGTCCACTATGCTCACTGCTACATCACCGCAACTTGACTTCATTTTCCTGTAAATTTTACTCTAATACCGTACACATCAATCGATAACCACACTGTGATTATAAACGCAACTTTAACTCCAGTTAAATTGTAGATTGTACTAAAATATATCGATTTTTAAAGATGTACATGATCGTTTTTTTCTGTAGAATATGGACTCCATCTATGAGTGCTCACATTATGCCCACTTTTTACTGTAGTTAAATAGCATGTCCATGTTTATTGACTATGCTTGTCAAAAGGAACTACAATAGTTTCAATGGAGATATGTGTGATAAATAAGCAAGTGTGGTTATTTTAATTCATGTTGAGGAGTCATAATATTATGACCGGGGAGTCATTATACTATATAAAATATTGACCGGGGAGTCATTTTTTCTATAAAATAACGACCGGGGGTCATTATTCTATAGGGGTCAAAATGCGGCATAAGGGGTCATTTTACTCCATGTGGGGAAGTCATGATATTATGACAGGGGAGTCATTATACTATATAAAATATTGACCGGGGAGTCATTTTTTCCTATAAAATAACGACCGGGGGTCATTATTCTATAGGGGTCAAAATATTTCCTTACACCGACAAACCTTTTGTGTTTCAGTGACATAACGGTGGTCATTGCACTGGGATCCGCTAGGTCGTTAGCTAGCACAACTTAGTTCTATAAATAGCCGACGACCTCTCCGCACTTACAGAGGTGGTGGTACTCGTTATCATAGAACGCTGTCCATGACTAATTATCATTATACATATATGTGCCGGACGGTGATGCAGGTGGCCGAGTGGTCTAAGGCGCCGTCTCAAGACCACTTACATGTACCTCCCACCGCTAAGGTCGTAGGTTCGACTCCCGCTCGTTCCAAAAATTGTAAGTTTCCAGTTAGTTAAAGAAGGACGGTGGTTCTACTCAGTCTGGCTTAGTCTGAGGTCTTCTTCCACCAGTAAAACTGGATATGTTATATAAAACCTGAAATGTATTGAAAATGACGTTAAACCCCATTACAAAATACACACTTCACGATGCCTGGATTGACCACCAGGCGCATTGCCGACATATATAAGCGTCCATTCGCCTTCAGATTATATAAAAATAATTATTTGTTTTGCTTTAACCTGTACTACCATAACTTTTACAATCACTTTTGTTTTTACTTGTAAGAGGACACTATTTTGGGGCTAGGTTTATTTACAGTATCTCGTTTTGTAATGTGCCACGGAGGTTGAGGAGCGAGATCAGAAGGAAAACTCCCAGCTTCTGTTGTTGTTTCTATTAAGCACTAGTTGTTGTCACTGCTTCTATTAGCTTGTGCACTTATTGTGATACAAGTATTGTGAGTTTACTGATGGGATACTACGTGATTGTGTATTTATCGTGTTTTGCTAATAAAACGATTGTGTTGATTAAATGAATGAATGAATGAATGAATGAATGAATGAATGAATGAATGAATGAATGAATGAATGAATGAATGCATAAGGTTTTAAGGCGTACCAACACATTATAGGTTGTTCGACGCCAACATAAGGAAGATTCAAAGTTCACTCTACATGTACAAAAACAACAAATTAACATACAGATTTAAAAAAATACGTCAACAAATGAATATGCAAAATAAACCTAGAACCTTGATACCTGCAGAACTGCAGAGTTTCAGCAAATTATATCGTATTACTCAATTTGTCGCTTCTTACGACATGCATAAGCCAAAGTGATCCTATTCTTGGCATCACGCATGGCTCCCTGGAACCACACAGGGGTTGATAATTTAACCACAATAGTGAAAATGACAAAAACATGATAAAATGAACATGAAACCCATTCGGAGGATTCCTATCACTCTGCAAAAATCGACAGTGATTCTATTCTTAGGCAGAACCACACAGGCTGTGTTTTGCTAATAAACCGATTGTGTTAGTTGTGGATTTGTTGTGTTTTGCTAATAAGATGATTGTGGTAGTTGTGTATTTATAGTGTTTTGCTAATAAAGCGATTTGTAAGTTGTGTATTTATTGTGTTTTGCTAATAAAGCGATTGTGTTAGTTGTGGATTGTTGTGTTTTGATAATAAGATGATTGTGGTAGTTGTGTATTTATTGTGTTTTGCTAATGAAGCGTTTTGTAAGTTGTGTATCTATTGTGTTTTGCTGATAAAATGATTATGATGGTTGTGTATTTATTGTGTTTTGCTAATAAAGCAATTGTGTTAATTGTGTATTTATCGTGTTTTGCTAATAAAGCGATTGTGATTGTTGTGTATTGATTGTGTTTAGCTAATAAACTAATGTGTTAGTTGTGTATTTATTGTGTTTTGCTAATAAGATTATTGTGATGGTTGTGCATTTATTGTCTTTTGTTAATAAATCGATTTTGTTATTGGGTATTTATTGTGTTTTGCTTATAAGATTATTTTATTGGTTGTGTATTTATTGTGTTTTGCTAATAAATTTATTGTGTTGGTTATGTATTTATTGTGTTTTGCTAATAAGTTTATTGTGTTGGTTGTGTATTTATTGTGTTTTATTAATAAGTTTATTGTGTTGGTTGTGTATTTATTGTGTTTTATTAATAAGTTTATTGTGTTGGTTGTGTATTTATTGTGTTTTACTAATAAGTTTATTGTGTTGGTTGTGTATATATTGTGTTTTACTAATAAGATTATGGTGTTGGTTGTGTATTGATTGTGTTTAGCTAATAAAATTAATGTGTTAGTTGTGTATTTATTGTGTTTTGCTAATAAGATTATTGTGATGGTTGTGCATTTATTGTCTTTTGCTAATAAATCGATTTTGTTGGTTGTGTATTTATTGTGTTTTGCTAATAAATTTATTGTGTTGGTTGTGTATTTATTGTGTTTTGCTAATAAGTTTATTGTGTTGGTTGTGTATTTATTGTGTTTTACTAATAAGTTTATTGTGTTGGTTGTGTAATTATTGTGTTTTATTAATAAGTTTATTGTGTTGGTTGTGTATTTATTGTGTTTTACTAATAAGATTATGGTGTTGGCTGTGTATTTATTGTGTTTTTTAATAAGATTATTGTATTGGTTGTGTATTCATTGTGTTTTACTAATATGTTTACTTTGTTGGTTGTGTATCTATTGTGTTTTGCTAATAAGATTAGTCTGTTGGTTGTGTATTTATTGTGTTTTACTTATAAGTTTATTGTGTTGGTTGTGTATTTATTTTTTATGCTAATAAGATTATTTTGTTGGCTGTTTATTTATATTGTTTTGCTAATAAGATAATTGTATTGGTTGTGTATTTATTGTGTTTTGCTAATTAGTTTAGTGTGGTGTGTTGGTTGTGTATTTATTATGTTTTATTAATACGATTATTGTGTTGGTTGTGTATTTATTTTGTTTTACTAATAGTTTATTGTGTTGGCTGTGTATTTATTGTGTTTTGCTAATAAGATTGTTGTGCTGGTAGTTTATTTATTGTGTTTTGCTAATAAGTTTATTGCGTTGATTGTGTATTTGGTGTGTTTTTCTAATAAGATTATTGTATTGGTTGTGTATTTATTGTGTTTTACTGATAAGATTATTGTGTTGGCTGAGTATTTATTGTGTTTTGCTAATAAATCGATTGTTGTGTATTGGTTGTGTTTTGGTAATAAATCGATTTTGTTGGTTGTGTATCTATTGTGTTTTGCTAATAAAGCGATTGTGCTCGTTATTTATTTATTGTGTTTTGCTAATAAAGCGATTGTGCTCGTTGTGTATTTATTGTGTTTTTCTTATACGATGGTTGTGTTGAGAACCCTGATTCTCCCACCCCTGGATATGTGGGGAAATAGCGAATGACTTTCAGTTACAAGATGTGTCTAGTATTGATTAATCGCCGCCTTGCTGATTCCAGGAACGATGTTTACTACAAAATTGAAATACTGTTGAACAACAGTCAGAAAAATATACAAACAAGCTAATAGAATTATAAAGCATAAACAACCGTTTTCATAAAACATGCAACGATTTTTTTATTTTTATTTTTAAGGACAAACAATACCAATTAGTCTAAAATGATACGTATACTACAATAGCTGTGAACATTGACATGTTAAATCTCCTTTCTTGATATGCTTTTATTATGCAGTTTGCTGAGTTATTTATGAGTCTAACTTTATTAGATCTACAGTTCAGCAACTGGATGAATTTAAAAATATTTGGATATTTTTATGATAATATTTTGGTACAAATTGTCTTCTTACGTTTTACCGCAACAGTTACAGTTGTCCTTTCGTTAATCAATATGTGTGTAACATTTAGACGTCAGGGCTTTCTTTTGGTGAGGCTTTTGTTACTTACTATACTGTGATGTGTACATGCTAACTATACTGTGATGTGCACATGCTTACTATACTGTGATGTGCACATACTTACTATACTGTGATATGTACATGCTTACTATACTGTGATGTGTACATGCTTATTACAGTGGATCGGCAGCTAAACATACTTTTAAGCGAACTTCAAACTCGCTGCAGTTTATGTAGAACTCACTTCACAAATATGATATAATACAAATGCAGATCAACTCAAACTTAGTGTTATGTTTCAATAATTCAAAATGTTGTTTCACAACCGAGGTAAAATAAATAAGTTTAAATGTCCCTTTGGCAAGAACATATTTAATATTCCCAGCATGTGAAGACTACCGGGCTTTAACGGTTCACATTGCTAGTAAACACTAACATTGACACGATCAGCGGCTCAAAACTATTTACAGATACTCCATTTTCCATTTTAAAAAATGGATTTCATACGTAATCAACTCGTATTGTAACGTGTCCATTTAACCGGGTAAACAATATCTGTGTCGCGTCCTGGGCATGATTGTTAATTAGACGACAAGATATCACATATCGGCAAGGCACTATTCAATATCGTCCCTGCGAAATGTAACATGACAAAAGACGCCGTTACTGCTTCCATCGATATTATTGTATTGTCATTGTTAATACCTGTAGAGTGAGTGTCTATCGTGCCGGTAAGTACTCGTATTGTTTTGTCATGTTTTTTTAATACCTGTAGAGTGAGTGTCTGTCGTGACGGTAAGTACTTGTATTGTATTTTCATGTTTGTTAATACCTGTAGAGTGAGTGTCTGTCGTGACGGTAAGTACTGGTATTGTATTGTCATGTTTGCTAATGCCTGTAGCGTGAGTGTCTATCGTGACGGTAAGTTCTTGTATTGTATTGTCATGTTTGTTAATATCTGTAGAGTGAGTGTCTGTCGTGACGGTAAGTATTGTAACATGGTGACTAGACTAAACACTATCAGTGACAACATGTAATTATGTTTCATGAAGTACGTGACCAGATTGAGTGTTTTCACTTCACTTTTCATTTTTTTTTAAATGGGATAATAAAACAAAATATATCTATCATAGCGAGAAAAAAATGAAAATAAAGTTCATTAAGTACTCTCTCCATTGAATTAGAGAACACATATTGTGTATATGAAAATAACACCTTGTTGGAATATTTATTTTTTTAATGTTTTTCTGCTTAAAACAAAATTTCTTTTCACTGGTAATCATGTATGATGCTGATCCTGTACTTATATTCATATGTATCGTGTTTACCTTTTGGTATATTTTTATTGACGTATGTTTTTTGGGGGAATATTTTTTGTTGGTTATTTTGTAAATAGTCTTTATATTTTATCTAGTTTTACGCCAAAAACGTAAGGTCGTTTTAACTGTTTTTGAAGTCATCAATTTATGACGTTGTTTATTATATAATGTATTTTGTACCTGATGATGGCTGTATGGCGGAAATGGATTGTTCAGTTCAAACCTTTTTACAGTAAAACCTGTGTAAGCGGTCACCTCTATTAAGCAGCCACCTGTCTTAAGCATCCACTTTTATTATTTACCTTTTCTCTGCTTTCAGAGCAAATTAACCTGTATTAAGCAACAACCTGTCTTAAAAGGTCACTTATGCCCCTTCCCTTGACTGGCTGCTTAAGACAGGTTGGACTGTATATGGAGTTTGTCTTCATGTTTCTAATTTATTTACATAACATAAACAACACCATCAGGCGGGAGGCCTTTATTCCTTATGTTAACTTGTTAGATAGTGGCTGCTTAAGACAGATGGCTGCTTAATAGAAGTGACCGCTTACACAGGTTTTACATGAGATGATGTGTTTTCTCGTTTTATATCTTAATTATCTCATTAATGTTTTCTTTTTAGCTCGCCGGGACGAATGTCAAGGAGAGGTATTGCGATGACACCGGCGGCGTCGTCGGCGTCGTCTGTAGACGCACAGGTTAAGCTTTTGCGTTTAGTTGCGTTTAAGTTTTGGTGTTTGCTTCCAATCTCAATCTTTACATGGGTGGTGAGTTTTATCCCTTAGGCGAGCTTTGTTGTCTTCTGACAATTTTATTTCCTCATAGCTTTATATAGAGGTTTTATCCTGAAGAGACAAAACTAGAACTGTTTAGATACTGTTTTACGATATTCACATCATGTCAAAGTGCTACCGTATAGTGTAGAGACGTTGTACTTTATCTAATATGTGAAAACCAGAAATTTCAATAATTTATGATTTTCAGTTTAGTTTAAACTTAATCATTTTACTTCGATTGTGAAACAAGTACTTACATCTTAGACAAATCACGCTCGAAATCAAGTTTTCCTTATACCAAGCATATGGGGAAAAAGTGTTTTGCTCAATGACATAACAAATAGCCGTGGCGGAGGATCGAACCACGATCGGGAAAAAGTGTATAAACCACCATTCCAATGATACAGTCCGACCAGTCTTAAGCAACCAGTCAAGGGAAGGAGCAAAAGTGGCCTTTTATGACAAGTTGTTGTTTAATACATGTTAATTTGCTCTGAAAGCAGAGACATGGGAAATAGTAAAAGTGGCTGCTTAATAGAGGTGACCGCTTACACAGGTTTACTGTAGATACCTGTTTATTTAATATAGAAATACATAGTATCCCGCAATGCAATATAATTCTCGGTTTCTACATTAACTTTGTGATATTATGAAAGTTATAGTTAATGACCAAGCTAATAAAATACATGAAAAAAAATCTTCTCTGCAAAATATAGACTGAAGCCAAATCTTGCAGTAAGGTGGTCTTCTACCTATTTGAATAATTTGTTTGCTAATGTTTATCTCAAATCAACCTTCAAATCAACCTCAATGGGCACATAAGGGTTAATTTTCTGGCGACATTGGATTACATGTTTTACCATCTGTAATATCAGACTCTATAAATTGTTCAATTGTTACATAGGTAAAAATGCCATGCATGTTAAACGTACGTTTAACGTGAAAATAACATACGTACCAAAACGTTTCTCATGTAAATACTACTACACGCGTTTAACACGTTTAACACGTTTTTCTGCCGTAACACAAGTTAAACGTGCGGTTAAAACGTTCGTTATTCATAGAAATAGTACCACACATGTCAAGCATATTTTTAATGTACGTGGCATTTTTACCTGTGATATAATGGTTATGCTTACATACTTGAAAAATTTTCGTTGAGACTGCAGTGTGTTCATTTAAGATTAAACCAAACAAATTTGCTTAAAAGCATACAGTGATATTAAAAAAAAAAGTAAAATTTTTTTTTTTTTTTTTTTCAAAATGGTCTAAGAAACAGATTTGAACATTACGAAAAATACATTGGTTAGTCCATCAACTATTGATTATCCTCTATAAGCCACTACTCAAGTCCTTTCAGAAACGTACAGCACGTGTTTCATGAGATATGTGTTTAGCTCAAAGACAACAATTGACACGTCCAATCCAATTGAAATGTACTGTACAGACTGAGTTAAGCATAGCAACAAGAAGTTCACTTTGAAAAACATCACTGATTTATTAGGAGAGTCACTGAAAATCAACGCTTTGAAGCCATTAGGAAAATGGGTGCTAGCTCGTCACAGTTAGTATTGGCATTTCTGTAATTCTGTACACACATGTGATGGGAATTAAACTGATATTCTTAAAATAGTTTTGATTTGAAGTGAATAAAAACATTGTTTTGTGATTTAACAACATGATGAAATATAAATGTACAGAATGTGCATGCAATAAATGCATTGTACTTTGAGCTATCAATGTGTATATACAGTATATACACATATATACACATATATACACACTGCACTTGCTTTTTTCTTTCACTATATAGTAGTACAAATTGTTGACATATTGTATTGCATATGTATAATTATGTTGTTATCATAGGCAAAAGGGTCTGACCGCAAAACTTTCACTGTAGTAGAGATATCACAATCTGAAATGATGTCATTACTTTATACTGAAGTTGTTAGACAAACCGAGTGTTTGTGCATAAAAAACAAAATGTTCAACCATTTGTTGTTGCTGTGTTGTGAGAAATAAATTCAATAATTGGGTAAACAAGGGAAAAATTTAAAACACTCTTCCTTATTATACTTTCTTCGTGAACCTTCAATAAATATTTTCCTATAAAAAGATGCACCCGCCACCAGTACTTTTGATACTTTGATTTCTTATGTTGTCCTACATATAGAACAATCAGAAATAAATATATTAAACATAGTATTTTTCCAAAAATTAATAGTTTTAAAAACAAATGTCATCAAGGAATAAAAAAAGTATTTGTAAACTGGCAAAACTAAGGCAAGAAACTTGAAACAATTTGATTGATTCTTGATATGATTTTGTAATTATAGATGTATAAATACCGTGATTGCCTCAGTTTGAATATGAGATATGTATGTATTTGTTTGTATTTCATATCATTGTATGTCTATATTTATATTTTATCCATATTTAAATTAATTTGAATTTGTAAATGGCCATAGGCAATGTTTTGTTGATATGCCCTAAATTTGAAAGTTGTGTTATCAGAGACCGTTTCCTTAAAGTACACTTACTCAATGTCAGGCATATTGACAGGTATGTTGTCAGGTATATTGTCAGGCATATTGTCAGGTATATTGTCAGGTATATTGACAGGCATATTGTCAGGCAGGTATATTGTCAGGCAAGTTGTCAGGTATATTGTAAGGTATATTGTCAGGCATATTGTCAGGTATATTGTCAGGCAGGCATATTGTCATGTATATTGTCAGGCATATTGTCAGGCAGGCATATTGTCAGGTATATTGTCAGACAGGCATATTGTTATGTATATTGTCAGGCATATTGTCAGGCAGGCATATTGTCAGGTATATTGTCATGCATATTGTCAGGCATATTGTCAGGCAGGCATATTGTCAGGCAGGCATATTGTCAGGTATATTGTCAGGTATATTGTCAGGCATATTGTCAGGCAGGCATATTGTCAGGTATATTGTCAGGCATATTTTCAGGTATATTGTCAGGCATATTGTCAGGCAGGCATATTGTCAGGTATATTGTCAGACAGGCGTATTGTTATGTATATTGTTAGGCATATTGTCAGGCAGGCATATTGTCAGGCATATTGTCATGCATATTGTCAGGCAGGCATATTGTCAGGCATATTATCAGGCAGGCATATTGTCAGGTATATTGTCAGTCATATTGTCAGGCATATTGTCAGGCAGGCATATTGTCAGGTATATTGTCAGGCATATTGATAGGCATATTGTCAGGCATATTGGTGTAAAAGTGTACATAGTAAGATAGAAACACATTTTCGTTGAAAGTGTCACGTGATAGTATCTTGATGAAGTTGCTTTGCAATTGACTTTTATTTGCCGTCTTTGTTTTGTCAATGTGTCCATTAGCTCCGGTTAAAGGTGATTTCTTTACAAATTAGACTTTCTTCAGTTTTGTTTTATTGTCTTTATTATCGAATTTGTTCTCAAATTACCCTGGTTTCGTTTCTACAATTTAGCTTAGAGGTTTAAAAAAATGTACGCAAATATTTTATGTCAAGTCCGCCTGTGTTGTTTTCCTCACATTATCAGAAACTGCAAGCTAGACGGAATTGAACGCAAGGATGTAATTTACAGCATATACGAGAGTAGGAAAAAAATTGGAACTTTTATTTCAATTTAGTTCAATTGACACAAAATATTTCATGACAATTATATATACATTTAGAAATTTCTAATAGCCATTGAGTGTCTCACTGTCTGTTGGAATTGTGAATGAGTAACAAACAGATCCCACTAAATCAAGAAAGTTTATTTGTGTAGTTTAAAACTCAAGGGCCGGTGCCACGGTAGATTCACACGCGTGGACTATCGGGAGTGCGTGTGAATCTAATGTGATACCGGATTGTCGTAATTAATGAAAAATGTTCAAACAGAGATCCTCCCCGGCCATTTTATTTTTCAGTTTCTCTTTTAATTGTTATTTGAAATACTTCACAGTTTAATTACGACATACAGTTATAATACCTTAGTACGTAATGATAAAGTAAAACTTGCAACATAATCAGTAAGTGAAACATTTAAAAATATCGCTGAGGAAACTATCAAAATTTGTTAAATTAGTGAAATCGGGGAGAGTAGGAAATATTGCATTCAAGCACCGGCCTCTCGTTTTTTACTGTGTCGTTAACACTTGTATTGTTTCATAGTTTATGTTTAATATTATGCAAGTTTATCAACAAACAGGCAGATATAAGCGAATACGTGATATGAATGTGTGATAAAAGGTTAAAACAATGTTTTGACATGTTTTAAATACAGTAGAACTCGAACGCGACAGGACTAGACAAAATGGTTAGAGGTAAAGTATTGTTCAACATCTTACCGTACATGTACATGTATATACATCAAAATAGGATTTCGGCCGGAACCAGCTAAGCGGTTCGAGCTATACGAGGATGTACCAGCCATCCATGTACGAGCAAAAGAGGCTATACTGTATAGTCTCTTATAATTCTTTATAGAGAACAACATGGTTATTCGTTAGATGTATATATCGAACTATAGTATGTATATTCTGTGTATTAAGCATGATGAGACTTAAATAAAGAATAAAACCTTCAAAATATCATAAACAGTTTTGTTAAAACATACTAGCAATTATGTAGGACAACATCTCGATCAATTAAAATAAATAGGTCAAGGGCAATAATTGTTGTTGTTGTTGTTGTTGTTGTTATTGTTGTTGTTGTTGTTGTTGTTGTGTTGTTGTTGTTGTTGTTGTTGTTTAGCGTCGCTTTCAACAATTTTTTAGTCATATCGCGACGGTGTCTACTTGAGACAGTATTCTAAGCGCTGTCACACTGGAGTATCATGTCGCAGACACATGGTATGATACCCCACCCAGTCACATTATACTGACACCGGGCCGACCAGACCTAGAACTCTCCTCTAGATGATGACCGTCAAGCGAGGAAGCTTCTAGTACCATTTTAAGTCTTTGGTATGACCCGTCCGTGGATATTCAGCATGCGAGGCGGACGGACTACCACTAGACCACGCGCAGTCGGCAATAATTGGAATACTTAAAGTTATAAATCATTCCAACGTGATAATTGTAATCCATAATTTATCATTCAAATATGTAAATCATTGACTTAAACTTCTGCGAATTTCTTGGAATAACCCCAATATTAGAGTGTTGGCATATTTGTGAAATGAAAGCAATTCCCTAGAAACGCATCAATTTAAATAATAAATTATACATTTTTGAACAAGATCTTACAAACAGTCGTAGAAATATCTTTGATTTAAATTGAATGTGGTTAAACGCCATTTTCAACACATTTCAGGTTATATGGTATATCCAATTTAATTGGCGGAAGAAGACCTCAGAATGACTCAATAAAATACACGTGCTAGTAAAACATCCGTGCCAGCTACATTTTGTTCGTGGCTTTGTTCATAGAATACTGCAATTAGATATAAATGCAATTGTAAACTAAAGGGAACAGCTAACCCGCCATCTGACATTTTATGTGTTTTCTCAATAAGTGTCTTAATTACATAAGAAACCAATCGTGAAACATCGGGTATTTCCGTATCCTCCGTATAATACTCCTAGTGTATAGCTCTAACGCTATTCGCCTGTGTTCATTCGCGAGAAAGTAACAAATTATGTATTCGTCATTAGGTTGAATATATGGCGTTATTATATAGATTTTTTATTTATACACTCAACATTGGTCATGTTTATAGGAAAATTTAAAATATCAGTCTTGATTAACCAACGTTTGTATTCTCAACGTACATATGTAAGATGGCATAAGGGGGCCGCCATTTTATTTAATCATGTGACTGAAAGTAGTCCCAATATGGCGCCTTATTATATCAGAGGTTTATTACGTACCATCAAGGCCGAGGTGACCAGATTGATAAGAAAGAACATTTAGGCTATGTAAAATCAACACATAATTGTCTGTTGATATCGTATACAAATTTTGATATCGCTTCTTAATATTTGACGAAGCTATTGGAGGTACAAAAGTGGCGGCGGGTTAGCTGTTCCGTTCAGTATATACCGTTTATTTTGCAAGAAAATAACATGATACGGAACATGTTTAAGTACAATATAGACAATATCAGTTTAATATGTTAATTTTTATTTGCATAATTGATATAATAATTGATCTGATACGAAATACGTTTCAGTACAATATAGAAAATATCAGTTTAATATGTTATTTTTATATTTGCAGAATCGATGTAATAATTAACATGATACGAAATACGTTTAAGTACAGTATAAAAAATATCAGTTTAATATGTTAATGTTATATTTGCAGAATCGATGTTATAATTGACATGATACGAAATACGTTTTAGTACAATATAGATAATATCATTTTAATATGTTAATTTTATATTTGTTGAGTTCATGTCATAATTGACATGATACGAAATACGTTTTAGTACAATATAGATAATATCAGTTAAATATGTTAGTTTTATATTTGTAGAATTGATGTAATAATTGAAGTTACTGTGATATAAAATTTAAAACATTTAATTGAATAAAATGTATTCTGAGTTTATTTATTTTAGATTTTAAATTATAGATTGTGAAACAAGTTATGGCAAATTAGACAAATCTTGCCCGAGGTCTTCATGGGTAGAACCAGTACTAAGACTGTGCGGATAAAGTGTTATTGCAACTTAGACAAATCTTGCTCGATGTCTTACTGGGTAGAACCAGTACTAAGACTATGCGGATAAAGTGTTTTTGCAACTGAGACAAATCTTGCGCAATGTCTTCCTGGGTAGAACCAGTACTAAGACTATGTGGATAAAGTGTTATTGCAACTGAGACAAATCTTGCTCGATGTCTTCCTGGGTAGAACCAGTACTAAGACTATGCGGATAAAGTGTTATTGCAACTTAGACAAATCTTGCTCGATGTCTTCCTGGGTAGAACCAGTACTAAGACTATGCGGATAAAGTGTTATTGCAACTTAGACAAATCTTGCCCGATGTCTTCCCGGGTAGAATCAGTACTAAGACTATGCGGATAAAGTGTTATTGCAACTGAGACAAATCTTGCTCGATGTCTTCCTGGGTAGAACCAGTACTAAGAATATGCCAATAAAGTGTTATTGCAACTTAGACAAATCTTGCTCGATGTCTTCCAGGATAGGACCAGTACTAAGACTATGCGGATAAAGTGTTTTTGCAACTGAGACAAATCTTGCTCGATGTCTTCCTGGGTAGAACCAGTACTAAGACTGTGCGGATAAAGTGTTATTGCAACTGAGACAAATCTTGCTCGATGTCTTCCTGGGTAGAACCAGTACTAAGACTATGCGGATAAAGTGTTTTTGCAACTGAGACAAATCTTGCTTGATGTCTTCCTGGGTAGAACCAGTACTAAGACTAAGCGGATAAAGTGTTATTGCAACTGAGACAAATCTTGCTCGATGTCTTCCTAGGTAGAACCAGTACTAAGACTATGCGGATAAAGTGTTATTGCAACTGAGACAAATCTTGCCCGATGTCTTCCTGGGTAGAACCAGTACTAAGAATATGCCAGTAAAGTGTTATTGCAACTTAGACAAATCTTGCCCGATGTCTTCCAGGATAGGACCAGTACTAAGACTATGCGGATAAAGTGTTTTTGCAACTGAGACAAATCTTGATCGATGTCTTCCTGGGTAGAACCAGTACTAAGACTATGCGGATAAAGTGTTATTGCAACTGAGACAAATCTTGCTCGATGTCTTCCTAGGTAGAACCAGTACTAAGACTATACGGATAAAGTGTTATTGCAACTGAGACAAATCTTGCTCGATGTCTTCCTGGGTAGAACCAGTACTAAGAATATGCGGATAAAGTGTTATTGCAACTTAGACAAATCTTGCTCGATGTCTTCCTGGGTAGAACCAGTACTAAGACTATGCGGATAAAGTGTTATTGCAACTGAGACAAATCTTGCTCGATGTCTTCCAGGGTAGAACCAGTACTAAGAATATGCCAGTAAAGTGTTATTGCAACTTAGACAAATCTTGCCCGATGTCTTCCAGGATAGGACCAGTACTAAGACTATGCGGATAAAGTGTTTTTGCAACTGAGACAAATCTTGATCGATGTCTTCCTGGGTAGAACCAGTACTAAGACTATGCGGATAAAGTGTTATTGCAACTTAGACAAATCTTGCTCGATGTCTTCCTGGGTAGAACCAGTACTAAGACTATGCGGATAAAGTGTTATTGCAACTGAGACAAATCTTGCTCGATGTCTTCCTGGGTAGAACCAGTACTAAGAATATGCCAGTAAAGTGTTATTGCAACTAGGCAAATCTTGCCCGATGTCTTCCAGGATAGGACCAGTACTAAGACTATGCGGATAAAGTGTTATTGCAACTGAGACAAATCTTGCCCGATGTCTTCCTGGGTAGAACCAGTACTAAGACTATGCGGATAAAGTGTTATTGCAACTTAGACAAATCTTGCTCGATGTCTTCCTAGGTAGAACCAGTACTAAGACTATACGGATAAAGTGTTTTTGCAACTGAGACAAATCTTGCTCGATGTCTTCCTGGGTAGAACCAGTACTAAGACTGTGCGGATAAAGTGTTATTGCAACTTAGGCAAATCTTGCTCGATGTCTTCCTGGGTAGAACCAGTACTAAGACTATGCGGATAAAGTGTTTTTGCAACTGAGACAAATCTTGCTTGATGTCTTCCTGGGTAGAACCAGTACTAAGACTATGCGGATAAAGTGTTATTGCAACTGAGACAAATCTTGCTCGATGTCTTCCTAGGTAGAACCAGTACTAAGACTATGCGGATAAAGTGTTATTGCAACTGAGACAAATCTTGCCCGATGTCTTCCTGGGTAGAACCAGTACTAAGACTATGCGGATAAAGTGTTATTGCAACTTAGACAAATCTTGCTCGATGTCTTCCTGGGTAGAACCAGTACTAAGACTATGCGGATAAAGTGTTATTGCAACTGAGACAAATCTTGCTCGATGTCTTCCTGGGTAGAACCAGTACTAAGAATATGCCAGTAAAGTGTTATTGCAACTTAGACAAATCTTGCCCGATGTCTTCCAGGATAGGACCAGTACTAAGACTATGCGGATAAAGTGTTTTTGCAACTGAGACAAATCTTGATCGATGTACTCCTGGGTAGAACCAGTACTAAGACTATGCGGATAAAGTGTTATTGCAACTGAGACAAATCTTGCTCGATGTCTTCCTAGGTAGAACCAGTACTAAGACTATACGGATAAAGTGTTATTGCAACTGAGACAAATCTTGCTCGATGTCTTCCTGGGTAGAACCAGTACTAAGAATATGCCAGTAAAGTGTTATTGCAACTTAGACAAATCTTGCTCGATGTCTTCCTAGGTAGAACCAGTACTAAGACTATGCTGATAAAGTGTTATTGCAACTGAGACAAATCTTGCGCAATGTCTTCCTGGGTAGAACCAGTACTAAGACTATGCGGATAAAGTGTTATTGCAACTGAGACAAATCTTGCTCGATGTCTTCCTGGGTAGAACCAGTACTAAGAATATGCCAGAAAAGTGTTATTGCAACTTAGGCAAATCTTGCTCGATGTCTTCCAGGGTAGGACCAGTACTAAGACTATGCGGATAAAGTGTTATTGCAACTGAGACAAATCTTGCTCGATGTCTTACTGGGTAGAACCAGTACTAATACTATGCGGATAAAGTGTTATTGCAACTGAGACAAATCTTGTTCGATGTCTTCCTGGGTAGAACCAGTACTAAGACTATGCGGATAAAGTGTTATTGCAACTGAGACAAATCTTGCTCGATGTCTTCCTGGGTAGAAACAGTACTAAGACTATGCGGATAAAGTGTTATTGCAACTGAGACAAATCTTGCTCGATGTCTTCTTGGGTAGAACCAGTACTAAGAATATGCGGATAAAGTGTAATTGCAACTGAGACAAATCTTGCTCGATGTCTTCCTTGGTAGAACCAGCATAAGATTATGCGGATAAAGTGTTATTGCAACTAAGACAAATCTTGCTCGATGTCTTCCTAGCTAGAACCAGTACTAAGACTACGCGGATAAAGTGTTATTGCAACCGAGACAAATCTTGCGCAATGTCTTCCTGGGTAGAACCAGTACTAACACTATGCGGATAAAGTGTTATTGCAACTTAGACAAATCTTGCTCGATGTCTTCCTGGGTAGAACCAGTACTAAGACTATACGGATAAAGTGCAATTGCAACTGAGACAAATCTTGCTCGATGTCTTCCTGGGTAGAAGCAGTACTAAGACTATGCGGATAAAGTGTTATTGCAACTTAGACAAATCTTGCTCGATGTCTTCCAGGATAGGACCAGTACTAAGACTATGCGGATAAAGTGTTTTTGCAACTGAGACAAATCTTGCTCGATGTCTTCCTGGGTAGAACCAGTACTAAGACTGTGCGGATAAAGTGTTATTGCAACTGAGACAAATCTTGCTCGATGTCTTCCTGGGTAGAACCAGTACTAAGACTATGCGGATAAAGTGTTTTTGCAACTGAGACAAATCTTGCTTGATGTCTTCCTGGGTAGAACCAGTACTAAGACTAAGCGGATAAAGTGTTATTGCAACTGAGACAAATCTTGCTCGATGTCTTCCTAGGTAGAACCAGTACTAAGACTATGCGGATAAAGTGTTATTGCAACTGAGACAAATCTTGCCCGATGTCTTCCTGGGTAGAACCAGTACTAAGAATATGCCAGTAAAGTGTTATTGCAACTTAGACAAATCTTGCCCGATGTCTTCCAGGATAGGACCAGTACTAAGACTATGCGGATAAAGTGTTTTTGCAACTGAGACAAATCTTGATCGATGACTTCCTGGGTAGAACCAGTACTAAGACTATGCGGATAAAGTGTTATTGCAACTGAGACAAATCTTGCTCGATGTCTTCCTAGGTAGAACCAGTACTAAGACTATACGGATAAAGTGTTATTGCAACTGAGACAAATCTTGCTCGATGTCTTCCTGGGTAGAACCAGTACTAAGAATATGCGGATAAAGTGTTATTGCAACTTAGACAAATCTTGCTCGATGTCTTCCTGGGTAGAACCAGTACTAAGACTATGCGGATAAAGTGTTATTGCAACTTAGACAAATCTTGCCCGATGTCTTCCCGGGTAGAATCAGTACTAAGACTATGCGGATAAAGTGTTATTGCAACTGAGACAAATCTTGCTCGATGTCTTCCTGGGTAGAACCAGTACTAAGAATATGCTGATAAAGTGTTATTGCAACTGAGACAAATCTTGCTCGATGTCTTCTTGGGTAGAACCAGTACTAAGTATATGCGGATAAAGTGTAATTGCAACTGAGACAAATCTTGCTCGATGTCTTCCTTGGTATAACCAGCATAAGATTATGCGGATAAAGTGTTATTGCAACTAAGACAAATCTTGCTCGATGTCTTCCTAGGTAGAACCAGTACTAAGACTACGCGGATAAAGTGTTATTGCAACCGAGACAAATCTTGCGCAATGTCTTCCTGGGTAGAACCAGTACTAACACTATGCGGATAAAGTGTTATTGCAACTTAGACAAATCTTGCTCGATGTCTTCCTGGGTAGAACCAGTACTAAGACTATACGGATAAAGTGCAATTGCAACTGAGACAAATCTTGCTCGATGTCTTCCTGGGTAGAAGCAGTACTAAGACTATGCGGATAAAGTGTTAATGCAACTTAGACAAATCTTGCTCGATGTCTTCCTGGGTGGAACCAGTACTAAGATTGTACGGATAAAGTGTTATTGCAACTGAGACAAATCTTGCTCGATGTCTTCCTGGGTAGAACCAGTACTAAGACTATGCGGATAAAGTGTTATTGCAACTGAGACAAATCTTGTTCGATGTCTTCCTGGGTAGAACCAGTACTAAGTCTATGCGGATAAAGTGTTATTGCAACGTAGACAAATCTTGCCCGATGTCTTCCTGGGTAGAACCAGTACTAAGACTATGCGGATAAAGTGTTATTGCAACTGAGACAAATCTTGCTCGATGTCTTCCTGGGTAGAACCAGTACTAGGACTATGCGGATAAAGTGTTATTGCAACTGAGACAAATCTTGCTCGATGTCTTCCTAGGTAGAACCAGTACTAAGACTATGCGGATAAAGTGTTATTGCAACTGAGACAAATCTTGCCCAATGTCTTCCTGGGTAGAACCAGTACTAAGACTATGCGGATAAAGTGTTATTGCAACTGAGACAAATCTTGCTCGATGTCTTCCTGGGTAGAACCAGTACTAAGACTATGCGGATAAAGTGTTATTGCAACTGAGACAAATCTTGCTCGATGTCTTCCTGGGTAGAACCAGTACTAAGAATATGCCAGTAAAGTGTTATTGCAACTTAGACAAATCTTGCCAGATGTCTTCCAGGATAGGACCAGTACTAAGACTATGCGGATAAAGTGTTTTTGCAACTGAGACAAATCTTGATCGATGTCTTCCTGGGTAGAACCAGTACTAAGACTATGCGGATAAAGTGTTATTGCAACTGAGACAAATCTTGCTCGATGTCTTCCTAGGTAGAACCAGTACTAAGACTATACGGATAAAGTGTTATTGCAACTGAGACAAATCTTGCTCGATGTCTTCCTGGGTAGAACCAGTACTAAAAATATGCGGATAAAGTGTTATTGCAACTTAGACAAATCTTGCTCGATGTCTTCCTGGGTAGAACCAGTACTAAGACTATGCGGATAAAGTGTTATTGCAACTGAGACAAATCTTGCTCGATGTCTTCCTGGGTAGAACCAGTACTAAGAATATGCCAGTAAAGTGTTATTGCAACTTAGACAAATCTTGCCCGATGTCTTCCAGGATAGGACCAGTACTAAGACTATGCGGATAAAGTGTTTTTGCAACTGAGACAAATCTTGATCGATGTCTTCCTGGGTAGAACCAGTACTAAGACTATGCGGATAAAGTGTTATTGCAACTTAGACAAATCTTGCTCGATGTCTTCCTGGGTAGAACCAGTACTAAGACTATGCGGATAAAGTGTTATTGCAACTGAGACAAATCTTTCTCGATGTCTTCCTGGTTAGAACCAGTACTAAGAATATGCCAGTAAAGTGTTATTGCAACTAGGCAAATCTTGCCCGATGTCTTCCAGGATAGGACCAGTACTAAGACTATGCGGATAAAGTGTTATTGCAACTGAGACAAATCTTGCCCGATGTCTTACTGGGTAGAACCAGTACTAAGACTATGCGGATAAAGTGTTATTGCAACTTAGACAAATCTTGCTCGATGTCTTCCTGGGTAGAACCAGTACTAAGACTATGCGGATAAAGTGTTATTGCAACTGAGACAAATCTTGCTCGATGTCTTCCTGGGTAGAACCAGTACTAAGAATATGCCAGTAAAGTGTTATTGCAACTTAGACAAATCTTGCCCGATGTCTTCCAGGATAGGACCAGTACTAAGACTATGCGGATTAAGTGTTTTTGCAACTGAGACAAATCTTGATCGATGTCTTCCTGGGTAGAACCAGTACTAAGACTATGCGGATAAAGTGTTATTGCAACTGAGACAAATCTTGCTCGATGTCTTCCTAGGTAGAACCAGTACTAAGACTATACGGATAAAGTGTTTTTGCAACTGAGACAAATCTTGCTCGATGTCTTCCTGGGTAGAACCAGTACTAAGACTGTGCGGATAAAGTGTTATTGCAACTGAGACAAATCTTGCTCGATGTCTTCCTGGGTAGAACCAGTACTAAGACTATGCGGATAAAGTGTTTATGCAAATGAGACAAATCTTGCTTGATGTCTTCCTGGGTAGAACCAGTACTAAGACTATGCGGATAAAGTGTTATTGCAACTGAGACAAATCTTGCTCGATGTCTTCCTAGGTAGAACCAGTACTAAGACTATGCGGATAAAGTGTTTTTGCAACTGAGACAAATCTTGCCCGATGTCTTCCTGGGTAGAACCAGTACTAAGACTATGCGGATAAAGTGTTATTGCAACTTAGACAAATCTTGCTCGATGTCTTCCTGGGTAGAACCAGTACTAAGACTATGCGGATAAAGTGTTATTGCAACTGAGACAAATCTTGCTCGATGTCTTCCTGGGTAGAACCAGTACTAAGAATATGCCAGTAAAGTGTTATTGCAACTTAGACAAATCTTGCCCGATGTCTTCCAGGATAGGACCAGTACTAAGACTATGCGGATAAAGTGTTTTTGCAACTGAGACAAATCTTGATCGATGTCTTCCTGGGTAGAAACAGTACTAAGACTATGCGGATAAAGTGTTATTGCAACTGAGACAAATCTTGCTCGATGTCTTCCTAGGTAGAACCAGTACTAAGACTATACGGATAAAGTGTTATTGCAACTGAGACAAATCTTGCTCGATGTCTTCCTGGGTAGAACCAGTACTAAGAATATGCCAGTAAAGTGTTATTGCAACTAAGACAAATCTTGCTCGATGTCTTCCTAGGTAGAACCAGTACTAAGACTATGCGGATAAAGTGTTATTGCAACTGAGACAAATCTTGCGCAATGTCTTCCTGGGTAGAACCAGTACTAAGACTATGCGGATAAAGTGTAATTGCAACTGAGACAAATCTTGCTCGATGTCCTCCTGGGTAGAAGCAGTACTAAGACTATGCGGATAAAGTGTTATTGCAACTTAGACAAATCTTGCGCGATGTCTTCCTGGGTAGAACCAGTACTAAGGCTATACGGATAAAGTGTTATTGCAACTGAGACAAATCTTGTTCGCTGTCTTCCTGGGTAAAACCAGTACTAAGACTATGCGGATAAAGTGTTATTGCAACTGAGACAAATCTTGCTCGATGTCTTCCTGGGTAGAACCAGTACTAAGAATATGCCAGTAAAGTGTTATTGCAACTTAGGCAAATCTTGCTCGATGTCTTCCAGGGTAGGACCAGTACTAAGACTATGCGGATAAAGTGTTATTGCAACTGAGACAAATCTTGCTCGATGTCTTACTGGGTAGAACCAGTACTAATACTATGCGGATAAAGTGTTATTGCAACTGAGTCAAACCTTGCTCGATGTCTTCCTGGGTAGAACCAGTACTAAGACTATGCGGATAAAGTGTTATTGCAACTGAGACAAATCTTGCTCGATGTCTTCCTGGGTAGAAACAGTACTAAGACTATGCGGATAAAGTGTTATTGCAACTGAGACAAATCTTGCTCGATGTCTTCTTGTGTAGAACCAGTACTAAGAATATGCGGATAAAGTGTAATTGCAACTGAGACAAATCTTGCTCGATGTCTTCCTTGGTAGAACCAGCATAAGATTATGCGGATAAAGTGTTATTGCAACTAAGACAAATCTTGCTCGATGTCTTCCTAGGTAGAACCAGTACTAAGACTATGCGGATAAAGTGTTATTGCAACCGAGACAAATCTTGCGCAATGTCTTCCTGGGTAGAACCAGTACTAAGACTATGCGGATAAAGTGTTATTGCAACTTAGACAAATCTTGCTCGATGTCTTCCTGGGTAGAACCAGTACTAAGACTATACGGATAAAGTGCAATTGCAACTGAGACAAATCTTGCTCGATGTCTTCCTGGGTAGAAGCAGTACTAAGACTATGCGGATAAAGTGTTATTGCAACTTAGACAAATCTTGCTCGATGTCTTCCTGGGTGGAACCAGTACTAAGACTATACGGATAAAATGTTATTGCAACTGAGACAAATCTTGCTCGATGTCTTCCTGGGTAGAACCAGTACTAAGACTATGCGGATAATGTGTTATTGCAACTGAGACAAATCTTGTTCGATGTCTTCCTGGGTAGAACCAGTACTAAGACTATGCGGATAAAGTGTTATTGCAACGTAGACAAATCTTGCCCGATGTCTTCCTGGGTAGAACCAGTACTAAGACTATGCGGATAAAGTGTTATTGCAACTGAGACAAATCTTGCTCGATGTCTTCCTGGGTAGAACCAGTACTAAGACTATGCGGATAAAGTGTTATTGCAACTTAGACAAATTTTGCGCGATGTCTTCCTGGATAGAACTAGTACTAAGACTATGCGGATAAAGTGTTTTGCTCAAGGATACCACACACAGTCGTGGCAGAGGATCGATCTGACGACCCTCGGATCCTGGGTCCGCTGCTCTACCACTGGGCCATACGTTCTACTTCATAATTGTAGTAAGTCCAATAACTGTAATATGCTTTATAATGTGCTTCAATAGCAATACATGACTAATGTGAGTTGTATCAGACTATAAATAAAAGGTTCTATCTTGTATCTTAAGTTAAAATATTTCTATCACTTTAAATAAATGCGTTTCACCCTATTTACCTTCAGCTGCAACTAAGCTTTAGTCTGAGATCTAAGCAACACATATATTTAGTTATCTGATCTTCCTTTAAGACTGACCTTAAATAAAAATATGTTTAAAAAGCCAGGACGGAAGCAAAAAATCTTCTAACTGTTCTGTTCCTCTTCAAAAGGGTTTATATCTTTACTAACGGCTTATAGTATACAGACCGACCATTTCTTCGGCTGTTTAAAAGTGTTTACTTCACTTACACGATGAGCTACAAAGATTTGCCTAGTCACTTTTATGGCAGCAATGATTAATGTATTGACGTGTACTTTATACGGGAAAAATATCAAATTGAAACAGAAATGTGGGTATTGTTTCTCCGGATTTTATAGTGGGAATCAACATCACCGTTTGGGGCTTCGTTTTTTTTTTATTTGTTTTTGTTTTGTTTTTTGTTGTGTTTTTTTTTGTTGTTGTTGGTGTTTTGTCGTTTATTTGTTGTTTTGTTGTTGTGTTGTTGTTGTTTTTTAGGAAAGTCTGATTTTTTAACTTTAGTTGATGAACTTTTGTCCGCTCTGTATACTAATACTCGCATTATTCACCTTTTAGTTGAGGTGTATATTTCACTTGTGATGTTTCGAACAACACCAAAAATAAAAAAGTGTTAGCACGTTTTATATCCACCTGATATTTAATTAATTTCATCACATTCTCCGAATAAAACGATTTGATTACATTTTCACTGAATGACAGAACGTCAACTTTAACTGTGAATTATTTCTCAACAGAAAATGTAACTGAACTCGATCTAGTCACGATTAATCCCCGTGTGGGTAGAATGTTTTGTAAGTAAATGTTTAATGCTTCAATAAATATTTTCACGCCAAGTACACACAATGTGCTGTCGATATATTGTATACTACCACAATTAGAACACATTAATTCAGTTAACATTTTTAAAGTTTGGATCATTTTCACATTAAATTGTCTGATGTGATTATTTAATATTTGCTCATAAATTGGAAAGGTTGTATCATATCAAGTTAGTCAAAATAAAGTCATTTCAATGTACTTTTAGTACTCACAGAAAACATTTCAACGAATTAATCATAATGCTCTATTTGTACTCATAGAAAACATTTTAACGTCTTGATCATAATGCTCTAATTATACTCACAGAAAACAGTTTAATGTCTTAATATTAATGCTCTATTTGTACTCATAGAAAACATTTCAACGTCTTATCATAATGCTTTATTTGTACTCACAGAAAACATTTTAAAGTCTTAATCATAATGCTCTATTTGTACTCACAGAAAACATTTTAACGTCTTTATCATAATGCTATATCTGTACTCGCAGAAAACATTTTAACGTCTTAATTATAATGCTCTATTTGTACTCATAGAAAACATTTCAACGTCTTAATCATAATGCTCTATTTGTACTCACAGAAAACATTCCAACGTCTTGATCATAATGCTCTATTTGTACTCACAGAAAACATTCCAACGTCTTGATCATAATGCTCTATTTGTACTCACAGAAAACATTTTAACGTCTTAATCATAATGCTCAATTTGTACTCATAGAAAACATTTCAACGTCTTCATCATAATGCTCTATTTGTACTCATAGAAAACATTCCAACGTCTTGATCATAATGCTCTATTTGTACTCAAAGAAAACATTCCAGCGTCTTAATCATAAACTCTATTTGTACTCATAGAAAACATTTCAACGTCTTAATCATTATGCTTTATTTGTACTCATAGAAAACATTTCAACGTCTTGATCATAATGCTCTATTTGTACTCATAGAAAACATTTTAACGTCTTAATCATAATGCTATATCTGTACTCACAGAAAACATTCCAACGTCTTAATCATAATGCTCTATTTGTACTCATAGAAAACATTCCAACGTCTTGATCATAATGCTCTATTTGTACACATGTAAAAGTGTCTTACGTCATAATTACTATGTTTTATATTTACACACAAAAAAGTGTCTTATGTCATAATTACAATGTTTTATTTATGGTCACAGAAAAGCGTCTTACGTCATAATTACAATGTTCTATTTGTACACACAGAAAAGCGTCTTACGTCATTATCACAACGTTTTATTTGTACACACAGAAAAGTGTCTTACGTCATAATCATAATGTTTTATTTGTAAACACAGAAAAGTGTCTTACGTCATAATTACAATGTTCTATTTGCACACACAGAAAAGTGTCTTTAGTCATAATCATAATGTGTTATTTGTACACATAGAAAAGTATATTACATCATAATTTCAATGTTCTATTTGTATACACAGAAAAGTGTCGTATGTCATAATTACAATGTTCTATTTACGGTCACAGAAAAGTGTATTATGTCATAATTACAATGTTCTACTTGTATACACAGAAAAGCGTCTTACGTCATAATCATAATGTCCTATTTATACACACAGAAAAGCGTATTACGTCATTATCATAATGTTTTATTTGTACACACAGAAAAGTCTCTTACGTCATAAGAGCTTCGCATAATATATGTTAACCTAGTGTTATTGCACTTCCGATTCATCGCTCGGTGTTTTCCGTTTCTCGGCTCTAGTACGTAAATTGCCGACGTACTTTCCGACTTGCCCGAATATATAAATGGTATATAAACCTTATGTTATATGATGACTCGCGGATACAAATATGCCCATTTTTTTCATTCCTTATACAGTTGATCTGTTAAATAAATGGTAAATGTAAACTTTTCCTCAGCCTCGCATAATATATTCTTATCAACTCCTTTAATAAATTCAGTTCTAAATAAGCACTCATTTCAGATCCTCTATACAGCTATTAGTTCATATATGTAAATTTTCCCTACAGCTCAGAGGTATTACGTGTTAGACCATTGTGTTTAAACGTTGGTTAAAACCAATTATATTGATTTGGTTGATTCTATTGTCTTGTGTCCTTAATTAGCATTGTAGCTAGACGCGCTCGCTGTAGTATGGTTTTATATTTATGTCTGTTTTGTTCTAAAATAAATATCATGAAGTTTTTTCTAGTGAATTAGATTCGATAATTCAATTGTTAAATGTAAACAGCAACTTAATCAGAAGACGAATTATATAAAAAAAAAAAAGATAAAAAAAAAAGGTCAAAAATATATTTTAATAGCATCATATAGTAAAATCCAATGTAATTCACTATTCAAATAATATAATAAAAATAAGATGGTATCTTTTAGAAAATAATCTGTTATTTATATATGTTAATACTATACATGTTGTCAATTGAAACTGTATTCGCCTATTGTAATATCTCATGTATTGGAGAATGAAAATAAAAAAAAAAATTACAAAAAAATATCACCATATAAAGATATTTCCACATAAATATACCAACACCACAATTACATGCAAACGGATAGAACTACAAGTAGTAATATCATTAACAACCGTTCTCCGCAATGCGGCTTCTTAAATGTTTATCGGATCTTAAATGTATACCGGATCTCAAATGTATACCGGATCGAAAAAAAACACACTCAAATGAGTTTGAGGACTAAAACTAAACATGTACAAAATAGACTTAAAAACAAAACAAAAATACATTTTTTCCCAATACCATACCAACTAACCCGTACATAATCCCCGTTGTATCACAGTGCACTCTGTTTAAAGTAACAGCGACAGCACTAACTAAAACTGGATGAATTTAAAGTCAATCATCAGGCAGATTGAAAACGTTATGTCTGTTAAATTAAATTTTTAAAATTGTTGAGATATAGATTAATTGCTCTCTAAAGTTACATCTGAGTTGTCGTATAATAATAAATGGATACTTAAAGGAACGAATACAGGAATATTTATAAATCACTGTCGTTTTTCAGAATTGTAAAGGGTCATTGAACAATTTACTTTTCCACATTTTCGGATTATTAATAATTAATGGATAATTAAAGGAACGAATACAGGAATATTTATAAACACTGTCTTCTTTTAGTTTTGAATAAGGTCATTGAACAATTTACTTTTCCACATTTTCGGATTTTTAATAATTAATGGATACTTAAAGGAACGAATACTGGAATATTTATAAATCACTGTCGTTTTTCAGTTTTGTAAAGGGACATTGAACAATTTACTTTGCCCCATTTTCGGATTATTATTAATTAATGGATACTTAAAGGACGGAATCCAGGAATATTTATAAATCACTGACGTTTTTCAGTTTTGTAAAGGGTCATTAAACAATTTACTTTGCCACATTTTCGGATTATTAGTTATTAATGGATACTTAAAGGAACGAATACTGAAATATTTATAAATCACTGTCGTTTTTCAGAATTGTAAAGGGTCATTGAACAATTTCCTTTTTCACATTTTCAGATTATTATAATTAATGGATACTTAAAGGAACGAATACAGGAATATTTATAAATCACTGTCGTTTTTCAGTTTTGTAAAGGGTCATTGAACAATTTACTTTGCCACATTTTCAGATTATTAATAATTAATGGATACTTAAAGAGTTCATGTATCGATTCTTACTTGGTTGTGTTTTTCATTTCCAGCGAATCTGGTGTTATTTAACCCATACTTAGATTTTATTCACTCATAAATAAATGATTGACACATCGTGTGAGTACAATTTCTAGGATATTAACGGATTCCAAACGAGTCAATGTTAATGCAAATCCACGATATCCTTGCAACGTGACGGAATTATACTAGCAGGGGTAGTGAATGAATCCAGATATATTGGTAGACGTGACAGTATTATACTAGTAGGGACATGATTCTATACAGATATATTGGTAGAAATGACGGTATTATATAAGTAGGGGAAGTAAATGTACTCATATATATTGGTAGACGTGACGGTATTATGCTAGTAAGGGGAGTGAATGTATACAGATATATTGGAAGACGTGATGGTATTATGCTAGTAAGGGGAGTGAATGTATACAGATATATTGGTAGACGTGACGGTATTATGCTAGTAAGGGGAGTGAATGTATACAGATATATTTGTAGACGTGACGGTATTATGCTAGTAGGGGACGTGAATGTATACAGATATATTGGTAGACGTGATGGTATTATACTAGTAAGGGGAGTGAATGTATACAGATATATTGGTAGACGTGATGGTATTATACTAGTAAGGGGAGTGAATGTATACAGATATATTGGTAGACGTGACGGTATTATGCTAGTAAGGGGAGTGAATGTATACAGATATATTGGTAGACGTGACGGTATTATGCTAGTAAGGGGAGTGAATGTATACAGATATATTGGTAGACGTGACGGTATTATGCTAGTAGGGGACGTGAATGTATACAGATATATTGGTAGACATGATGGTATTATACTAGTAAGAGGAGTGAATGTATACAGATATATTGGTAGACGTGATGACATAATGCTAGTAGGGGACGTGAATGTATACAGATATATTGGTAGACGTGATGGTATTATACTAGTAAGAGGAGTGAATGTATACATATATATTGGTAGACGTGATGGTATTATACTAGTAAGGGGAGTGAATGTATACCGATATATTGGTAGACGTGATGGTATTATACTAGTAGGGGACGTGAATGTACACATACATATTGGTAGACGTGATGGTATTATACTAGTAGGGGACGTGAATGTCCACATACATATTGGTAGACGTGACGGTATATTACTAATAAGGGACGTGAATGTATACACATTATTTTGTAGACCTGACGGTATTATACTAGTAGGGGATGTGAATTACCACATATAAATATATATATATTTATATATTGGTAGACGTGACGGTATTATACCAGTAGGGGAAGTGAATGTATACAGATATATTGGTAGACGTGACGGTATTATACTAGTAAGAGACGTGAATTAACACATATAAATATATATATATATATTGGTAGACGTGACGGTATTATACCAGTAGGGGAAGTGAATGTATACAGATTATTTGGTAGACGTGACGGTATTACACTAGTAGTGGACGTGAATATATACAGATATATTGGTAGATATGCATGAATAACAATACAAGAAAAATATTCAACAAATGACGGGGCTTTTAAATGTCGCCAAAGCATCATGACACTGTCAGCATATATAATAATCATGTTTAATACAATACATGTATATGCGGTGGAAGAGATTACTGTCGGTTTATATGTAGCTTATGTTTGCTCTTAATGCTTCATGCCGACGTTAAATACAATGCATTTCATTTTACATTTAGATAATACATATCATAAATTATTACGCAGTCAGCATCACATCCACCAAAATTTACATTAACTACCCCTGATAAACGTGCTGCACATCGTGGCTTCGGTTGTAATTCAATACCAGCTCTTTTGTTCCCGCTGTACATGCAAGTACATCAAAACATATTTTTTATTTGGGTAATACATGTCATAAATTATTACGCAGTCAGCATCACATCCACCAAAATTTACATTATCTACCTTGATAAACGTGCTGTACATCGTAGCTTCCATTGTAATTCAATACCAGCTCTTGTGTTCCCGCTGTACATGTAAGTACATCAAAACATATTTTTTATTTAGGTAAAACATGTCATAAATTATTACGCAGTCAGCATCACATCCACCAAAATTTACATTAACAACCCTTGATAAACGTGCTGCACATCGTAGTTTCGATTGTAATTCAATACCAGCTCTTTTGTTCCCGCTGTACATGTAAGTACATCAAAACATATTTCTTATTTATGTAATACATGTCATAAATAATTACGCAGTCAGCATCACATCCACCAAAATTTACATTAACTACCCTTGATAAACGTGCTGCACATCGTGGCTTCCATTGTAATTAAATGCCTTTTGTATCCCGCTGTGTATTGCGACCTGCCATATGCATCTATTGTACTCATTTATCATAAATTGTTGGTAACGTAAAACAATTTGGCTAGTATTGTTCTGTAGGGACACTAATACATGTCGGTACGTTATGAACGGTTACATAGCCGTGACATACGAGCACTCTGCGGTCATTCGCTTTGTTTAACACGAACGTTTATACCACTTTAATTCTGTTTGATGTATTGCGTTTCTGCACAAGACAGATTTAATTGTTAATCAGGGACAGCATATTTATTTCTTGTTGTATTGCACAATGTTAGAGAAATGTGTCTGCAGCATAGATTGAAACAATTTACATTTCCATCTGCATTTGTATTCTCATATATATCTACTCATCGTTTGATATTCTAAGAGCATATGACTCCATGTTGCATTGGTCATAATAAGTATTAAAGACACAGATATCAGGGAAATAAAATCGTATAAAAGCGAATGTGAAACTTGCAAATGGTTTTAATCGTATTATTGTCATAATTTCCTGTAGCAAAATATTGATAACGTCATCTTAGAAGCTTTAACGTGTATTTTCAAAGATTCTGAAACTAGTCCGACAATATCGTATACAAACTACAGCGACTGTTACAGATACTGCCGTGTCAAACATCAAACTAATTTACACAAATACAACGTCTGGGAACAATAGGGTAAGGTATAAGACCAACTCGATTAGGTAAAACAGGAAAAAAGCAAGTAAATTCAACATGCAGGAAGATATGAGTACAAAGACAGATGTCATGCAAATATAGATGATTTTGAGTCCAGACGTTCTCTTGGCAGTGCTGTATACCAGTGTCTCCAACATATACCAAAAGAAGAATATTAATTGCATAGCACAAATGGGTAAAAGGTTACAAAAAATGTGTTTCGGTAAAGGGGGAGTACTTTGAAGGTTTGCAATAAAAATAGTTTTGATAAAACGCTGCACTTCAGAAATCCAACCCCAATGACAAACTTTTTGCAGGACCCACGTAAGCGGGACATTTAAATAAGGGCAGCCTGGACACGTAGGCCACACAAATCCAATACATCAGTATATCAGTTTGTAATGTTTAGATATATCCTATTGCAATGCGATATCAGTGAGTGAATTATTTATATTTTCATATCAAAACTTCAAAAGAAACCTTACAGTTTGGTTTCCTAAATATCTATAACATTACATATACAATTTTATTAAAATATTATATTCATGGTGAATTATCATCTGAGTATCATTTGAGTATCCATCAAAGGGGGTAACCTACGTCACACGCACCGCTGTATATCCATCAAAGGGGAGAACCTATGTCACGCGCACCGCTGTATATCCATCAAAGGGGGATAACCTACGTCATCCGCACCGCTGTTTATCCATCAAAGGGGGAGAACCTACGTCACGCGCACCGCTGTATATCCGTAAAAGGTGAGAACCTACATCACGTGCACCGCTGTAAATCCGTTAAGGGGGAGAACCTAAGTCACGTGCTAGCTGTATATCCGTCAAGAGGGGAGAGCCTACGACACGCGCACCGCTGTATATCCACCAAGGGGGAGAACTTATGTCACGCACACCGCTGTATATCCATCAAGGGGGAGAACCTACATCACGTGCACCGCTGTATATCCATCAAAGGGGAGAATCTACGTCACGCGCACCGCGGTATATCCGTCAAGGGGAGAACTTTCGTCACGTGCACTGCTGTATATCCATTAAAAGGGGAGAACCTACGTCAAGCGCACCGCTGTATATCTATCAAAGGGGAGAACCTACGTCAGGTGCACCGCTGTATATCCTTCAAGGGGGAGAACATATGTCACGTGCACCGCTGTATATCGATCAAGGGGGAGAACATACGTCACGCGCACCGCTACATATCAATCAAGGGGGGAACCTTCTTCACGCACACCGCTGTATATCCATCAAGGGGGAGAACCGCTTTATATCCATCAAGGGGGAGAACCTACGTCACGCGCAACGCTGTATATCCATCAAAGGGGAGAACCTACGTCATGCGCACCGCTGTATATCCATCAAGGGGGAGAACCAACGTCACACGCATCTCTGAATATGTACTGAAAGTTGTTTCAAATGCTGTTCAAGCGATTTTTCGTTTCGAATTTGTGTACATGTGCATATTTTATAGTTGTACTTGAGGAGTCTATTTCACCAATAAATAGATTAGTGCGATCTACACAATTCCAGATTACCTCAAAACAGATGCGCTTCATACTAAATGTAAACGTTACTGTACATGCGGCTCAACTATTTTGAGGTTATCTGGAATTTTGTTTATCAGCGAAATTATTAGACTAATAATATGCGTTTAAGTATGACTATAAACCTCCAATCAAAACAACAACGGGTTATCCAATAAACACTGTTTTGTGTATTAACACCATTTTCAACGTCATTTTTCATGTTATATATGGCATATCCAGTTTTATTCGTGTATGTTGACCTCAGACTAAGTCAGATTGAGTAGAACCACTGTCCTTCCGCAAGTTACTGGAAACTTCCTCACATAAAGTTTTTGGAGCTAGCTTGACTCGAACCTATGACCTTAGCGTTGAGATGTAAGTGATCTTGAGACGGCGCCATTCGGCTACGGAGGACCCCACACGAGGATAAAACATATGTGCAAATAAGGAATGATGACATAATAAACGTTGTAATAGGTTGGTGATTTATCGGGCGTCAATTGTGATCTGTCTTCTTCGGTCAAAATGTCACGACTGAGACTTGAATTGCTGATGCATTTTTTTCAATTTTCGAAGCTACCCCCAAAAGTGAAAATTCACAGGCGATTGTATGCATTGCATGTACACAGGCGAATGGTTCATACGCTCGTTATTGACGCCTGTGAATTTTCTTTTTTGGGGGATATCTTCGAAAAATGGAAAAAATGCATAAACATTTCAAGTCACAGTCATGTAATTTTGACAAGAGGAGCTGAAACTCTTGATATATATAAACTTTCTTTAAAGTCGGATGACATTTGCTGCACTAAAATTACCTCTATAAAAGTGAGTTTTCAAAATCCCTGAGTGTATAATATATAATCAAATGATATTTATTTTGCCGAACGCTCATAAGGTATCTATCACATGCAAAGTAAATGAACCAAAACACGGCTCAGGTAATCATTACTCATTGCATGAAAGCTATAAATTATCTAGCAACTTAACATAACCAGAAATATCTTACCCACTACTTTGTCTAGTTTAAATATGTATGTGGAGGCATGTATGCGGCACAATACATCGTTATATCCCAAAAACTCTGTTAATCGCAACATATACTTTGTGTAAAACAGTAAATGTCACAACTTGGGTGAAACATATATAAGTGTTTAAAGCATTGACACAGGCATTCTAAAAAGGTAACAAAATGTTGATTCTTTATTATGCTTAATTATGGTATTTTAGAGTCATATTACGTTTAATTCAAGGATCTCTAATTCTGGGCCATATGTGTTTACTGTAACTGGTTTATTGAGTAAAGATGTGTGTTTCCTTTCTTGTAATGTAATACTTTGCTAAATTACTAAGAAAAATGTTACGTACTATTAATACAAAAATGGCATTGAATTTTATCATGCAAACTAGTAGGTTAAAATTGATTAATTGAGCGTCATTGCTATGCCATTGAGGGCTAATAGACGATCAGTTAACCTAACCACTGTTTCCTGGGATTACCCAGTACTCGAGCACAGCCCATCTCCGCAAGTAACTGATAACTTTCCCACTTGAATCAGTGGTCAGAGACGAATGATAAGTGGACACAATGTCGTATATCAATCATCACGGAGAATTGGCGTGCTCAGAGCCTTCGCAAGATATTAAATAGCATACGGCAATGGCATAACATCATTTATATATAGTGGGAAAAGTTGCATACGGCAATGGCATAACATCATTTATATATAGTGGGAAAAGTGGCATACGGCAATGGCATAGCATCATTTATATATAGTGGGAAAAGTAGCATACGGCAATGGCATAACATCATTTATATATAGTGGGAAAAGTAGCATACGGCAATGGCATAGCATCATTTATATATAGTGGGAAAAGTAGCATACGGCAATGGCATAGCATCATTTATATATAGTGGGGAAAGTAGCATACGGCAATGGCATAACATCATTCATAAAGAGTGGGAAAAGTAGCATACGGCAATGGCATAACATCATTCATAGAGAGTGGGAAAAATAGCATACGGCAATGGCATAACATCATTTATATATAGTGGGGAAAGTAGCATACGGCAATGGCATAACATCATTTATATATAGTGGGGAAAGTAGCATACGACAATGGCATAGCATCATTTATGTATAGTGGGAAAAGTAGCATACGACAATGGCATAACATCATTCATAAAGAGTGGGAAAAGTAGCATACGGCAATGGCATAACATCATTCATAAAGAGTGGGAAAAGTAGCATACGGCAATGGCATAACATCATTTATATATAGATGGAAAAGTAGCATTAGTGGGAAAAGTAGCATACGGCAATGGCATAACATCATTTATAATTAGTGGGAAAAGTGGCATATGACAATGGCATATCATCATTTATATATAGTGGGAAAAGTAGCATACGGCAATGGCATAACATCATTCATATATAGTGGGAAAAGTAGCATACGGCAATGGCATAGCATCATTTATATATAGAAGGAAAAGTAGCATACGGCAATGGCATAACATCATTTATATATAGTGGGAAAAGTAGCATACAGCAATGGCATAACATCATTTATATATAGTGGGAAAAGTAGCATACGGCAATGGCATAACATCATTTATATATAGTGGGAAAAGTGGCATATGACAATGGCATAACATCATTTATATATAGTGGGAAAAGTAGCATACGGCAATGGCATAACATCATTTATATATAATGGGAAAAGTAGCATTAGGGGGAAAAGTAGCATACGGCAATGGCATAACATCATTTATATATAGTAGGAAAAGTAGCATACGGCAATGGCATAACATCATTTATATATAGTGGGAAAAGTAGCATTAGTGGGAAAAGTAGCATATGACAATGGCATAGCATCATTTATATATAGTGGGAAAAGTAGCATACGGCAATGGCATAACATCATTTATATCTAGTAGGAAAAGTAGCATAAGTGGGAAAAGTAGCATACGGCAATGGCATAGCATCATTTATATATAGTGGGAAAAGTGGCATATGACAATGGCATAACATCATTTATATATAGTAGGAAAAGTAGCATACGGCAATGGCATAATATCATTTATATATAGTGGGAAAAGTAGCATTAGTGGGAAAAGTATCATATGACAATGGCATAACATCATTTATATATAGTGGGAAAAGTGGCATATGACAATGGCATAACATCATTTATATATAGTGGGAAAAGTAGCATTAGTGGGAAAAGTATCATATGACAATGGCATAACATCATTTATATATAGTGGGAAAAGTGGCATATGACAATGGCATAACATCATTTATATATAGTAGAAAAAGTGGCATATGACAATGGCATAACATCATTTATATATAGTGGGAAAAGTAGCATTAGTGGGAAAAGTAGCATACGGCAATGGCATAGCATCATTTATATATAGTGGGAAAAGTGGCATATGACAATGGCATAACATCATTTATATATAGTGGGGAAAGTAGCATACGGCAATGGCATAACATCATTTATATATAGTTGGAAAAGTGGCATATGACAATGGCATAACATCATTTATATATAGTGGGAAAAGTAGCATACGGCAATGGCATAACATCATTTATATATAGAGGGAAAAGTAGCATACAGCAATGGCATAACATCATTTATATATAGTGGGAAAAGTAGCATACGGCAATGGCATAACATCATTTATATATAGTGGGGAAAGTGTTATATGACAATGGCATAACATCATTTATATATAGTGGGAAAAGTAGCATACGGCAATGGCATAACATCATTTATATATAGTGGGAAAAGTAGCATATAGCAACGATATATAAGATGAGATCAAGGAATTATAACATAATCAATAAGGAGAAAATAAGGATAAATAAATTTGCAACTTACACCTTTGAATGAGTGCAAATGCTTGACCCTAGACTTGGAATGTGAATAAACACAAAGACGAACGTTGATGCTCGACAGAAGAAATAGCATTAAATGACACACCAACCAACTTGAAGCGCGATTGCATGACAGACATTTTCTGCGGAGAGATCACAAGTTCCGGTATAGGTGAATTAATTAAATATTCTGACGACAGTTAATTGAATTAATGTCTGCAGGGTAAGTAAAACGCATTAATAACCGCGATGAGCTGCCAAAGGGAGTTGGTACGGATAATGAATGCGGTCCCTGGAGCGTCGACATGCTACTTTACTTAAGTCTAATGATCGAACCTCCATAATTGACGCACTCCAATACATCTAAATGGGTGGAAAAGCCAGCGCGACTATGTATTATTAAAATAATAAAACATGTATAACTATTTGTAATTGACAAATTCAATTAAAATTTTGAATTTAATAGGACTTCAGTCGTCAGGTGTATTGGGTGGAAACTCAAAATAGGCATAAATGTAAAATAAGCATAAATGTAAATGCAGTATAACACGCACTGTTGGGAATATTCCGTTTTTCTTTGTGGTAATGGAAAGAGCGAGATTAAAATAGTGGCTTTATTTTATTTGTGTTTTCTATAGCGATTGCTGGAATGTGACTTGTCAACAATTCTTAATTTTAGATATGTTTTCCATAGCGATTGCTGGAATATGACTTGTCAACTATTCTTAATTTTAGATAGGTTTTCAAAAGCGATTGCTGGAATATGACTTGTCAACTATTCTTAATTTTAGATATGTTTTCCATAGCGATTACTGGAATATGACTTGTTAACTATTTTTAATTTTAGATATGTTTTCCATAGCGATTGCTGGAATATGACTTGTCAACTATTCTTAATTTTAGATAGGTTTTCAAAAGTAAAAGTGATTGCTGGAATATGACTTGTCAACTATTCTTAATTTTAGATATGTTTCCATAGCGATTGCTGGAATATGACTTGTCAACTATTTTTAATTTTAGATATGTTTTCCATAGCGATTGCTGGAATATGACTTGTCAACTATTCTTAATTTTAGATAGGTTTTCAAAAACGATTGCTGGAATATGACTTGTCAACTATTATTAATTTTAGATATAGCCGGGACCGATTAGCTCAGTCGGTTAACCGTCTGACTATCAATCCAGGGGTCGTGAGTTCGGATCCCCATCCGGCAACAGTCTCCGTGGTGATTGATATACGACATTGTGTCTCATTATCATTTGTCTCTCACCGCTGATTCAAGTGGGGGAAGTTATCAGTTTCTTGCGGAGATGGGGTATGCTCGAGTACCGGTTAACCTTTCAGAATCCAAGGAAACAGTGTTAAGGTTAGATACAATATCGGCATTTGTCAATAACTAGTCCATCGAATGAGTACTTTACTCATTAATCTTAACACTAAGAAGAAACTTTGTGAAATGAATATGAATGTGTATTGTTTCGAAAACGTTTCTCTTATCTCAAAATCATGTCTTGCTGTACTTGTTTTACATTTCGTTTATTTTCGTCTTTATTATGAATTTATAAAAAAAAACATACCATTAAAATGCACGCTAATTTTTGGTGCTGCTCCTGTCCTGTCAAGTATGTACGTAATTTATACTTTTCATGGAGAATACTGTAAAAAGATTACCGTTATCTTCCGTTTTAAATTCATATTTTAATGGTATATTTCAGCTCGAATTCGAAGGAAGCCCAAAGCTTATATGAATTGCTCTCAAGTCAGTTTCCTGGATAGAACCAATAGCGTTGTTTTTAGTCAGTAATATTCGATCCAATTTGATAACCATCTGATAGGGTCATTGTAACCGGTTCAACAGGAATGTTCGCATCCAACATGTATTCTAACTGGATCCTAACAATTTCATGCACATTCCTATTCAGTTCGAGCGTGGAAGCCGATTATTGATATATATTGATGTGTATGTATATCGAGTTGAATAAATATGTTACTACCGAATAATTGTTTTCTTGAAAAAAGTTGAGATTTACATAGTTGAGATATTGGTGAAAATATTCCATAATCATTAATTTTAATATATATATATATATATATATATATATATATATATATATATATATATATAGTTCATGTAAACTTGTTCGTACAGTCCAAATGTGTTGCATGTAAATCCATAGTATATAAGTCATGGTCGACACCAATTTTATTAGTTTGGCAGAGGCCTTGATATTGTGTTTATGGTTTGCATTGTAGCTAGGCGAGCTCACCGTAGTCTGGTCTTGGTTATAAATAATTATCTCCATATATATATATATCATGCATTGTGAATGAGCCTTAGAAAAGATCCCAAAAATCGTGAATTCCGTTGGTGTGAATTTAATTACCTCCCTTTAATGTCTCCCTTTCAACATAGATAACACAGAAACCGTACCTCATTTCACTCGTACCTTTATACAGGAGGTGACTTACAATTGGCAGGAACAATTCACCACCAAGTAACACTGTCTGTGATTTAATATTGAAATCAAGAAAGATATGTTGACATTTTCATATTTATCACAAAGTGTATTAAATTGAATCACAACATAATTCCCCAGATCTCAATATCCTACCTATGGTAATATTTAATATCAATCGTGAAACATCGGGTATTTCCGTATTCTCCGTATAATACACCTCGTGTATAGCTCTAGAATACACCAACGCTATTCGCCTGTGTTACAAGTCTGTGTTCATTCGCGTAGCATAAAGGCCGAGGTGATCAGATTGGTTTAATATGTCAACAACCTTTCAACGTATAATTGTCGGCTCTTGCTTAAAAAACGGAACAGTTCGTGCGAATAAATTCCTCACTTGGAGAATAATATAAGTTGGTTAGTACAACTTGGCCGCAAATCCAAAGAAATCACAGGAAATTTCTGAAGGGCCATAAATAATGATTATAACAGATACAGATGTAAGAACAACTGAAACTTGGTATGAGCAATAGCAAAAGGCGCCACCTGGCGATAATTAACCTGGTTAATAAGTGCACAAAATCTCGCTCTTTCATAGCATCAGACCAAACAATGTAAATTAATGTATTCCCGCCAGAGTTTTATCTTAGAAATACATGCAGCATACACACGTTGTGCATGTATTGTAAAACAGACATCCTCAGATGTATAAACATATAGATCTCAGCTATATAACGCCTATATACATACTTACTGATGTATTCATACAAACCAAAATAATAAATTAAAAAATGGGATTTCCTAACTTGACTTATACGCCCATGTTAGCCTAAAATAAACTTCTCTCTTAAAACTGAAACGTATTTTGTGACGCATACAATTTTAAAACATTGTAAGCGATTTTTTTCTGATTTCCTTACTTTAAAACTAGATAATGTAAGTCGCATTCATACGCAAAACTACTTTTTACTCAAAATATAAAATTCAAAAACGCGTTATGCAATTTGTGATGAATGTTCTCTTGTTTCAAGCGGGGTTTTATTTCAGCAGTAAAATTTACGTTTATATTTATTGAGAATCCTCAATGAAGCTGCATCTTGTAGCAAAACGAACAACGTTAGAATCGTGTAAGATGTATCTATCCAAATGAGGAAGATTGACATTTTTGGATTGAAAACAAGCCCTAAATTAAAAAATCGTTTGTTTGCCGCTTCCAGCCGACCCAAAATAATACCGCTGGCCAGGAACAAAGTGTGGGTGTCCAAAAAAAAAAAGAAAAGTAAAATTATTTTTTTGGTAGTCATTTAAAATATTCTCGGTCATAACATGTCCTTAAAACGATTCTCTGATTGGTTACAAAAAGAAAGAAAAAAAATTACCTACCTACCTACCCACCCCTAAATGGTATGAGTCGGAAGTGACAATCAAGCAATTGATTAAGGGTGGCCCAAACTATATTTATATATAACTTCTTTCATTAAAGATTATGTTGTGTTTACTTTCTTTTTTCTTATTTTACCTTATCTTGTTTGTCTTATATATTACCCTATTGTTTTCAAACGTTATATTTCTGTAAAGAACCTTGTTTTGACTTGACAGTAAATGTAACAGTCTAAGATATTTATACAAAATTATCGTGCCTGTTTCAGAATCTTTGAAAATACACGATAAAGACCTTAGTGTGATGACGTCATCAATCTTTGCGACAGGAAATTATGACACTAATACGTTTAAAACAAGTTTTACATTCGCTTTTATACGATTGTATTTCTCCGTTATCTGTGTTCCTGATATTTATAAATAACAGTACAATACGGAGTTGACGGCCAATTCTTTTTTTTTGTAATCAATCAGATAATCTTTTTAAGGACATGTAATGACCGAGAATATTTTAAATGAACACCAAAAAATATATTTATTTTTTTTGGACACCCAATGTCAAACAATGAATTTATGAGAACAGGAATGCAGATGGAGCTGTGAATTGTTTCTATCCATGCTGCAGACAAATGCATCTGTCATGGTGAAATACAACAGGAATTAAATAAGTCGTCTCTGATTAACAATTTAACCAGTCTTGTGAAGCAATGCAATACATCTGTCGTGAAACATCGGGTATTTCCGTATCCTCCGTACAATATACCTCGTGTATAGCTCTGGAATACACCAACGCTATTCGCCTGTGTTACAAGTCCATTCGCGTGAAAGTAACACATTGTGTATCCGTCATTAAGTTGAATATATGGCGTTATTATATCGATCAAACGACGAATAAATGAGAACCGATGTAGGTGTGAATTGTTTCAATCCATGCTGCAGACAAATGGTTCTGACATGGTGCAATACAACAGGAAACAAATAAGTCGACTCTGATAGTCTTGTGCAGCAATGCAATACATCAAACGGAAATAAAGTGGCATAAAAGTTTATATTCACATAAATGAATTACCGCACCGTGTTCGTATGTCACGGCTTTGTAACCGTCCCTAACGGACCGACATGTATTAGTGTTACAGCTATGTAACCGTCTCTAACGGAACAACATGTATTAGAGTTACGACTATGTAACCGTCCTTAACGGACCGACATGTATTAGTGACACGGCTATGTTACCGTCCCTAATGGACCGACATGTATTAGTGTTACGGCTATGTAACCGTCTCTTACGCACTTTGATGTATTAATGTCACGGCTATGTAGTCCCTAACAGACCGACATGTATTAGTGTTACAGCTACGTAATCGTCCCTAACGGACCGACATATATTAGTGTTACGGCCATGTAACCGTCCCTAACGGACCGACATGTATTAGTGTTACGGCCATGTAACCGTCTCTAATTGACCGACATATATTAGTGTCACGGCTATGTAAACGTCCCTAACAGACCGACATGTATTAGTGTCACGGCTATGTAACCGTCCCTAACAGACCGACATGTATAAGTGTCACGGCTATGTCACCGTCCCTAACGGACTGACATGTATTAGTGTTACTGCTATGAAACAGTCCCGAACGGACTGGCATGTATTAGTGTTATGGCTTTGTAACCGTCCCTAACGTACCGACATATATTAGTGTTACGGCTATGTAACCGTCCCTAACGGACTGACATGTATTAGTGTCACGGCTATGTAACCGTCCCTAACGGACCCACATGTATTAGTGTCACGGCTATGTAACCGTCTCTTACGCAGTAGGATGTATTAATGTCACGGCTATGTAACCGTCCCTAACGGACTGACATGTATTAGTGTTACGGCCATGAAACCGTCCCTAATTGACTGACATGTATTAGTGTTACGGCTATGTAACCGTCCTGAACGGACCGACATGTATTAGTGTCACGGCTATGTCACCGTCCCTTACGGACCGACATGTATTAGTGTTACGGCTATGAAACCGTCCCTAACGGACCGACATGTATCAGTGTCACTACAGAACATTACTATCCAAAATGTTTTTAAGTTGCCAACAATTTATGATAAATGATTACAGTATTTGCAATATACAGCGGGAAGCAAAAGAGCTGGCATTGAATTACAATCGAAACCGTGATGTGCAGCTCCTTTATCAAGCGTAGTTAATGTAAATTTGGGTGGATGTACGAACATAAGCGAATGTGTCAGGGCTATATAATCGTTCCTAACTAGACATGTGTTATTGTCACTTCAAAACAATACGGGTTACAGTGTTTTTAAGTTGCCAACACGTTATGACAAATGATTACATCAGATATATGTGTCATGTTGCAATACTCAGCGGGAAACCCAATAGCCGGCGTTGGACTACAATGGAAATTGGTTGGATGTGATAATGTGCTGGGTAAGACCTTAGGACCGATGTACATGCAATAGCCATGAAACGTCTATTGGAAACTGTAAAGATATTATTATTTATACAAAACAACGATTGGTATTTTCTTATTCTTAATGTAGACCGCAGCGTAGTCTAGTGGTACAGCATCCCCCTCGCATGCGGAAGGTCGTGGGTTCAATCCCCGGCCGGGTCATACCAAAGACTTTAAAAATGGTACTAGAAGCTTCCTCGCTTGACGCTCAGCATTTAGAGGAGAGTTCTAGGTCTGGTCGGCCAGGTGTCGGTATAATGTGACTGGGTGGGGTATCATACCATGTCTCTGCGGCATGATACTCCAGTGTGATAGCGCTTAGAATACTGTTTCAAGTAGACACTGTCGCGATATGACTGAAAATTTTTTGAAAACGACCCTAACACCATACAACAACAACATACAACAACATATTCTTAATGTTTGGTTGGTCTACCATAATACCTGACATATCCTAGCTAAGCAACTCTAATATCTTAACAAAGTGCGACTTCAACTTTCTATGAAATAATATATTATGACACTTGTCTGTAACGGTCCCTAGCGTTGTTTAGCAGTCTCATGTTTGTTAAACGACCTAAATGTATTACTATGAATACATATATTCCTGTCAAAATATTTTAGGTTTCCAATAATTACCAATAAATGATTACAGCAGACGAATCAAGAAGGGAAAATACGTTCCATCCGCAAATATTACCCAATAAAAAATAAATGACAACAAGACAGTTTGGACAATTTATGTTATGTTCTTAATAATCAATGTAACAGCCGTAATGTCGATGTTTCAGTGTCATTCATTGTTTTGTATTAATTGTAATCTATCGCTAGCGTTCCAAGAGACATTTCGTGTCTTTTATGTCGCTCTTAGGGCTATACGCAGTATCACATCCATCCTAATTTACATTAATTACCCTCGATAAAAGTGCTGCCCAACATGGATTTGATCATATTTCAACGCCACCTCTTTTGTTTCCCGCTGTATATTGCAACATGTCAAATGCATCTACTGTAATCATTTATCATAAATTGTTGGTAACTTAAAAACACTATGGCAAGTATTGTTTTGTAGTGACACTAATACATGTCGGTCCGTGAGGGACGGTTACATAGCCGTGACACTAATACATGTCGGTCTGTTAGGGGCGGTTACATAGCCATGATACTAATACATGTCGGTCCGTTAGGGACGGTTACGTAGCCGTGACACTAATACATGTCGGTCCGTTAGGGACGGTGACATATCCGTGACACTAATACATGTCGGTCCGTTAGGGACGGTTACATAGCCGTGACACTAATAAATGTCCGTCCGTTAGGGACGGTGACATAGCCGTGACACTAATGCATGTCGGACCGTTAGGGACGGTTACATAGCCGTTAAACTAATACATGTCGGTCCGTTAGGGACGGTTACGTAGCCGTGACACTAATACATGTCGGTCCGTTTGGGACGGTTACGTAGTCGTGACACTAATACATTTCGGTCCGTTAGGGACGGTTACATAGCCATGACACTAATACATGTCGGTCCGTCGGGGACGGTTACGTAGCCGTGACACTAATACATGTCGGTCCGTTAGGGACGGTTACATAGCCGTAACACTAATACATGTCTGTCCGTCGGGGACGGTTACGTAACCGTGACACTAATACATGTTCTTCTGTTAGGTACGGTTACATAGACGTGGCACTAATACATTTCGGTCCGTTAGGGGTGGTTACGTAGCTGTGACACTAATACATGTCGGTCCGTTAGGGGCGGTTACATAGCCGTGATACTAATACATGTCCGTCCGTTAGGGACGGTGACATAGCTGTGACACTAATACATGTCGGTCCGTTAGGGACGGTTACATAGCCGTGACACTAATACATGTCCGTCCGTTAGGGACGGTGACATAGCCGTGACACTAATACATGTCGGTCTGTTAGGGACGGTTACGTAGCCGTGGCACTAATACATGTCCGTCTGTTAGGGACGGTTACATAGACGTGGCACTAATACATGTCGGTCCGTTTGGGACGGTTACATAGCCGTGACACTAATACATGTCCGTCCGTTAGGGACGGTGACAAAGCCGTGACACTAATACATGTCGGTCCGTTAGGGACGGTTACATAGCCGTGACACTAATGCATATCGGTCCGTTAGGGACGGTTACATAGCCGTGACACTAATACATGTCGGTCCGTTAGGTACGGTTACATAGTCGTGACACTAATACATGTCGGTCCGTTAGTGACGATAACATAGCCGTGACACTAATACATGTCGGTCCGTTAGTGACGATTATATAGCCGTGACACTAATACATGTCGGTCCGTTAGGGACGGTTACATAGCCGTGACACTTATACATGTCGGTCCGTTAGGGACGATAACATAGCTGTGACACTAATACATGTCGGTCCGTTAGTGACGATTATATAGCCGTGACACTAATACATGTCGGTCCGTTAGGGACGGTTACATAGCCTTGACACTAATACATGTCTGTCCGTTAGGGACGGTTTCATAGCCATGACACTAATACATGTCGCGGCGTTAGGGGCGGTTACATAACCGTGACACTAATACATGTCGGTCCGTTAGGGACGGTTACATAGCCGTAACACTAATACATGTCGGTGCGTTAGGGACGGTTACATAGCCGTGACATACGAGCGCTCTGCGGTCATTCGTTTATGTTAATACAAACTTTTATGCCACTTTAATTCCGTTTTATGTATTGCATTGCTGCACAAGACAGGTTCAATTGTTAATCAGAGACGACTTATTTATATCCTTTTGTACTGCACCATGTCAGATACATTTGTCAGCTCAAGGATTGAAACAATTCACATCTTTATCTTTTCTCAGTTATTCGTCGTTTGATATTCTACGAGCATATTTCTCCGTATCGCATTGTTCGTATAAGTAGTAAAAACACAGATATCGGGGAAAAACAATCGTAAAAAAGCAAATGTGAGACTTGCAATTGGTGTTAATCGTATTTTTGTCCTAAATCCCTGTAGCAAAGATTGATAACTCCAAAGTAGAATCTTTGTCGTTTATTTTCAATAACTAGACTGTAGCAGTTACTGCAAGGTCAAAACAAAGTACAACGTCTGGAAACAATACTCCGTGCGGTCTAAGACAACATGTCAAACGAGAAAAGGTGTATAGTTTTTTTCGATATTGTTAGTCGTCTTTATTTGGATGGGGTTATGCCCCGAGCTGAATTTACGCGGTTAATGCTCCCAACGTATTCGGTTTGCTAGAGGATGCATCCCCATTGTGAATTTGAATAAACGTCAACATTTCATAACAGAAAAGCTGTTAAAGCAACTTTTCCGTTATCACAACTTGCTTACTAGGCAGTTTTCCTCTCATTTCCAAATACGAGATAGTGCACCAGATATGATCGACAAGCGAGATAGCGACAATTTATGCTAAATAATTTAATTATACCAGTTATTTATTGAATTAGAAAGGTAGCATGCACTGCTGATGTGCTTTACGCATCGTGTTGGTAAAAGTTGATATTGTAAGTAAACGTGTAATATAAATGTTGAGTCAGTGAAGCTGGTGACATCACATCCGTGAATTAAATACGCCGTTTTAAACCATGTTTAGCATAAGAGGGCGCGCATGTTAAAAACGACATTACGATCCAGGTTACATAATCTAGAAAAGTTTAATTTTCAATTTATTATTTTGTAAATGTATGCATATTTGTTAGTGTTTTTTTCTTTTTCATGCATATAAAGTTTTGTTTTTATCTTTATTCGCCGTTGGTGAGTCGTCTGTCCTTTGAATTTTGACCACCGACTTTAAAACACATTTGCGGCATGGTTTGTCTTACCTGACTCGGATGGTTATGTGAATTACAGGCTTTGTAAAATCATATTTCATTGTCTCTTTTAAACTTTCCTTGCTAAACATATCACGATAGCTGTATGTTGGGTGGTTGATCATGTTTTGTGGTTGGTGGTTGCTCATGTTTGGTAGTTGATCATGTTTGGATGTAGATCATGTTTGGTGTTTGATCATGTTTGGTGGTTGATCATGTTTGGTGTTTGATCATGTTTGGAGGTATATCATGTTTGGTGGTTGTTCATGTTTGGAGGTAGATCATGTTTGGTGGTTGATCATGTTTGGTGGTTGATCATGTTTGGTGGTTGATCATGTTTGGAGGTATATCATGTTTGGTGGTTGATCATGTTTGGTTGTTGTTCATGTTCGATGGTTGATCATGTTTGGTGGTTGATCATGTTTGGTTGTTGTTCATGTTCGATGGTTGATCATGTTCGATGGTTGATCATGTTTGGTTGTTGTTCATGTTCGATGGTTGTTCATGTTCGATGGTTGATCATGTTCGATGGTTGATCATGTTTAGTGGTTGATCATGTTTGGTGGTTGTTCATGTTTGGTGGTTGTTCATGTTTGGTGGTTGTTCATGTTCGATGGTTGTTCATGTTCGATGGTTGATCATGTTCGGTGGTCGATCATGTTTTAATGGTTGATCATGTATGATGTTTGGTTGTTGTTCATGTTTGGTGGCTGATCATGTTTGGTGTCTGATCATGTTTGGTGTTTGATCATGTTTTGTGGTTGTTGGTTGATCATGTTTGGAGGTAGATCATTTTTGGTGGTTGATCATGTTTGGTGTTTGATCATGTTTGGTGTTTGATAATGTTAAGTGTTTGATCATGTTTTGTGGTTGGTGGTTGATCATGTTTGGAGGTAGATCATTTTTTATGGTTGATCGTGTTTGGTGTTTGATCATGTTCGGAGGTAGATTATGTTTGGTGGTTGATCATGTTTGGTGGTTGTTCATGTTCGATGGTTGATCATGTTAGGTGTTTGATCATGTTTGGTGTTTGATGATATTTGGTGGTTGATCATGTTTGATGGTTGTTTATGTTTAATAGTTGGTGACGTTTGGCTGTGGATCATGTTTGATGGTTGATGATATTTTGTGTTTGATCATGTTTGGTGGTTGATGATGCTTGGTGGTTGATTATGTTTGGTTGTTGATCATGTTTTGTGTTTGATCACTTTTTTAATTCTGCGACAACCGTCTGGAGTTTCAATGATTGCAAATTTCTTTTTATTCCTTAAATGGATAAACTCCCTGAATACTTGTCCCTATTTCCGCCTTGCCGTACCATTCGCTTGCTTCTCTGACTTTATGTCACTGGGTACATTGGCTTATAACATTACTTGTTTCGTTTTATATTTAATTTTTGCGCTTACGTGAGGATGTCCGTTTTACTTTATACACCCATGGTCGTACTTTGCCGACAGCGGACTTGACAATTCTCAAAATGCCGAGATACAAACGAGGAATTCAGCCTTACGAAGTGTTTCGTTATTTAGCTGGAACTGGTAACGTATGAACGACGATTTCCCGTTACAACAACGCTTTAGTATTAAGAAAGATAAGAAAGAATAAATACACTTCGTAATATACGCGGATTGTAATTCGGTTATTTAGATATAGCTGCTCCGGCTTTACTCACTTTTTAATTAGTCAATGCCATACCTCCGCAAAAAAATAGGTCAGTACTACTGATTAAAAAGTGAGAAAAGGAAATTTGATAACAACGCCGTCAAGTGAAATTAGATACGAAATTCATTAATGAATATACTCGAAAATAATTGTATATTGCGTTAGGTAATAGTAACATACTGAAGGTCTACATACGGGCACTTGCCAATAGTCTCATCTCGTTGTGATTCGGTTTAATTCACTGTGTTATAACTGTGGACAATGCCAGCATCGCCCTCTTGACACCAATGTTAAATCACAGGCAGTGTTTAGTGGTGGTGAACTGTTCCAACCAATTGTCTGTCATCTTCTGCAAAAAGATTACGATTTCAATAAGACTTCTGTGAATATCTGATTGGGGAGACAGAAGATGGAGGTGGAGGATATATATATATATATATATCATTATCGATTGTGAAATTGTTTTCACCAATATCTATATTTTGTTAATTATGTTTCTTCCTTTTTAAGAAATATACTTCGGTTGAAACAAATATGTATTTACATGCATCAGTATAAACCAATGATCGACCCCATACTCGAACTGAGTAGCCCCTAAAACTAACACACAGTATTGGTTTTATCCAGGATTCGACACTCGGACTCGGGAGCCATCAATATAAACTTTGACCTTCCTTCGCAATCGAGGTGAATGTGGTGATATTTAAAAAACATTCTCAATGATAAGAATAGATAACGTATATATGTGACAGAACAGTAACCTCACCACGACAGAACGGTAGCCGCACCGCGATAGAACAGTAGCTGCACCATGACAGAAAGGTAGCCGCACCATGACAGAACAGTAGCCGCACCACGACAGAACGGTAGCCGCACCATGACAGAACATTAGCCGCACCGCGACAAAACAGTATCCGCACCACGACAGAACAGTAGCCGCACCACGACAGAACAGTAGCCGCACCAAGAAAGAATATTAGCCACACCACGACAGAACAGTAGCCACACCACGATAGAACAGTAGCTGCACCACGACAAAACAGTAGCCGCACCACGACAGAACAGTAGCCGCACCACGACAAAACAGTAGCCGCACCACGACAGAACAGTAGCCGCACCGCGACAGAACATGAGCCGCAGCACGACAGAACATTAGCCGCACCACGACAGAACAGTAGCCGCCCTACGACAGAACAGTAGCCACACCACGACAAAACAGTAGCTGCAGCACTACAGAACATTAGCCGCAGCGCGACAGAACAGAAGCCACACCACGACAGAACAGTAGCCGCATCATGACAGAACGTTAGTCGAACCACGACAGAGCGTAGCTGCACCGCGACATAACAATAGCCGCACCATAACAGAACAGCAGCCGTACCACGACAGAATAGTAGCCGCACCATGACAGAATGGTAGCCGCACCATGACAGAACAGTAGCCGCATTGCAACAGAACAGTAGCTTCACCACGACAGGACGGTAGCCGCACCGTGACAGAACGGTAGCCGCACTGCGACAGAACGGTAGCCGCACCACGACAGAAAGGTAGTCGCACCACAACAGAACGGTAGCTGCTACGCGACATAACAATAGCCACACCATGACAGAACAGCAGCCGTACCACAACAGAACAATAGCTGCACCACGACAAAACAATAGCCGCACCACGATAGAACAGTAATCTCACCACGATAGAACAGTATTTGCATCATGACAGAACATAAGCCGCACCACAACAGAACAATAGCCGCATCACGACAGAACGTTAGTCGAACCACGACAGAGCGTATCTGCACCGCGACATAACAATAGCCGCACCATAACAGAACAGCAGCTACACCACGACAAAACAGTATCCGCACCATGACAGAACAGTAGCAGCACCGTGACAAAACAGTAGCCGCACCGCAACACAACAGTAGCCGCATTACGACAGAACAGTACCCGTACCAAAAATTATTATGAACTTGGTCGGAATAGTATACATTCATAAAAACGGTGGAATAAATAAATTATTGTTATCTACAGAATGAAATGTTCCTTCCACTACAACAAAGAATAACGAAATGCTCCCTGCTATTTTAACATTTATGCTTATTGAAAAATTTGTCCCAATACATCTGAGGACAGACGTCCTATTATAAACGAAATTTTAACTGAAATTGTCAACGGGAAATAATTATACATGTATCATTATTATACACAGAACCGCAGCGTGGTTTAGTGGTAGAGCGTCCGTCTCGCATGCGGAATGTCGTGGGTTCCATCCCCGGCCGATTGATACCAAAGACTTTTTAAAATGGTACTAGAAGCTTCCTCGTTTGACGCTCAGCATTTAGAGGAAAGTTCTAGGTCTGGTCGGCCCGGTGTCAATATAATGTGACTAATTGGGGTATCATACCATGTGTCAGCGGCATGATACCCCAGTGTGACAGCGCTCAAAAAACTGTCTCAAGTAGATACTGTACCGTCGCGATATGACTGAAAAAATGTTGAAAGCGACACTAAACACCATACAACAACAACAACATCAACAACATTATACACATACGCCCCTATCCTCTTCGCTCATTTCAATGTAATTGAGTGCATCAGTAAAGCAGGTTGAATCATTAAATGACTTTAATTGAAGTAAAGCATCATGTCGATGTTTCAGGGACTGCGTTTATTATCCATATCATTTCCTTTTGGCAGCTCATCGTGGTGTTTAATGCGTTTTAATTAGTCTACAGACACAACTTCAGTTCAATTAGCTGTCATCCGAAAATTGAATTAATGAATGTTCACCACAATGTGTGATCTCTTCAGAGTGTGCGACATACTGTACAATCGTTTCAAGTAGAGAAAATTTGGTGGACTTTAACAAAACGGTAATCTTAGTAAGATTTAGGGATTGATCGGTTCCGGTAGTAGACAATTAGTTTTTGATAAACATTATGTTATGTTGTTTTAGTGGCCCAGCCCAGATTACCTGTTTTAAAATAATGCACGTGATAAACGGGGGAGAAAGCATTCAGCAGACAGATCAACGGACGTATTCAACGGACGCATTAACAACATCTCACGCGCAAGTGACATACGTACACGTATCCAATAGACAATGATCACAGAAGGCATCTTAGGGAATATTACATTTCAATGACGTACGAGCACGCTGACTGGTCAGTTGCTTCAGGGAAAATTTCAATGACGTCATAATTTTGTAAGCGTTCAATTGCTATGAATTGTGGGACAGGCATAGAATTCCATGACTTTTCCATTGGTGGTTAACAGACCTGATTTGGGAGATATCAGGTTCCGGGAAAGAATACATTTGTGTGCTTTGAATTGCAGGACAAACAGGGAATTAGAGTATAACAGATATTAATCGAAACATCTATGGTACCAGGATAAACCAATACTCAACACTCGCATTGAAGAACAGGTATGGAGTTTCCTGCTTTTTCATTGGGGTATAACAGACTTGGATCGGGAGATTTTAGGGACTGGGATAGCCATTGCAAAGGCATTTTTATTCATATTTTCAAAACACAAACAAGAGAAAAACATGGTTTGCTAAATTAAACTATTTACTGATATCACCGATTGAATTCGTTGATGATTTTAGAACTGACTCTGAAAGAAAACAAAACATCAAGGTGAATCATAGAAGAAATTATTTTATACTGACAACATTGTATCCATTTTTATATCAAATACAATTGTTATTGTTATTGTTATTCTCGCTTTTAAATATATAAACATCTTAAATACGCCTGGTTGGCGTTCTCCGACTTATGTTCAATCATAAATCCCCAAAAGAGTATTAAATCTACGTTTCATAAAATAATACAACTGGAGCGTTTCGCAACTGAAACAATTTTGAGAAAAATCGTCGTAAACGTAAGACAACATTTATTCATATCGTTTTTAATAGTCATCGAACTGAATCCAAAATTGCTAAAACCATGCAGAAAATGATATATTTTCTGGAAATACAATCATTTTAAATGTCGATCAAAATTTAAACAAACCACGTAGTAATTGTCAAATTGACTTACGGCGATTTTTAGCGTAAGTTGTTTTGTGAAACGCAGCACTGGTCATAAACAACAGTTGTCAGTACTGTTTTATCTACTACGATTTCAAGTATCCACTATATCCGAAAGTGATTCCGGCAATAAAACTTAAACCAAATTACTCAACGTCAGTAATTTACCTAATAATTGTCAATCAGAATGCATCCATACAACTCCTTCTGTTCGAACATTACCCAGAATTCCATTACAATCAATCTGTTATTTCCTAACTATGACAAAACCACACTTAGCGCCGCTATAAAAGTGACGTCCGTTCTTTTATCACTATGGTGACACCATGACAAGGTTTACAAATATGTAAAACAGTAAATCCAATATTGTCTCAACTGAAAGAAGCAATTGTAATAAAATCGTCCATATCTTACAACAAAAACACACACGTCCATTAAAACGCATTAATAGAAAACGTTTCCGTTTGCCAATCTAACCAATCACACGGCAGCTATATTTAGAAATGGGGATTTCAGAAACATATATATTGGCTTCTTACAGACACGCTATCAGACATCAACCGAGGACAGCTCGACCACGTCTCCGCTTTTACGAACAGTTTTTGCTTAACTATAAAAAAAATTTTAAAAGTGTCATAATTATCTCAACTTATACTGTATAGCAGTTTAAACGTTTAAGTTAGATTATTCGTTAATGTTTTTTAATTGAAAAAAAAAATTACAAACATAATTTGTCAAATATGAAATTTATACTATTTGTTCTCTGGAGTTTGGAAGCAAGCATAGTTTTAGCTCTGCCATTTAAGGTAAGTTCAGTTTTTTAATTCATAAGTCACAAATTGTATTGACTATATTGTCTTGAATGTTTTACATACTAATGGCATATTCTCCTTTATTTAATTGTCAAATTCGGAAAATATAAAAAAGTATAGGTGTCCTGACATATGTAATTTTGGACAATTTTATATAAAAAAAATAAAACAACGAAATTATTATTCCTCTTACGAAATAATATTTTTCGAGAAAATTGCTATAATGACGAGCTAATATCTCTCTCTCTCTCTCTCTCTCTCTCTCTCTCTCTCTCTCTCTCTCTCTCTCTCATAGTATGTTGTATCCTTCTTATTATTTTAATCCGCATAATTTAAGACGACTAGCATGAAAATGTTCTGCCAAAGTAAACGAACTTCTATTTGCAGTGTTAGTGAATTGAATTTATTACTCATTGTAAAAACAATTAATTACTTATTGTAAAAACAATTAATTACTTATTGTAAAAATAACTGATAACTTAGTGTAATGTTATTCAGATCTTCGCTATACGATGTTGTAACATGTAATGATTTATCAGATTCTCTTTAGATGTTAATTAGATTATATTTTATCATATTTGTAATTTAGTTATGTACTTGCAGCGTAATTGTTACCGTTTTTTTCTAAATTTAAAAAATATAAAAAATGTTTAGCCTCCAAAATATAAATATGATTCTTACAACTGTTTAAATATTGAATCTTGAAACAAAACATATCAATCCAATATGCTTTTGGGCTAATGTAATGCGTTAAATTTTTAATCTAAGATTTCGTGTTAAACTGAATATACTTTTAGGCTATTGTTATATGTTAAATTTCAATCCAATATTTCGTGTAAAATTGAATATACTTTTAGGCTATTGTTATGTGTTAAATTTTCAATCCAAGATTTCGTGTTCAATTGATTGTTAGACTTTTTAAACCAAGATTTCGTGTTAAATTGAATATAAAATTATGTTTAAGCTATTGTTATATGTTAAATTTTCAATCCAAGATTTCGTATTCAATTGATTGTTAAACTTTTTAATCCAAGATTTCGTATTAAACTGAATATATTTTAAGGCTATTGTTATGTGTTAATTTTTTAATACAAGATTTCGTGTTAAATTGAAATTGTTTTGTGTTAAATTTTCAATCCACGATTTCGTGTTAAATTGTATATATTTTTTCGGCTATTCTTATGTGTTAATTTTTCAATCCAAGATTTCGTGTTCAATTGAATATATTTTTAGGCTATTGTTATGTGTTAAATTTTCAATCCAAGATCTCGTGTTCAATTGATTGTTAAACTTTTTAATCCAAGATTTCGTGTTAAATTGAATATATTTTTAGGCTATTGTTATGTGTTAAATTTTCAATCCAAGATTTCGTGTTAAATTGAATATATTTTTAGGCTATTGTTATGTGTTAAATTTTCAATCCAAGATTTCATGAGCAATTGATTGTTCGATTAGGAGTGTTCAGTTTAGGAACAGAACAGAGTTCTTTCTCCCGTCTAATCGAGCATATATAAAAATACAGAAAAGAAGAAACGCCGGGAGAATTTCTGAACCAAGTTATCAAAATAATTTCAGTGATATTTACAATTTTAAAATAATCATGATCATTTTGACAGAACTATAAATGGCATAATTTCACATAAATTTAATTAAATTCAATTTGAATAAATTGAAATATGTTTAACAACAATTTCCCATTTTTGTTGCCGACATGATATAAATCTATTGAGTGTAGGCAAGCCATGCTCCACAAATGTTCAGTAGAAATACCATTGTACTAAGAATACCACAGCAAGATATGGTGTTCTGCCTCAATAACATTCTTGTTACGTAGTTTACATAGTCTATTCTATACAATTGAATTAATCAGATTACAAATAAAATAGCATTTGTGCATTAACTCTTTGGACCATAGACTGAATATCATATGTTTAATTAAGAAAAGCTGATAAAAAAGTTGCCATATCTTATAAATGTACATTAAATATTCAAAATGTTTTACTTTCGCAAATAGTAGATTGAAAAAAATAATTATAATTTTTTAAAATAAAAACAATTTTGTGATTAGAACACATTTAAAACACAAATCATTGAAAATGACTATTGTACAAAAAAGAGGACAATAAATAATTTGTGGTTTGTAGCATAGTTCAGTGACGTAATATTTAAAACTATTTTTTTATTTTTAAATTTATAATAAAATAATAAAAAAGGTACACAAAATATCACGATAAAACAATCGTCACTATACTGTTAACTGACGGATAAAATATAAACTCGTCCATATCCACTCAAACCATTATTTGTTTAAATTCCAATGTTACAAAAACACATTTAGGTCTGTCGACGATGATTTGTTGTATACAAAAATAAATATCCGATTAAAGGTATATTAAGTGAGTACTGTTTTAAATCAGTATCATATGTGGATAATGGGGCAAACTTTCTAATGTGAAACAATTTCTAATTTTACTGAAAATTAACTCAATCCACGATGTGAGCGTGAAATAGTTATCATATATACATATGTAAATGATGGGGCAAATTTCTAATGTGAAACAATTTCTAATTTTACCCTCGCCGTGATGTAATATTCCCATTCACTGCCCTCCACTTCCCTTGCCGTGATGTAATATTCACATTCACAGCCCTCCACTTCCCACGCCGTGAAGTAATATTCACATTCAATGTCCTCCACTTCTCACGCCGTGATGTAATATTCACATTCACTGCCCTCCACTCCCCTCGTCTAGATGTAATACTCACATTCAATGTCCTCCACTTCCCACGCCGTGATGTAATATTCACATTCACTGCCCTCTACTCCCCTCTTCTAGATGTAAAATTCACATTCACTGTCCTCCACTTCCCACGCCGTGATGTAATATTCACATTCACTGTCCTCCACTCCCCACGCCTTGATGTAATATTCACATTCACTGCCCTCTACTCCCCACGCCGTGATGTAATATTCACATTCACTGTCCTCCACTCCCCACGCCTTGATGTAATATTCACATTCACTGCCCTCCACTCCCCTCGTCTAGATGTAATATTCACATTCACTGCCCTCCACTCCCCACGCCTTGATGTAATATTCACATTCACTGCCCTCCACTCCCCTCGTCTAGATGTAATATTCACATTCAATGTCCTCCACTTCCCACGCCGTGATGTAATATTCATATTTACTGCCCTCCACTCCCCTCGTCTAGATGTAATATTCACATTCACTGTCCTCCACTCCCCACGCCGTGATGTAATATTCACATTCACTGTCCTCCACTTCCCATGCAGTAATGTAATATTCCCATTCGCTGCCCTCCACTTCCCACGCCGTGAAGTTATATTCACATATTAACGGTATGGTTTAGTAACAAAGGAAAAGTGTTACATATTAATCATTTATACTTAGTTGATACTATAATATTGTATATGGTGCTTAAATACAATCTATACTTACCCGACAAAACAATCGCTGTGTGCATGTGACAGTATCACAATACCGTTACACACCTAATCACATTGCATTAATGCTGTTGTAGGCATAGTACATTGCAAACAGGTAATGCTTCGTGAGGAAATCGCATAATGGCGGTTATAAATTATCCTTCTTTTTCTTCTTCCTTATTCTAATTCTCATTTTTTTTATTGGAATGGCATTATAGATGTATTTAAAAGCAGTGTCATTTTAGACTACAGTACATTAAAACGTGTCATTCCGTTAAGACAAACGGACAGTATCACGTCCAAGGCTACCGCTATTTTACACATGTGGTATAACATACGTCTCAGTTCACAATTTTGCCCCCTTTTTCCCATGGTAGCAAGATTCTTACGCTTAATAAAAAGTCCTATGTAATTTGGTTTTGAAATATTTTTAAAATGTTTCATAGTGGTTGTGATTTTTTGCTGCAGATGAGTAGAGCCACGGCTGGCATAGCATATACTGCAATAAGACATTACTGGTGTTATAAATGTGACTTTCGTAGGATTGCAACATATGCATGTATTTATGAGCATTTGAAGTTTTCTTTTTTAAAAAAATCTGATGGTGTCACTGCACCCTTTTTAAAAATTATGTGAGTACACATTCTTGCTATGAAAAAAAAATATATATGGAATTTATTTTTTACCGTGGAACAAAAAAAAACATTCAACTGTGTAGTGAGACCTTATTGCATATACAACAAGGAACAACATTCAACTGTGTAGTGAGACCTATACATACATGTATATTATTGTAGAGGAATCAATTATAGAAGAGAAGAATTTTTTTATCAGGAACTCGTGAAATTGGCAATACGGTCTCTTACCCGAAGAAAACGTTTAGTTACATGAAATATGCTCTACTGAATGAGCTTGTAGGATTGCCTGCAGTCCTACTAAATACATCCGCCCTGGGGAAGTATTCACCAACCATTCTCAAGAATATTCTTAGACATTTTCTAAACAATTGTGTTACTTCTCTGAGAGGTAAAACGAGATTAATAGTACATATATGAATCATTGGTATTGATTGATATTTGTGAATATGGGACAAATACCCACCAAAGCAGTGTTAATAGAGTAAAATTTGCTACGTCAATACTTATATATAAACTGGTTTGGTGTTAAACGTTCACTCGATGTTAATTAGCAGTATTCGAATATGGAGAACGTTAATTGAGTATTAAATGCAAATCGATCCTCCGCCACGGCTATGTGTGGTGTCCTTGAGCAAGACACTTTTTCCGCATAAGCTAAGTACTTGTTCTACCCAAGAAGATTCCGAGCGTGATTTGCATAAATTGTAATAACTTGTTTTACAATCGAAAGTAAAATGAATAAATTAACAGTAAATTATTAAAAGGAAATAATATATGTTGTAGTACAAAATAGAATGAAAATTATGGTTAAAGTAATATAAAATTATGGTTAAAGTAATAAAAAATTATGGTTAAAGTAATATAAAAATTATGGTTAAAGTAATATAAAATTATGGTTAAAGTAATATTAAATTATGATTAAAGTAATATAGAAATTATGGTTAAAGTAATATAAAATTATGGTTAAAGTACTATAAAATTAGATGTATTAAAACGAATGAAATACGCGGTAAGAAAAATATGAAATATGAATAGAAAAGTGTGGTTACTATATTAGATTCACTTGTGTTATAATTAAAGAATTAAGAGGTTAAATTTTTTCGTAAAATGAATGAAATACGCGGTAATAGAAACATGAAATATAAATAGAAAACTGTGGTTACTATATTAGATGTACTTGTGTTAGAATTAAAGAATTAAGAGGTTAAAATATTATATATTTATAAGTATTAAAACGAATTTTTACAAAAACAGTTATCCTAAGGAATGGATTTTCTATTCAAATAAAATTGATTTTTTTTTTCATTTTACAAATTCAATACAATGTGTTTATATTTCAGTGAAATATTTGTAATATGCTGTGTTTTATAATTCTGTGTTAATTTCTAATATACCGTGTATATACACACATTGGCAGAATTTCACAATGTTTATATATTGATGTAAACCAGCTGACAATTTTAATTAGTTTAACAACACTGGCTTTGAAGACGTCACCGCATACAATTTACGTAATATTTCTCAGAAACGATTAGAGTGGGAAATGCACGTGGTTATATCTGGGACGAAGCCCTTACACAGTAAAGCAAAACTTGGAAAATACAGGCTATTCCATACACTACAACTGAAATCGGGATCGTCCTTTATGCAAGTTGTGTCTGTATTCTTATGGCTTGAGGCTGAGATGAAACAGCAACTGTATTATTCGTGTGCTCGTGCACTGCTTTACGTTCAGATAGATCTATGTTTACATAGTGTTATTGTTGTTTGGGATGCGGGGTGTTAGTTTTGGTCAACAGGTAATGCAAATCAAAGGATATAACTAAGTTAGAAAAAGCACTTTAATAAACTGGCTTAAAACAAGTCCCGAATCTTATCGACAAATGTTTCCAGCATTATCATAAGCATTAGTTGTTGGGTTTTTTGCTGTTTTTTTTTTTTTGTTTTGTTTGTGTTTTTTTAATTTTTTTTCACACACACGCACACAGACCCACACCTATACATATACATGAACATGCACGCAAACACAATCATCATACCATTGGTTTTGTTATTTCAATGCCATATGATCAGAACAATACATCATAATTTTCGTATTATTTGTGTGGAGAAGGTGGCATATAGTTCAATCATAATTTAATATTTCTGAAATATTTCCAAAAAATATAAACTGTTAATGCAGATTATCTCGAAACAAGAACACTAAGACATATATTTGTTGTTCGTTTTGATTTGCATCAGTGCAAAAATTTAAACATACTTGGCCTTTTCGAATATTAATAGTTACACATGTTTGTGAATGTTTTCTTGTTCAGGCTGTAAGGAAATAAGCGGCTAAAGCATTAAACACACTGACTGCGTTTCACAAAATAACTTGCGATAAAAATCGACGTAAGTCAATTTGACAATTTTTCCGTAGTGTGTTCAAATTTTGGTCAACATTTAAAATGATTGTATTTTCAGAAAATATGTAGCTTTCTAGATGATTTAAGCCAACTTGGCTTCATTTGGATGGAAATTAAAAATTTTATGAATAATTGTTGGTTTACGTTTACGACGATTTTTGTCGTAAGTCCTTGGTGTAGCGATCCCCTTCTATAGTATTAATCAGTAAAAAGAGTCATCACTACCTCTAAAATACATGTTTGTTAAAATCTGTCCGATACAGAGGAATCGGAAGGATCAGAATTGGAAATAACCCATAAGTAAGTAAGCAAACACAAGTGATGCCTTATCGGAGAATATTCTATGTGCGCATTTGCTCAGTCTACTCAACTGCAGCAAGAACTCACATTTCCTACAAGCCATTTAGAAAATATCACAGATCTCATTACACAGGAAATGTGTAACGCAATAATTGCATAACCTTCAATAAATAGGGGGCGCCACTCTGATGTGAGACGTAGGGGCGCTACTGTGATGTGAGACGTTACAAGCGAACGTAATATTGTTTTAATATCTCAATTTAACTTAATTCAAACCATCTTACTCTTGACGCATTTGAATATTCCATACCATATTCCTTGTAAATGAAAAACAAAACGTTTTGACCTTATTTACTATATATTTGATCACATGTCGTGAGCACAAAAGTGTATTGTGTTATGTATGTTTACTTTCATGCTGTTACATAAACATTACTATTGGTCACTCATCATAATGTTATGTCTATTTATAGAATCCCTCATCTGTTGATTAGTCTATAGAACGAACTCAGCTCTCCCGATTGGGTCCGTTCAATAGCAATTGTTACGAGCACGCTGATTGGTCAGTTACTTCAGGGAAATTTTGAATGACGCAATAATTTATCAAGCGTTCAATTGCTTTGAATTATGGGACAGGTATAGAATTCCCTGCTTTTTCCATTAGTGGTTAATAGACCTGATTCAGGAGATATCACGTTCTGGGGTAGACCATCCGTTGACTGATAAGCCCAATGGTTTTGAATAAAAATTCTCTGCAAACATGAACCGGTTCTGGTTTTATTGCCTAACGAGGTGTTTTAAATAATAATTTGTATTACATTCCTTGAAATATTTGTACAAGTTTTATTTGATCGTTCCTTGATTTTAAGCGATTTCTGTCTAATATTTGAAATTTTAAGAGGGTTCTTTATTTAAGATTTGAGTTGTTTGTTCAAAACTTGATTCACCTATTAGTTAGACCTAATTCCCAGACAATCTCTCCAGTATTATTGATTTAAAAACAAATCAGGAACGGCAATGAAATAAAATGTACCCGCATCTTAAACCAATAACACTGTTACAGACGATGCGCACGTTACCCATGTCTGGTACACAAGTGTATAGTTACAAGGTCTGCAGAATTACAGTTAGATTTGCGCATGTTAACCTGGGTACAATTAGGCCCTGGAACAAATCTGGAACAACACGATATATCACTGGTTATGGTATGGTAGTGACATAGTCTGCAGAATTACAGTTAGATTTGCGCATGTTAACCTGGGTACAATTAGGCCCTGGAACAAATCTTGAACAACACGATATATCACTGGTTATGGTATGGTAGTTACATAGTCTGCAGAATTGCAGTTTGAGTTTGCATTTGTTTAACTGGGTACAATTAGGCTCTGGAACAAATCTCGAACAACACGATATATCACTTGTTATGGTATGGTAGTTACATAGTCTGCAGAATTACAGTTTGAGTTTGCATGTTAACCTGGGTACAATTAGGCCCTGGAACAAATCTTGAACAACACGATATATCACTGGTTATGGTATGGTAGTTACATGGTCTGCAGAACTACAGTTTGAGTTTGCATTTGTTTAATTAGGTACAATTAGGATCTGGAACAAATCTTGAACAACACGATATATCACTGGTAATGGTATGGTAGTTACATGCATTTGTTTAACTGGAAACAATTAGGAACATTGTCCCTGGTATCGTATCTTGTCGCGCCCTTAATTATCATGCCTTTACTGCACTGCCTTTGCAAAACCATCGAGCATATTTTCGTTAGCGTCACTTGTTCAACGAAGGGTGAAAGAGCACCATTAACCAAGTATAATGGCACTTATCTATTGCTTGTGATTATACTTCTGTAGTGGACACGTCTTTTGAGCATTGCTCCTTCTGCTTGATCTTTTGCTGGAAAATTCTTTAATAAATTCAGTAGCGTTCTTAGATATTATAAGTTTAGGTATGGTGTCATCAATAAAACATTATTAGGAGACTCGGTTACACCAGACGATGTTTGTGCTACAATTTTAGTATACATAAACACATATGACGTCATGAAATGTATTACAGTGAAGAGTGCAAAAGTGCGTGCTGATTGGTAAATCAGACATGTTGATATCATATTTCACAGCGTATTTATATCATTATATAGCATATGACATTAAAATTATAGTTATCATAACAAGTGCTCCGTTATTATGTTGTGCAATTTTAGAAATGCACGTGCATAGACTGATCCAGGATTTTCAATATGGGGAAACTCTAGTTTAGTTTGTTGAAATCCCTATTGCGCCATACCTTCATTTAACCGGCACCCAGATCAGAGGTCATGCTTGTAAATATATATTTCCCTTCACCAACGTCAACATCTACCGTGACTCCTTCCCATCTGGCATCAGACTATGGAACTCCCTCCCAGTCAGCCTTGCCTCACCATTCATCGAAACATTCCAGGCTAGGATGTTGCAAAGATGGACGCAGATGAATGATGTTTTTTAACCTGTTTTTAACTGCACATTAGGCCCTCTCTCACATGTACATATATTTCACAATGTGCGATTATGCTCCAGAGGAGCCCTGTACAGTAATAATAAGAAGAAGTTTATATTCAGATTTTCGGCAAATGTCCAATATGTTTAGTATAAGGGGATATAGACTTTTGAAAATCCGTTAGTGAGGAATGTGACAGGGGTTACATATAATAATTATTTCCTTCCTATTTTGATTACGGTTTGCAGTTAGATTAAAAAAGAACTTAATAAAACGCCAAAATAGATCCGACATGTCATTTTCATAGTATGAGATTTGTCCACGAACTTCTGGATAACCCCTCGTAATATTTTTGGAACACAATTTTGTAGACTTTGTAAGTGTAGATATTATATCAGTATTTGAACATTAGCAGCTATCGTTAACACAAAAACTGAAATGCAAGTATAAAAGTACAGAATGATGAAGACAAGAAGCCATTCGACAAATTGATATAAAAATTACATTGGGCAAAATACGAAACAAATTTCAGTTATAACTTGTTAAAGGCATCATTCAAAGCAATGAAAAGAAAACAAATGAATTGCTGAAAATAGAACACACGTTCTGTGTTTTTTATTCAACATATTAGAACAGAATAGTAGTATAGTATAAACCAGGACGTAATCAACCGTTTCAGTGCCTCTTCATGTCTTGTCACACGTTTTACGAATTACTCGGAAATATCAAGTGTTCCTATCCGGATGATTATTTAAGGACAGATAAAGAATTGGAATAGAAATCAGAAAAATCTGGTCTTTGTCATGGTTAAGTATATCTAGCAGTTGAGTTCGGATACTTGTGTCACATGAGAATGATGTACACATAAACAACACAACAAGCGAGTACGATAAATTGCTACATGGAATCTGCTATTGAATGACGTTCCTGAATTTGATGATTAAAGTTCAAACAGTTCAATCCGCATGTCTATTGTCAGAAATGCGCGTATTGTCATATAACCCGCCTCGTCGGATACCCGTACGTAATCTATTCCAATACTCTCCAGTCATCACCCGTGGGATATTACACCAGCTTTGCAAACGCTGTTGTGATAAGACATTGTTAACGTTAGCTGTATTTTGTTCTGTTCCGTTCAAATAAAACGACGCAGAGCTAGCGTAAGTTCTCTAAGGTGATGGATGGAGCGTATAAGAATTGACACCCGTGGGTATCCGACGATGATAACAAGCCAAGGTTATTACATCTCATAAACAGAAATACTCTGGGTATATTCTAGACGTTATTTTATGTAGAACATTGAATGAAATTCAACTGTTCATCGAACTATTGGTGTTGATATTGGCAGATCCAATATTGGATATACTAAGTACCTTTTTACGCTCAAAAATCTCCATAAAATGAAGTACTGTAAATTTATTTTGCTTAATTTAATATCTTGAGTAAAGTCTTTATTTAACAGAATATTTCTGAACTAATCAGCGACGGATTAAATATGTCATTTTAAAGGGATATTTAGACAAGTGTGTGTGCGGGGCGGGCAAGCAAATCCTGTTCTAGTTAGGACATTGTACAGTTGTTTGGGATTATGTTTTACTGATTCGCTGACAGAGAGTTTATTGGCATTTAACTCTCAATATGATGTCATAAAATGATTACTTATACAAAGATAAAAAGTTACATTTCTATGAATGCAAGGTATATACTTATATATTGCCACTTTATTATGTGCGTCGGTTTTCAGAATCTAAATCATTTGATTTTGAACAAATGCCTTCATTATTCTGATCAACCATCGTAAACCGCGACGATGTCAATAATTGTACACAAATGCAAAATGTACGACTGATGTAAGAATTTATTTACTAGTATATAATTGCTGTATCATAGTAAGGTGGCTAATGAATCACAGAGAAAAATGTCATGAATAGAACGAAACAAGGTCAGATCACTAATATCACGGTATAGAAATTTTCAATTGTACACATCACATACTACCATTAGTCATTTCATTATGACATATTTAGCCCTTGCTACATTTTGGTGTTAAAAATGAAAAAAAAAAATTTTGTTCTTTGTTTCAATTACATTATTGACACGGTAGCCAACTTCCACACGGAACGTATAATACAAGTGCATTCTTCAATTTTTGTTTGTGACACCTGCATTTTTATTTTTGACCCTCGCATATATATATGTGTGTGTGTGTTTGGCACTCGCATATACATTGTAACACAGCCTTTAATAAATATGACTTTTTGACCCTCGCATATATATGTTTGGCCCTCGCATATATATGGTTTGTCCTCGCATATACATGTACATGTTTGCCCCTCGCATATACGTGTTTGGCCCTCGTATAAATATGTTAGGCCCTCGAATATATATGTATATGTTAGGCCCTCGCATCGCATATATATGTTTGGCCCTAACATAAATATGTTAGGCACTCGAATATATATGTATATGTTTGGCCCTCGCATCGCATATATGTGTTTGGCCCTCGCATAAATATGTTTGGCCCTCGCATATATATGTAAATGTTAGGCCCTCGCATCGCATATATATGTTTGGCCCTCGCGTATATATTTTGTCCTCGTATATTGGCCCTCTTCAGTAACGTTATAAATATTGAGTAAGACAGCGATTCCGTCAATCGTGAAACATCGGGTATTTCCGTATCCTCCGTACAATACGCGTAGCATAAACGCCGACGTGATCAGATTGTGATTTCGTCTGATGAACAGATGTTATTACGATGTGCGTTTCAAATCTATAAACTTGCGTATTCATTCAAACAGACAATCGGTCCGTGCGGACTCGATATTTCTACAGATTAGCATCAGTTGATTGTCTTTAAGTGGACAATGATAACCGTTCTAGTGTCGTAAAATGCTGTCGTTATCGGACACAATATACAAGGCTGCGTTCAGTTCGCTTAAACGTAAGCTAACATATTGTCCTGGATACTGGCTCAACCTCATATGAGCACGCAGTATGTAATATCTTTAGGGAACCAGGCATTAAACGTGTTTGCAATTTAACGATGCTGAACGCAGCCCTGTATAAGCAACTTATAGTTGGATTCAAATAAAGTAAATAAATTCAAACTTTACAAACAATTTCTTACCGATTTCTTACCAAACATCATTTCAAAGTTTGAAACTATACACATCGCAGCAAATTGGAAAGACTGACTGATCATTAGAGTGGACGAAAAATATCCTAATGAAATTGACAGATATTTACGAACATTATTTGCAATGAGGTAAATACATGATCAGATAGAAATAGAGATAACTAGTTCACTGTGAACCACCAGACCAGTTAAGTTAAGTAAACGACGGCTAGGCATACTGACCATTTCACCTGACCATATGTAACATTTCACCGGACCATGCTGACCATTCTGCTGATCTTACTGACTATTCGACTAGTCATGCTGACAATTCACCTGGTCGTACTGATCATTAGGCTCGTCTAACTGACAATTCACCAGGTCGTACTGACCATTACGCTGGTCATATTGACAATTCACGTGGTCGTACTGACCATTTCGCTGGTCGTACGGACAATTCACCTGGTAGTACTGACTATTACGCTGGTCGTACTGACAATTCGTCTGGTAGTACTGACCATTACACTGTTCATATTGATAATTCACATGGTCGTACTGACCGTTACGCTGGTCATACTGACAATTCACTTGCTCGTACGGACAATTCACTTGGTCGTTCTGACCATTTCGCAGCTCGTACTGACAATTCACCTGGTCGTACTGACCATTACGCTGGTCGTACTGATAATTCACCAGGTCGCACTGACCATTACGCTGGTCGTACTGACCATTACGCTGGTCGTACTGACCATTCACCTGATCGTATTGACCATTACCTGGTCAAACGGACGATATACCTGGTCGTACTTACAATTAGGCTGGTCATACTGACCATTCACCTGGTCATACTGACCATTAGGCTGGTCACACGGACAATCCATCTGGTCGTACTAACCATAACGGTGGTCATACGGACAAACCGCCTGGTCGTACTAACCATTAGGCTTGTCATACTGACCATTCATTTGGTCGTACTGACCATCAGACTGGTTGTATGTGACAATCCATCTGGTCGTACTGACAATTCATCTGGTAGTACTAACCATATGACTGGCTGTTCTTAGTGGCCAATCTATAATTGCTTATATGGATTTAAGAACGAAATTGCTAGATAAAGACTATCTCCAGTGAAACATATTTTTGATGTAATCGTTCGAAAATAACTTCCTCAGTCGACAGTTCCTCAATTTTAGAAGGTGATTTATGTAGCATAATGAAACATAATTGTAACTCGAGGATCTCATGGTGTCGTTTAACGAATATGAAATTCTAATTGGCGCAAAGCACGATAAAATTTCGCACTTTTTACTTCCTTCTTTTTGTTTTTTTTAATGGAACCAAATTTCTCATAAAAGCACAGTACGTCAATTAGCATAAGACAGGTCGATAGAACCTTCTGGCAATGAGAGCATTTGGCTCATAATTATCCATTCGGAACATTAAAAGTGCGAGCAGTGCCCGAGAAGTTCCGAATGATAATTATATTCGAAAGAATCTGTTTTGAATGTGTGTTTTTTTCACAATCGAAAGTGCATTCTATTTTGGAGTTGATTGCTAAAGTAATATTTATTGAAAAAATGAGCTTTTACCGATTGTTACCAAAAAGTTCTTGATGATTTTATACAGAGACATTGCTAAAAGAGGTCACCACAATATAGTGTTAATTTCAAACATTTACATATAATAATACATTCCTATTGTTTCCCGTACCATTTCCCTCTAATGTCTTAGGCGTCAATTACGAGTGTATGAAGCATTCGCCTGGATACATGCACTCGTTATTGACACCTGTACATTTTTACTTTTGGGGGTTGTTTTGCAAAAAAAGAAGAAAAAAACATCAATATTTCAAGGCTCAGCCTCGAAATTTCGACAGTAAAAGACAGAGGTGGCGCTCTTAACGTAGATAAATTGTGTTTGAATGCTGTTGAGATTTTTAGCACTAAAAAAACTGTATGTAAGTGGTGCGATTTCAGAGTCCGTGAGTGTATAAATGTGTATAAATGTGTGTAAATGTGTATAAATGTGTATAAATGTGAGTGTATAAGTATGTATAAATGTGTATAAATGTGTATAAATGTGAGTGTATAAATGTGTATAAATGTGTATAAATGTGAGTGTATAAATGTGTATAAATGTGTATAAATGTGTATAAATGTGAGTGTATAAATGTGTATCAATGTGAGTGTATAAATGTGAGTGTATAAATGTAAGTGTATAAATGTGTATAAAAGTGTATAAATGTGAGTGTATAAATGTGTATAAATGTGTATAAATGTGAGTGTATAAATGTGTATAAATGTGTATAAATGTGAGTGTAAGTGTATAAATGTGTATAAATGTGAGTGTATAAATGTGAGTATGAGTGTATAAATGTGTAAAAATGTGAGTGTATAAATGTGTATAAATCTGTATAAATGTGAGTGTATAGATGTGTATAAATGCGTATAAATGTGAGTGTGAGTGTATAATTGTGTATAAATGTGTATAAATGTGAGTGTGAGTGTATAAATCTGTATAAATCTGTATAAATGTGTGTGGAATAGTTTGAGTGCTAAGAGTCATTGTATTTGTTTTTGTGTATTTTCCCAATGTTCAAAAGTTTTAATATGTTTCAATAATGACGTCTCTGCGAGATACATTTTTGATTCTCACGAAAACCAGTTTCAAGTCGATACTCTGATGTAACCGAAACCTATGAATAGACAGTGTAAGGCGCCCCCTGGAGGATCGTTTGGTTGGAAAGTAATCGTTGCATTCATTTTAGGAGGAAATAAAGAAGATGTTAATAGACAGAAACAAAGTACAGTCATGTGTATAGTGATAACGTTACTAATTACTGCGAAGAGTAGGAGATGAAAGTAATCGATATCAGAATGTATAGCTATTGTTATTTAAATAAAAAAGTATTAGTTTTAATGTAATGTTTTACTATTAACAAATTACTTAAAACTAGACTGTATACGTCTCACTACAAAGTTACGCCCCTTTTTGTCAAGGTAACATTATTTTTACATTAAAAAAAGTCCAATGCAATTTGGTTTTGAAATATTTTCAAAATCGTTTATAGTGGTTGTGATTTTTCTTGCTGCAGATGAGTAAAGCAAACGCTGGCATAGCATATACTGCAATAAGACATCACTGGTGTTAAAAAGTGACTTTTATAGGATTCAGCTTATATAATTCAGCATGTATTTATGAGCATTTGACGTCTTCCTTTTTAAAAAAATCTTAGGGTGTCCTTCTTTAAAAACAAGCAAGCTGGTCAACCTATCAGTTATTGTGCAATTTTATTTCGGTGCACATTCCTGCTATGAAAAAAAAAATTTAAAACAAATTCTATGTGGAATGTTTTTTTTACCGTGTAAATTCTAGATCTTATTTAATATAGAACAAAGAACAAAAGTCTGTGTAGTGAGACCGATACTGTTTGACAGCATTAACACATAACTTTGAAATATAGGAATAGTTAAATAATCGTTTATAAAGCATCCAGATATTGTAGTTGTTGTAGTTGTTACGTGTTTAGCGTCGTTTTCAACAATTTTTCAGTCATATCGCGACGGTTTCTACTTGAGACAGTATTCTAAGCGCTGTTACACTGGAGTATCATGCCGCAGACACACGGTATGATACATCACCGTGCTACATTAAACTGACACCGGGCCGACCAGACATAGAACTCTCCTCTGAATGCTGAGCGTCAAGCGAGAGAGCTTCTAGTACCATTTTTAAAGTATTTGGTATGACCCCGCCGGGGATTTAACCAACTACCTTCCGCATGCGAGGCGGACACTCTACCACTAGACCACACCGCGGTCTTCAGATATTGTAAAGGCAAACATTTTAGTAAAGGTTTGATTTACGCTATATCCGCGTTACTAGTCATTTTGACTTAAAAATATAGAAATAGTTAAATAATGGTCCATACAGCATCCAGTTACTGTAAAAGCAGAACTTTGAGCGAGGGTTTAATTTTCTATATATTTGCGTTACTAGTCATTCTGACTTAAAAATATAGAAATAGTTAAATAATGGTCCATACAGCATCCAGTTATTGTAAAAGCAGATAGTGAGCGAGGGTTTAATTTTTTATATATCCGCGTTACTAGTCATTCTGACTTAAAAATATACAAATAGTTAAATAATGGTCCATACAGCATCCAGTTACTGTAAAAGCAGAACTTTGAGCGAGGGTTTAATTTTCTATATATTTGCGTTACTAGTCATTCTGACTCTACTGTTTGACGGTATCAACAAATCACTTTAAAATATAGCAGTGGTTATATAATCGTCTATTGAGCATTCAGATGTTGTAAAGGCAAACAATTGAGCGAGTTTTATTTTCGCTATATCATTCTGACTACTTTTTGACGGTATCAACAAATCACTTTAAAATATAGCAGTGGTTATATAATCGTCTATAGAGCATTCAGATGTTGTAAAGGCAATCAATTTAGCGAGGGTTTTATTTTCGCTATATCATTCTGACTCTACTGTTTGACGGAATCAACAAATCACTTTAAAATATAGCAGTGGTTATATAATCGTCTATAGAGCATTCAGATGTTGTAAAGGCAAATAATTTAGCGAGGGTTTTATTTTCGCTATATCATTCTGACTCTACCGTTTGACGGGACTCTCCGAAAGATGGTGGCTAAACATTTGTACCAATTCTATGTTACAATCAGGGAAACCTTTACATTAAGTTATAGCTCTGGACGAATAGACAAGCGACCGGCATCATATATATAATCCCCACCTACCCCTTTCAGGATTATAGCTAAAACATGTATGCTTATCAAATATGGGGAAAGCGCTGTTTGCTATCGGATCTGCATAATGACACGAGTCAGCCAATTTCCGACGAGACACGACTCTATTAACATCGATGCCTCTAGAATAAATGACGGTTTGTCTTCAGCAATCTGAACCTAATGAAATAGTGCAAAAAGTTTGTTTTTACATCTGTCGAAGAGGAAGTCAATATGAGAAATCTGCTTCTGTGCATGTCTGATAGGTGCAACTGGAATAAACAATACAACTGAAGTACATCGGCTCTCTCCAACATTGACAAACTGTTAAACGTGTTCAAGTGAGATGAGAAATTGACCTGAATGTGGAGTAAGGGATTGGGGTTTCAGAGGCGAACATTTAATTTATCGGAATCTAAATCTGTAAGTTTTGTCTTCAGAATCAGGCTTCCAAACATGCCATTTAAGCAAAGCGACACCCCCATCGCTTAAATGGTAGAAATGGTATACCCCGGCGCTTAAATGGCAGAAATGGTATGTCCCGGCGCTTAAATGGCAGAAATGGTATGCCCCGGCGCTTGAGATCTTAAACAATATCTTTCAAAAGCTATTTTTCAATTAATCTTCTTTTTCCATGGCATATCTTTTCATATTTTACTGCAACATACAACATTTAATGACTTATACTGATTTGTATTAATTTTACTATTACAAATGTTAATTTATTTAAATGAGTGCTCTCTACACATCGCTTGAAAATGTTTTGGGGCAGACACATAAGTGTGCGCCGCACTCTTACCTTAGCGCTTAAATTCCAACGAATGTATGACCCTGTGTCTCACTATAAAGACCCATTTTTTCGAATGACTTGATGTGCTTGATAATTATTACACGTGCATGCGTTTCACTTGCATTCAAATTTGACCGTTTCACGTAAAGAACGGTTTAAACCGGATCGCTCAAATCTTCAGTGACAACGAATCTTATGTGGTGTCGAGAATGCAAGAAGATCGATAAACAGGCTTCAGACCAACAAACAGTCAGGCCAAAGTTTTTGTTATTTATTTTATCTTACGTGTTTTTGTTTTTTTTTGTAAGGGGAAGGTGGGTGAACTAGGGTTGTAGGTAGAGTGGGGAAGTATTAAGAGGCGGAAAAGATAATGTTCCAAAAACACAAGATCAAATTTAAAAGTTTCTTTTTTTATTTTGTCAATTTGAAGAGTAAAAGAATGAAGTTTGCTTGTCGTTTTTCGTCTTTCGGTGGTAGTCAAGTAATTTATTTTCTGTTATTTGAAATAATATACTTAACATGTTTAATATATACATATATTATTGTTAGAACATAACTAATGAAATTGTTATACCGTATTTAGTGAAGGATCGTAACTAATGTTGTTTGAACCTATGACCCAATCCATTTGCATATTTAGGCAATAAAGTATGTTCAAACTATCAAACATGTAAAGTTACTCTCCAATGTTGGAAGTACTTTAGGTCAGGACTGCGGCTAGTTTCAAATCAAATACCGATAGATGACTAACTAACTAGCTTCAGTTCGAGGTCTGAAAAACAAAATATAAAAATTCTGGCCTAATGTCAATAACATTTCTTGAAGTCTGTCGGAGCTGCGAACTCAAAGATACCAGATAAGGCGCTCCGATCTCAATGAACATCGCCATTAAGGTGGAGAAGGTTGTATAACTGTCAGCATGTTATCAGTCGCCAGTCTCATACATGGCGTTATCTTAACAGGTGTGATAACTCGGGGTGACAGGTGGCCATAGTCAAGTTTATGATATTAACACAATCAAATCAAATAATGTTTTATCAAGGATTTATATCGATTTTTTCAAAGGGACACAGAAATGTTGATGCATTATTACTTGAACATATATACTTCATTGTTTTATACACAAACAAAACATGTACGCTGAAATACGAGAGTGGACATAAAAATGGTAAACATGAATAGATGTCCGATTTTTTTTTGATTTTTTGTTCTTTAATCTATTGGTTTGAATACTTGTCATTTATAGAGAGACCCAAATAAAAGAAGTGAAACTTACATTTGACTATTTGTCGACCTATGCACTACCAAACTATGATAAGAAAAGTAGGGGCCATGTGTCATATAAGAGATCATTTAATGTTCAGTGTGTACACTGTTGACAAAGTGAAAGTAGACTTCCGAAATCATGTATTCATACCCCAATTTCCAAGCATCCATTTTTCCTAAATTCACAATTGAAACATTACAATGCTTTCAAAATGTTCAAAAATACATCAACGATACCATTCAAATAAAACAAATGAGAATTAGAATAAGGAAAATGCATTTTTTAAGAAGACGAAACAAGGATTATTTATAACCGCCATTATGCGACTACCCCACGGAAGCATTTCCTGTTTCAAATGGTGGCTCTGTGCCTTTACACTCACCCACTCACCCATTCTTTCATTCACTCACTCCATAATTACTCGCTCACTCACTCAAATACACATTCACGCACATACTCATTCACTCATAAACTTTCTCACTTATTCCCGTCGCACTAATAAGCATTCTAGTTATAAAAGAAATTCTTGTTTGTTTGGGGTTTTTTTGATTGATTTTTTGTATTGTTTTGGTTTTTCTTGCTGTTTCGTATAAAGCCCAGTTTAAACGGAGAACCGTTTTGTGATATGAAATAAATATGAGATAGAGATCAGGACCTAACTTCATCAATATTTTGAGTTTGAGATTTAGACTCGGACTCAAAATGTCAAAGATTTACATTCAAATAGCATCTATTAAACAAGCAAATCATTTTATTTATTTACAAGTTCAATCAGTTGTAAGATAATTTAACAGAAAATGTTACATAATCACATTTCTTACCCATAATTGTTTGTTTAAAGGGCTTTTTCAAAAAATGTAAGATTTTGAGACTCAAAATATTGATGAATTTAGGCTCTGTTCGTATAAGTCTGCCGTGTTGCTTGATTGATCCTTCAAGATCAGTTTATTTAAGGAGCTTGTCGAGCGACGTTATGCAATCAAGTGCCATTCTCATCATAAAACTGTCTGTTTTTATTGTTATCGCGGTGATATGTTGTTGCGTAATCGGGTTATGTCACTTTATTACATGACCGATGTTTCTGCTACGGAAACAGACGGTCATATTACAATTGTAGTTGAGAAGAAAGAGTTCAGCTGTATTCAAGAAGCAGAGCGTTGTAATTATAGACTTTAAAACATTAAGTTTTTAATTATTTATTTTACTTCTGTTTGTGATGAAACAACTTAAACAAATTACACTCGAATTCCTCCGAGATAGAACCAATGTTGGGCATATAAGGAAAAGGTGTCGAGCTGGCCTTGTGGATGAAACGCAGCAAAAATGCCCTTCTGTCTGCCTCCTTATATGACCCCTTGCCAAAAACTTAGGAAATTGTGGACATTCTCAGACTGTTTACACACGCTGGGTTACGTTTTAACCTTCCGATCATGTGTCCGATATTCTATCATATAAAAAATAACAGTTAAAACGCATTAATAAGTAAATAAATGATGAAGTCGAAACAATGGCAAACATTGTTGTTAAATATTTCAAAACTAACTATAATTACAGATGAAGAACTACTGGATGACATTAGAAAGAGTATAAACAATTTATAAACTAACTATAACACAAAAAAATTTTTTTCTTTAATGGAGTTTAACGCCATTTTCAACACATTTCATGTAATATACGGCATATTCAGTTTTGTTGGTCAAGGAAGACCTCAGAATGTATCCGAGTAGAACCACCCTTGAGAGGGCGACTTAGACCAGTCGGCCATGTAGGACCTTTAAAACATTTATAACCTGCGAAAACTGTTTGGATAAAGTTAAAACAAACGCTTGAAACTTTGTTTGTATCATATTGTATATTAATGTCTGTGCCACATTTGTATCATATTGTATATTAATGTCCGTGCCACATTTCTGGTTATCTCTTTAAATATTCAGTATGGTACAAATGCAATTTAAAGTTTAGTGTTTGAATGCTACATATCAAAAAGTTCTACGCCCAGATCAGTTTGTTTCAGGACCTCCTTAAAGCCATGCTTAGTTTACTGTAAATTTTAAACTTAGTTACTTTACATCGATTGTGAAATAACTTAAACAAATCACATTCATTGTTCAAGGATTTCGCACATAACCGCGAACAGCATTTAAAGAATTTAATTTAAAAAATTGAGAATGAAAAATTCAATATATGTTCAAACGGATGTTCATATAGTTTATCACAGAACCTGATATCTCCCGAATCAGGCCTATTTACCGCCAATGAAAAAGGTGGGAATTCTATTCCTGTCCCACAATTCATAGCAATTGAACGCTTACTAAGCTGTGACGTCATTCAAACTTTCAGTTGAAGCAACTAACCAATCAACGTGCTCAAATGTGGTTTTCCCAACATTGTTATTTAACAGATCCAATCGGGAGAGCTGGGTCCGTTCTACAGACGTTTACATGACACAGGAAATATAACAACTCAAACATATTCAACATACGTACAATAAGTACAATACTAGCTCAGAGAAGATGTCACCGCCTTCGAGCATGGCCAGGGCGATCGGTCGTGAGATGCGTTGCATAGTCCATATCGTCTTGTGAACAGACAGAGGCGTAGCTTCCTATATGCACTGCAGGCACGTGGCTACGATTTTTTCTGAGAAATCGAAAAAATAAAAATATGAAAAAAAAAGCAATAAACATCGGACCATTAGTGGAGGTGGGGTTAAACTATAAACGTTGTAACGCCTGTTGTACGATAAGTGTAGCTACTTTAAACCATGAGACAAAAGACTACTTTTATTCCCTTTATTAAAGTGAATAGACCTTAAACATCACATTTATTATCAATTTACTTGGTCTTAAAACAGTGAATTTAAGGTTAATTTTAAGGATAAGCAGGTCCCTAAAAGAAAAAGAAACATACGCCAAAAAGCAAACGAAAGACTATTGGAAACAAAAATCGAGAGAGCGAGTTGCCGAACCCTCTTACAACTGTGCCAATGCATCGTTACGCCTCTGCCAGACCCAATAAAACCGAGACGCGTGTTTATGTTCTTGCAATCGGTGTCAACTCCCAACGGATCCTTATATTAGACTTTATCAATTTTATTCTCATGCACAGTAGCGTATAAAGACGCTGCATGACGCTCACAAAATATTACCGCTTACGAAACGGCAAGTAAACGGCAATTAAACCGGAAGTGTGAACTTGAACGAGTTTTAAAATGCCGCATTGTCATTAAATTTAATCAAAAAATTAAATCTGTTTCAAGAAACTGTCTACTTCCATTGTCGTCATTTTGTATTAACTTACCGTCAGATTGCATGTTTCAGTTGCATGAAAACCAAAACACACAGTAACGTTATTAGATGGGCTATACCAGAAATGGGTAATATTACTTTTAAAACTTTAACTCTATTAATGAAATATTATTTGGCGCACGTTTGTTTTCGTTTGCTTTATTACGCTTTTAGCTAAGCGTACCAATAATGAATCAAGTCTTCCCTATGTCACAGAGAAATGACATGACTGTGCTGCAATAAAAAGAGATAAAACACAATTTTTGAGGAAGGTAAAATTGATATTCTTCGATCCAATTGCCATAAGCTTTCCGACGTTCACCTAAAAAGCTACAACAACATATTTAGAAATTTATTGAAAAGCGTTAGTTAAAATATATTTAAAAAGATTTTGTAAAAAATGTTATCTATAAATGTAAAGAGTTATACAATACAAATATGAGTATTAACAATACAAGTAAACAAAAAAACATGAGAGTAATTGTTTGAGTATTTATCGGCGAGGGGAGGGGGGGGGGGGGTCAATACCTGGTAACCTGTATTTATTTTCTCAATCTTATAGACAATATAATAGTACTATTTTTGTCAAACGGCGCGTCTGACGTGAATCGCTAGAATAAAGGAGTGTCAATCACAAACAGTTAACTTAGTAATTAATCGATTCTTTGTAATCAAGGTGTCATTGTTTTCGAAACTTAATTGGCCAAAACCCAACGATAATGGCAAATGTTACAATTGCGTATTGTTTAATTGCTGCCATTTGCGCCAGTGTTAATCGTGTAAAGTTGAACAAGTTAGTCGTTAAAAAGTGATTATATTGAATACAACTCTCTCGAAACCATCCGTGGGTGTTTTACAGACTACTCGTGTTAAATATTGCATTGTAAAACCAGTTTAAACAGGCCTGTTCTATACATATATGTCCACGAAATGATCCAACCGTACCTAATCTGAAAGAAACCAATTACATGTAACTTGAATAAACCTACAACAACACGTAATAAGTGTTTAAAAAGGTCGTCTATAAACAATTATATTCGTGCTTGATTTTAGTGAAACCAATTCCGGATAGTTTCGGAACGCACTTCGCTGATTACCGGAAATCCGAAGAGTTGTTATTGTCGCTCGGGAATTAACGGATTTAGGATGGGACGCGTTTTAATCGACAATAACAACACTGCATATCCTGACTGTAAAACATTCATTACAGAAGCAGAAAAGAACACATGTTTCTTAACAAAAAGTTCATAAAATAGCTTTATTTATATGATAGCATTTAAATAATCAGTGTTAAATATTTTATCCTAAATAAATCGGGTCTATAGGTGATGTCTCTTTAAAGATCCATCACCTGTTACTCTCTGTTCAGTAAATGATTGAAAGTTTATTGAATCACAAACCGGAAGATCGTTTTCGAAGATAATGGTTGATTCCGTCCTTGTAGTTTAACTGATTTATGAGAAATTCGTTAATACGCAAGTCGGCATTTTCCGTTTTATTCGTCAATGATTTAGCATTTCCCAGTTCTGACTATTGAGAGACTTTATCGCGGTCGTGATAAAAATAAAAGTAAAGAATTTGACACTACCGAGACAAAATAGTGAACAGAATATCCATAATATATTATATTTGATATAAATGTGCAGTTTTTAATCTAAAATCCAAAAAGTATCGGAGATATAGTTGAGGCCCCTTTAAACTCACTAAAGGTTTTATTTTATTTTGTTATAGTAAGTTAACTTCTAAGAACCACACTATCAATTATCGGTCAAAGAATTTTACTGTAGATGGCCAACACTAGTCGAATTATGCGTCAGAACGGAAAGACAATCAAGGTTATGACAAAAACGAGAACATAAGTAACTTTCTCGGAGGCCGCACTATACGATATGCTTTAAGGCGCACATCATAATTTGTGAACGGTTTCGCAATTTTATTTTATTTTTTTCACACTTCCATGTTTTTATCATCGTAATCTTTTGACATCTTAACATTATCATCATTTATATTTTCATTTTCATCCCCTGAAGAAGGAATACTATATATTCCGAAAGCGCTTGGTTTTTTTTTTTAAATAATTTTAAAGAATTCAGGATTGTTTGGGTGTAATAATTAATTTTTAATAATTAATTTATTATCTCTCCCATATATCATATATATATATATAAAGGGAGATAATTAATTTCACAACAACGGAATTTACCATTTTTGGGGATCTTTTCAGATGCTCATTAACAACGCATGATACATATATGGAGATAATTATTTGTGAATAACCAAGACATAAATGTACAGACCAGACTACGGCGAGTGCGCCTAGCTACAATGCAAACCATAAATACAATATCAAGGCCTCTACCAAACCAATAAATTTGGTGTCAACCAGGACTTATACACTATGGAATTACATGCAACACATCTGTACAGGGTGGACAAATTTAAATATATATATACTTTAATGTAACATCTAAATGATCGGGCATTCCTCTGAGATTTGACATTAGCATATGTGTATGTAAATGATATTAGAAAGACGACATGGTAAGCGAGTATAAGTCTATGTGACAGACAGACCAACAATCTAAAGTTGATTATTGTCTTTCTTCCTCTTACCGGTTCATCTTCTTAATCCTTAAAGCGGCAATGCCATCAGAAACACATGATTTCATAAATGTTCTCTGCAGCATAACGTGCGTTTATGTAGACGTGCTTCGTCTATAATTTAAGTCAGTCTCCAATGTTACAAGGATGGTATTCAACAACCATTGTTAATAATATTCTTACACTTGAACTCAAGAATGAATTTTGAAAAACACACTTAGATACCATTTTTGAGATCAAAATGTGCGAGCATGAAAGGACACCTGATATATAATCAAATCAAATCAATTATTCCACCTGTCATGGTAAACTACACATCAAAGTTAAAATTTGCATTTTCAAGCTTAAGTCCATAAATATTTTCAGGAAAGGTTGGTGAATACTTCTCCAGTTAATGATTGTGTTTATTTCACTATAAAGTCATGTTTACGAAAATGTATTTTATAACAGGTCACTAACCATCGCCATCGTAGGAACGATCCTCAAGCTAAGAAAAAAAAATTTTTTTTTAATCACGCTTATGAGCTTATAAAAGTGAAATGCTTTATTCGTTCGAAGATCTTAGACACAATAGGGGATATAACTCATTATCCAAACAGCAGCACGTGCTGTGTGACGACCGGAAGTCGCGCCGTACTCAGACCAAGTGCCGTTATTCTGATTTATTGTAATCATGGAGCTTGTTAAGCTTAACGTCTCACACAAGAATTAATGTTGTACAGTTCTACATATAGAGACATGCACTTCTGAAACACTTGATACATTACCAATGGTTCTCAAATTACCTTGTTCCCATAGATAGTCCTCTGTTGGTCCAATTATGAAAAAAAAAACATGGGGTTGACCAGGTTGCTTTTTCACAATTTTTATGGTTTGATGACGCCCCTTCATTTTTGACAAGTCTGCCCTTCCCTCCCCCACACCCCCCCCCCCCCCCCCCCCCCCACCACCACCCATTTGTTACGCAACTTTAAACTGTTATAGCATCGTCAAACAGTTCCCAATGTCACCCAGACTTTGCAGAAATCATATAATGTTCCAATATGCACATATGCATAAAGAAATAAGACATGTTTATGCATTTTTAACAAAGAAATTGCCCAACCGCTTTACATAGCACTAATTTCTTGCTACCGTCATGTAAGGGAGGTAATTCTTAAGTGAGACCTTAACGATGGTTCAGGGAAAATATCGCTAAAGCTGGTGCTGGAGACCTTGACGGGTGCTGCAGGCATTTTAGACATGACTTATTGATTAGTGTACATGAGGCCACAAGTTATCCAACATTAAATCGGCCCTTCCCAACAACACAACACATTATTTACATGAAACAATCCCAACAACACATCATTTACATAAAGCAATCCTAACAACACAGTATTTACATAAAACAATCCTAACAACACAGTATTTACATAAAGCAATCCTAACAACACAGTATTTACATAAAACAATATAAACAACACATTATTTACATAAAACAACATAACAACACATTATTTACATAAAACCATCCTTACAACACATTATTTATATAAAGCAATATTAACAACACATTATTTACATAAAACAACATTAACAACACATTGTTTACATAAAACCATCCTAACAACACAGTATTTACATAAAACAATATAAACGACACATTATTTACATAAAACAACATTAACAACACATTATTTACATAAAACAATCCTTACAACTCATTGTTTACATAAAACAATATTAACAACACATTATTTACATAAAACAATCCTTACAACATATTGTTTACATAAAACAATATTAACAACACAGTATTTACATAAAACAATATAAACAACACATTATTTACATAAAACAACATAACAACACATTATTTACATAAAACCATCCTTACAACACATTATTTATATAAAGCAATATTAACAACACATTATTTACATAAAACAACATTAACAACACATTGTTTACATAAAACCATCCTAACAACACAGTATTTACATAAAACAATATAAACGACACATGATTTACATAAAACAACATTAACAACACATTATTTACATAAAACAATCCTTACAACTCATTGTTTACATAAAACAATATTAACAACACATTATTTACATTAAACAATCCTTACAACACATTGTTTACATAAAACAATATTAACAACACATTATTTACATAAAACAATCCTTACAACACATCATTTACATAAAACAATCCTTACAACTCATTGTTTACATAAAACAATATTAACAACACATTATTTACATAAAACAATCCTTACAACACATTGTTTACATAAAACAATATTAACAACACATTATTTACATAAAACAATCCTAACAAAAATGAAATAGGGGGCATTGTTTAAATATACGCATCCGATGCTGACCTTAAATGAACTTAAATAAGGGGCTACACTGTGAGATGTTCTACATTTTTATTATCCCTCAAATATTATTTGCTTGGTTCGTTCTGTGCTTTCAACCAACTGACCCTTATATCAGATGATATTCATAAAGGTTAATAGAACGAGGAGCTTTAACCTGTCTGCAAGTATGTGGTCATGTGACAATACTCCTGCATACTTCTAAATATATGATAATTGTATATACATTGTAGTGTTATATGTTATATGAAGATAATATGTAACTTGTAGTGTTTTATTGTATATGACAAGTGTATAAAACTTAAAGATTTATATTTTATATGAGTATTGTATATTATTTATAGTGATATATTTTGAGTACCCAAAGTCTGTTATTTCTGTTATTATTGTTTTAAGTTATAACAAAGATCCATGTGTATAGAGTGTGACTCCCTTGAATTTCAAATTTTGGCAGCTGAAGTTCAAACTTTATATAACAAACACTTCTTGGAAATTGTGTTTCTGCCAATTAAATGCATTAACAATAATATGCAAAACAGCAATTAAGAAATGCAATGATGACCGTGACATTTTGAAAAAAAAGTTCTCTGATTTGAGTCTTGTACTGAATTATATAAAACCTGCCAAGTGCCGTCTTGCTGCTTTTATATGGCAGTTAGGGCTTTAAACAATTACATTACTATTGTGTTATATGGTATAATTACAACTGTATGAAATGTTGACATATTTATCATGTAAGCTACGATAATGTATTTGAAAATAGATTGAAATAAAATCCAATTAGCTTGCAAGGTAAATCCGTGAATCAAAATGTTCTCTTCTAATTGAACATGTATTAGATGTATGTGAAGCATCGTTTGTTAATAATGACACACGTTCTGTCAACTGAAAAACATATTAAAACTATAAAAAAACATGATATATAGAATAAACCGCCTCATTAACTCAATAAAAATAATCACGTGATCAGTGGAAATGACATTAACAAAACGACACAATGATTAAATACTTTTTGAAGTGATATAGAATACATTTGTTTTTTAACTAAGCTTAAATGACAAACTAATGTTTAGGAGTAAATGATGCTGGTGTTTAATTTTCGAAATTACTACGTTACATCCTGTTAGTTTTTATAATTTCTTATTTTTCAGTTTTGATTAATAAGGCAAAGTGCCGCCATTTGAAAAGGAAGTGATTCCGCTGGGTAGTCGCATAATGGCGGTTATAAATAATTCTTTAAAAATGCATTTTCAATATTTTAACACTCATTATTTTATTTGAATGGCAGTATTGGTGTATTTTGCGCAATTTGAAAGCATTGCAATGTTTTAATTGTGAATTTAGAATAGAAAATTGATGCTTTGAAATTGGGGTATCAAAACATTATTTCGGAAATCTACTTTCACTTTGTCAATAGTGTGCATACTAATCAGGAATGAAAATCTCTTATAAGACGCATGACCCATACTTTTCTGGTAGTGCAGAGGTTGACAAACAGTAGTATGTTAGTTTCACTTGTTTTATTTGGGTCATTCTATGAATGACAAACCTTCAAACTTTTATTATTAACTATAGAATAAAGAACAAAAAACACCTATAAATAATTGAATATAAATGCGGAAAATGTAAAACTAGATATACTAGTAAAAAAATTGTTTCTAAATGTTTCGATTATAGAATGCCTTTGTACCATTTGTATTGTTTTATTGTCCATATGTAGCACTGTTTTTACATAGCTCAGACAGAAATAAAAACAAAGCTTTTACGAGATGTTGTAATAAGATAGGTATAGTATGCCTAAAGGTAAGTGCATCATTGATGTTTGTTTGTTTTATTCTAAAGTAAATAATAAAAGTTTGAATGCTTGTCATTCATAGAAAGACCCTAATGAAAGAAGTGAAACTTACATTTTACTGTTTTTCAACCTCTGCACTACCAAAATATGATGAGAAAAGTAGGTGTCATGTGTCATATAAGAGATTTCTTTTTTTGTATAGTGTACACTGTCGATAACGTGAAATTAGACTTCCGAAATCGTGTATCCATACCCCAATATCCAAATGTTTTTTTTTTCTAAATTCACAATTCAAATATGACAATAGTTACAAAATGTTCAAAATACATCAATAATGACATTCGAATAAAAGAATGATCATTAAAACAAATAAAATGCATTTTTAAAGAAGAAGAAACGAAGATTATTTATAACCGCCATTATGCGACTGTTCCGCGGAAGCACTTCCTGTTTCCAATGGTGATATTATTCCTACAGAGCCACAAACGATCGCCTGGTAGAACGTTCAATTACCGGACATGTGGAATCCATTTATCCTTTATCAGCTTATCCGATATCCCATATGTGATGTTGAATGCTAGTTTTTGCTAATCGTTTGTAAAGCACTCTTTCAGGAAATGGAATATTGATATATTTTGTTTGGTTTGTTGTTTTTTTTTAAATAAAACTTTGATCAAAACCGTTTTGTTTTTTATAGTTTTGTCTATTGTGTGTTTTGTTTTTGACAGTTTTGTTGTTGGGTGTTTTCATTGGAGGGGATTCTTCTAGGCGTTATTACTGTTGTTTTTTGTGTTGCTGTTTTTAAGGGGTGTTAATTGAGTGATAAAATTATGTTATATTACAGTATCACATGATCAAATTCTATACCATTTTCTAAATATATGCTGGGCGCCAAGTGACCAGGCAATAAATAGTGTCTAATAATTCACCGCATGAGAAATATTATTTATTTTTTGTTCTTCTGGATGCTTCATCACCGTGTTATTCCTGTCATGGCATTACCGTCTTATTTCGCATATTACCGGTGCTCCGACGTTAAAGAACGTGACTAGAATTATTGAAACCTTTGGGAATTGTTGTCATATTACGGCATTCAAACCAATCTGTAATCCGCCATTATGTCGTCTGCTTCGATATCTGAATCAGGGATATTTATGCTTTTCTTTTTATTTTTTATACAAAACATTTCCAACGATCGAACCCTTGAGAGATCGACTTAAGGAAAGCACTCTGCGATGTGACGTGCGTTTGATTTTAGTTTTGTAGTATTTCTTGGGATCATCTTCATTTATTGATACACCTTTAATCTTGTAAACTACTGAGCTACGTCTGCAGGTTTTTATATTGATTTAGGTAGCATTCACTGTTCAGATTAGTTTACACTATTTTATTTTATTCCTAATATGATGATGATGAAAATTTTATCTTTCGCCACCACCGGTTTCCCATATGGGCGAAGCTTCCAGAAGGAATAAGTAATTTTAGATATTTGGAGAATAGTGCAGAGATACGGAAGGCTATTATTCAGCGTCCCTGGTTTTTACATGACCGGTGTAAAGCATCTATACATGGGACCACGGATTTTGTTAAAGTCGCATCCGAAAGATCGATAAGTTTTTTTCAGTTTGAGGAGCGGGTAATCGAACCTGCGATCCCTGTGTTCTCAGTCCAAGTCCTTAACCATTAAACCACTTATCTGCCCTTGATTTTAACTGTGAAGTGCGTGCAGAACTTATATGATATGCTATTGAGCCTCTTTCTGTCTAGAGCCAGTAGCAAGTTTGGTTTTGAGTGGCCATCATGTCGGGTCAGGAATCAAAACCGCGACCGGTGGCACGAGTGACTCGCTATATTACAAGCCATCGTTGTTTGTGTTTATACAACCGTTGTTGATGTTGTGGCTGATCTCTTCCTTAGTAAATCAGGTTACCGGCCCTCGTTGATTGTGTCGATACACCGTTGTTGTTGTTGTGGCTGATCTCTTCCTTAGTAAATCAGATTACCGGCCCTCGTTGATTGTGTCGATACAACCGTTGTTGTTGTTGTGGCTGATCTCTTCGTTAGTAAATCAGATTACCGGCCCTTGTTAATTATGTCGATACAACCGTTGTTGTTGTTGTTGTGGCTGATCTCTTCCTTAGTAAATCAGATAAAGGCTTTATATACTGAACGAAACAGCTAACCCGCCACTTTCGTTTTTTTAATATCTTCGTCAAAATATTGAGTCGCGTTATCAAAATCTGTACACGACAAAAACTAACAAAAATGTTTGGATTTTACACAGCAAAGCTCTGTTTTATTCAAGTCCAAATTTCAAGGAAATTGCTTTGGTACTTTTTGAGAAAATACATAAAATGTCAGGTATGTAAAATGGCATGCGGCGGGTTAGCTGTTCTGTTCAGCCGGGCCCGGTTAGCTCAGTCGGTTATGCGTCTGACTATCAATCCAGGGGTCGTGAGTTCGAATCCCCGCCCGGCAACAGTCTCCGTGATGATTGATATACGACATTGTGTCTCATTATCATTCGTCTCTCACCGCTGATTCAAGTGGGAAAGTTATCAGTTACTTGTGGAGATGGAGTGTGTTCAAGTACTGGTTAATCCCAGGAAACAGTGGTTAGGTTAACTGATCGTCTGTTAGCCCTCGATGGCATAAATATGACGCTAAATATTCAATAAATCAATCAATCAATCTGTTCTGTTCAGTTAAGTTGCTATGGGTTAAATCATACCTTGTGGAGTATCTTTTCTCCTACATCACTAACACTACTAGATTCTCTTGTTGATTTGAAATATCAAACAGACGACGTAGCATTCAACGAAACAGACAACGTCATAAACATCATTAACATATAAACTAATCATGATGATATGTAGGCATAGAACCACCATTGGAAACAGGATGCGCTGCCACGGGTAGGACGTTTTAGGCGTTAGAGGCATAGAACCACCATTGGAAACAGGATGCGCTGCCACGGGTAGGACGTTTTAGGCGTTAGAGGCATAGAACCACCATTGGAAACAGGATGCGCTGCCCCGGATATGACGTTTTAGGCGTTAGAGGCATAGAACCACCATTGGAAACAGGATGCGCTGCCACGGATAGGACGTTTTAGGCGTTAGAGGCATAGAACTACTATTGGAAACAGGATGCGCTGCCACGGATAGGACGTTTTAGGCGTTAGAGGCATAGAACCACCATTGGAAACAGGATGCGCTGCCGCGGATAGTCGCAGAATGGTGGATATATATAATCCTTGTTTCTTCATCTTAAAAATATTTCCTTATTTCAATGCTCATTTTTTATTTTGATTGCCATTACTGATGTATTTTGAACATTTTGAAAGCAATGTCATGTTTGAATTGTGAATAAAAAAAGTGATGCCTGGAAATTAGGGTGTGAATACATGATTTCGGAAGTGTACATACTGAACAGAAAAATTTTTATATGACACATGGTCCCTACTTTTCTTATCATATTTTGATAGTGCAGAGGTTGACAAACAGTAAAATGTCAGTTTCACTTCTTTCATCAGTGTCTCTTTATGAAATATAAGCCTTCAAATTTTAGTATTTACAATAGAATAAAAAATAAAAATCAATGGTGGGTTTACACCTTAACCAGGAGTTTAAGTCAATAAAATTATTCTCTGTTTTGTTCGTATTACCATCCTGTACGCGAGATATACTTTTTCTTACAGCTTGAACATATCCAAATATCTTTAAATTTTGTAGTGAATATACATAAGTCACTTACAACAGCCTCCCTGTTAAGCTAGCTTTATAGCGACATGGTTGAAGTGTATGACTGAATTGGAAGTTTAGCAACGAAGTACGGGGTTAGTACTTAGGTGGGTGACCGCTGTCACTTTAATGGCGACGAGGATTTACTTTCGAACCTACGTCTGCACGAATCTCTTTTTCCTTTGGATGGGGTAGGATATGGCCAGGAACTGCAGGAAGCCAAAGGCTGTGTAGTTGGGGCTAAGCCCTATAGGTTAAAGAGGAGAGGAGTGTAGTGAATGTACATAGGTTATTTACAACAGCCTTGGAGTTAAGCTAGCTTTTATAACGACATGGTTGAAGAGCACTGACAGTATTTGAAGTTAAGTAACGAAGTAGGGGGTTAGTACTTGGATGGGTGACCGCTGTCACTTTAATTTCATAAAATAATATATTTATATGTATTACATATGAAAACATATTGGGGAAATAGGGCTCAAACATGTAAGTTTGCTATTTATATATTTTAACATGCCATACTCTTCTCATTATATAACCGCTGGAATTAAATTGTATTGTCTGTGGAACCGACCCAGCTCTCCCAATTAGCAATGTTGGGAAAGCCATATCTGAGCACGTTGATTGGTCAGTGGCTTCAACCGAAAGTTTAAATGACGTCACAGTTTAGTAAGCGTTCAATTGCTATGAATTGTGGGACAGGCATAGAATTCCCTGCTTTTTTATATTTTGCTTATAGACCTGATTCGGGAGATATCGGGTTCTGGGACTATTAAAAACATTATATTTCCATTATATAACCGCCGCCGGAATTGAATTGTTAAGGCGAGGAGCAGTGTGTGACGTTGGTGCTGAATAAAAGAATTGAATTAAGTTGAATTGGTATCGAATAGATAGATGTCTATCTGGCGATTTGTGCACAAGTGTTACATTATAAGCTTGGAATCCAGATCATTAATTGAAGTGAATTCTTCAATGGTCTCCGAACACTTTATTTTCTATCTGGTTTCTCCAACGCAAAATGCATAATTGCTCATCGATTATAGTTATGAAACTGTTTAAAAATATATATAAAGGAATATTAGTATACCATCAGTATCTTCAGAACAGATTGATTGGTTGGATGATTGAATATTTAGCGTCATTTTATGCCATCAAAGGCTAACAGACGATCAGTTAACATAACCACTGCTTCCTAGAATCCTGAAAGGTTAACCAGTACTTGAGCACACCCCATCTCCGCAAGTAACTTATAACTTATCCACTTGAATCAGCGGTAAGAGAAGAATGATAACGAGACACAATGTCGTATATCAATCATCACAGGGACTGTTGCCGAGACGGAGATTCGAACTCACGACCCCTGGATTGAGAGTCAGGCGCCTTAACGACTGAGCTAACCGGGCACGGCTTTTCCAAAAAGAACTGATATATTGAAATTACAGAACGCAATCAGAAAGAGACAATAACAGAATCGGTTTTAATGCGTCTATTTAAGAGTGGATATAAAACATGCTTAACCAGTATTGGAGTCCTGAACCCGGCTTAACCAGTATTGCAGTCCTGGTCCCGTCTTAACCAGTATTGCAGTCCCAAGTAACACTGAATAAACTGCACGACCTAAAGAAATCAAATAAAAAGAACAATGACACATCGAACAAATCGACTTTAATACCTTACACAAAGTGATTTTTATATTTTCATAAACAAAATGTCATTTCGTATTGTTTTTTAGGATTTTTAACAAAATTGCCTTTTTTAATCTATTAGTTTTTATTATATTTGATAAAAGAACTTTATCTTTATCTGATTAGCTTTTGAAAATTTAATTTATATTAATCAATTTAGATCGAAATAAGCCCAGAGCTTATATAAACCGATCTGGCTTATTGTACAGAATTATTTAAAGAGGATATCGAGCCAAGCCTGTGATTGGATCGACCAACACTATATCCACTGCACTACCGCCCAGACTGTTTCTTAATAAACAAACGTGTCAATATAGAAGAATGCAAAACCATATTAACCATCATTAATGAATACCTAAAAGTGTAATTGATTATTCATATAAAGAGAACAAAAGAGCAGACAGATATAATTATTGTGGCTAAAAATAAAAATTATATCTGCCGCAATAATGGCGCATGAAACGTGAATGGTCTGCCAGTTGACATGTCCTTCTATTACGACATCTTGACATTAGCAGCTGTAATTCTAGACTCGATTATGACGTTCACAATTTGGCATAAACAAAATGATCGCATCCTTCATTAACCCTTGCACGAACTTAAGATTCGTAATTGAATATCCGACGACGTTCCCCACGAAACGTTTGATATGAAGTAACGGAATTGAACTGACTTGTTTTGCCAATAGAATATCCATTTAATGCTATCGGTTATACCAGAGACATATAAACAGAGATATGCAACTGGAGGCAATTGTCTAAATTAATGGAGATATGCGACTAGAGGCAATTGTCTAAATTTCTAATAACTCCTCCTGAACCAAACAACATTTTTTTGCTATTTTTGTATCAAACTAAAGGGATCGATTGTTAATTTTGGAGGTGAACTTTTCTTTTAAATTCAAAGAAATTGAGAATTTTTACGCTTACGGTTATTTTTTGTGATCATTTTCTCATTTGTAGCCCATTTTTAAAGTAAGAAATAAAAGAAACGTCTTTAAATATCGATATGAAATTTTCGTCACCGATGGAAAACTTACTTCTTCATCTTTCTACATATGTTTTTAATATTTATTGTTTGATTTTATAATGATTAAAATATAAAGAAAGTACGTTTACACATAATATTCGGTAACACGTATAAAGGAGGTTAATCAATTTGTTAGTTTCACGCGAATGAACACAGACTTGTAACACAGGCGAAAAGCGTTGGTGTATTCTAGAGCTATACACAAGGTGTATTATACGGAGGATACGGAAATACCCGATGTTTCACGATTGTGGATGTTTACGATATTGGGCTGTTATCACTACAAGCCATTGCTAATATATATATTTACTTTCAAGTAACGGTCCTTATAGTGTAATGTCATCTCCCATTCAGGGGACAAACTCACCATAGCAGCATCAATACAAAAACAGCATATAATTTATCTAGTAGGCTATAAAAAAAACAATTAGAACAAAATCATAGTGGTAACAGCCTTAGAACGGCCAGTGGCACAACCACCACCGGGGAGGAAGGTATGCAACCGCTCTCGCTCTTCTGATTTCTAAGTGACACTGTTCTGATTATAGTGTTTATCGAGATGTTTCGTGACGGAAGGAATTGAAAGTTAATTTTATTACAGATTAATCGGTTTAACTTATATCAAATTCAAAGAAAAATTATTAAATATAACTGCAAAATTACATAAAAGTAATTTAGAAGTCGCTTACGTCAAATGTGTATTGAATAAATGTGTGTGTAACGTCACGTCCTCCCTTTGGTATATGTTCAGTCAGTCATGTGTCAAAATACGTAAAGCGCATTGACATACTAACTGCGTGTAACGTGTGACTTGAGAGACAGCAGCCGACATGACCGTTTTCATGGTGACATAATTGTGTTTTTATAAATTAATTGTGATTTATTGCGACTGCTGCTCCCATACTAAGTATACAATCATCCTTAGAGTCAAACTTTCTTCTTTCTTTAATGTCGTTTCCAAAGTCATATATGACTCCTGTTTTGGTTTTGGAATGGGATGGCTGCTGTAAGTTTTCCCTTTCTTTTCATGAATTATCTTAAAACCGTTTTAGTAAATGATAATTTTATCTGGGTACTAGTATTATATCGATAATATAGCTAACTACAATGAATTACACCTTTGCTGTTTTGAAGATTGGGGACTTTGACTAGTTATATGAATTATGTAAAATTAATAAAACATATGGTAAACAAATCAGTCAGTAGGGGTAAACGATGTAACGTAGAATACAATAGCGTTGTCGTCCCAGTAATTTTTACACATGTTTCGAAATCTGACTTCATTTCTAATGTATTTCAGTGCAGTTGTTAATGGTTTTGATATACAGTTTACAATATTTACTATACAAGTGATGGGAAATGTTTTGTTAATTACTTTTTATTTCAAATTGATATTCACCAGTCCGTTCCTTCTACAATTGCATGCATACAAGATGCGACCATCTTGTCTATTTTGCATATGCCCACACAAACATACAACCATTTGCTGGTCCTGCTCACCTTTCACTTCAATGCGCAGGTCACTCCTGGAAATGGGCGTGGCTTCATCTGTAAATTGCGGTCTTTAACTTAAACCTCAATCAGCCATTTATTACAATGTAGCGAGTGTTATAATGGGGGTAATTATCTATATTTGTCTGTCTCAGTTGCCCGGCTTCCTATCATGGATGCTAACGATATGAAATCCTACATTGTATCTATACGTTAACCATACAGAATGACAACATATCGCTGATCGCCATAGTTCCACCATTAGAAACAGGAAATGCCTCCATGGGGTAATCGCATAATGGCGGTTATAAATAATATTCGTTTCTTCTTCTTAAAAAAATGCATTTTTTTGATTTTGATGAACATTTTTTTTAATGGCATTATTTATGTATTTTGAACAGTTTGAAAGCATTGTCATGTTTGAATTGTGAATTTAAAAAAATGCTTAGAACTTGGGATATGAATACATGATTTCGGATGTCTACTTTTATTTTGTCAACAATATAAACTCTTATAGGACAAATTACTTTTTTCATCATATTTTGGTAGTGCAAAGACTGACAAACAGTGATTGATTGATTGATTGAATATTTAGCGTCATTTTTATGCCACCGAGGGCTAACAGACGATCAGTTAACCTAACCACTGTTTCCTGGGATTAACCAGTACTCGAGCACACTCCGTTTCCGTAAGAAACTGATAACTTTCCCACTTGAATCAGTGGTGAGAGACGAATGATAATTAGACACAATGTCGTATATCAATCATCACGGAGACTGTTGCCGGACAAACAGTAAAATGTAAGTTTAATTTCTTTCATTTGGGTCTCTCTTTTAATGGTGGACTTATACCTCGTAGCCTGAATAAAATCTCTTCCATCCAGTATACAAATAACAATATATGACAAAAGATCCATTGAAATAGATGGGAGATGTTTTTCTATAGTCATTAGAAACAAAGAAGTATGCAACACTTCTCGACTCCTAGCACGTGCCTATACGATTTTTCATTTTCAAGTAAAAAACTGGATTTAAATTACTAATACCTTCACTAAACCACGGATATGTTTTGTATGCTTGAGTAGAACACATTATTTTTAGAACTCCAGGTTATACCTAGTAAGATTTCAGATATGATTTATCTATGTAGAATAATAAGTTTAAAACAAAAATGAAACCTTCACCGCCAGCATAGCAAGTCATTTACAATACTGGGTCGCACAGAGAGTGTTGCTACGGTACAACGATACACTGGAGGGCAACTATAGTTATGTATATACCTCGTCATATTAGTGCAAAAAGGTGACAGGTGTATAATATAAAACAAAAAAGGCATTTTTTGCACTGATGGGTTGATATGACATAATGTATACAGCAATTTCCTCATTGAACTTACCCAATGTTGATCGCATGTATCAAACTTCATCAAGGTCATGAATGTCAAATGAAGGGTATATTAGATCTATGTCAGTCAAACCTGTCTTAAGCACCCACTCAAGGAAAAGAGCAAAAATGACCTCTTAAGACAGGTGGCTGCTTAATACAGGTTGATTTTAACTTAAATCATAAACATGGTAAATAGAAAATGTGGCTGTTTAAGACAAGTGTTGCTTAATTGAGGTGACCACTATTACAGGTTTGACTGTATATTTGTTTGAAAAAACACTGAATTTCATGTCGATATACAGCCCGAATTTAAAACAAATATTCAAGCATGATTGCGTATTTGTTTCGTGATTATGTTTTGATGCATTACGTCGTATCATAACTCAAAATGACGTCCTAGTTTTCTGTGTCTCCTAACTGCGTTTTTGAACGATGAAGACGTCTTGTATAGGCATTTGCTACGAGAATCCAGACACATTAGACATAATTATGACAGATCACATCAAAGCAAACCGGGACGAGATACGTCATCTGTACAGATGTATGCTGTACCTGATACCTCAGGATGTTATATGAGAGTCGGCAAATACATATTATGCGAGACTCTACCGAGCATTATATCCCTTTGTCCCAGCGAGTCAAATGAGCACAAATGTAAGATTCTTTTTTACCAAATTAACTCAATAAAACTGTTCATATTTACCGATTATTTCTGACATATTTTCCATCAGTCATTGTATGGCGTAAAGTCTCGAAATGAATTCATTTAATCATTACCAGTCGAGTCATTTAGATATTCCGACACGCCGGAAAGTAGATCGGTATTTTACGTACGAGACGAGTTGTACGGAAAACACCGAGCGTTAAATCGCTGATATAAATAAATATCGCATGGATTTTATAGATATAATCGTATGTATGTTAACAAATGGCATAAACTACTAATTTATAGTCCCAACTGCCATATCAAAACCGAAAGATGGCTCTGGGGCAGGTTATATATAATTCAGTACATGATTCAAATTAGAGAATCCTCTTTCAAAATTACACAGTCATCAATGCATTGGTTTTGTTATAATGTTGCATACTACTAGATTATTGTCAATACATTTAATTGGCAAAACAATATTTTCAAAAAAGTGTTTCAAATGCAGTTTGAAAACAATGTTTGAACTCCAGCTGTCAAAAATTCGAAATTCGAGGGAGATGCACTCTATACACATAGATCTGTGTTAATTCACCACGTGCAGATAGCAAACTGTATCGTAGTAATTTGATAGTCTCCTCTAACAAATATTTACTACCCTGGCAGTAAGAGTTTTGGGTTTAAGTAAAAGATAACATATGTGGTTAAATACAGTTAACATTCTTTATTAGAATCCCATTCTATATTCAATAATAAATGTCAATACCGTTTCATTGTCAAACGTTTAGAAGCATAGTGGTATACAGGATTATTCAACCAATGCGGTCCGCCGTACATTCAGCTAGCATGGAGAGCCCAATAACATTAATTCTATCATTTTTCTTGAAAAAATAAAAACTTTTTTCAATATTTTGTAAAAACAATTAAATAGAGTTTATAGATTCCATGGTAGGGCTCAATGATGTTTTTCACCCTTTTCACTAAAATAGGATCTTTTTTTAGTATTTCGGGAATCTCAGGGAATAAAGACAACTTTTCTATTGGTCAATAGCATGTCTAATGTTAGTGGACCTATAATCTATGTTGCACCTTGTACAAGTTTTTGCACTTTACACATTTTTTTATAATTTCCTTTATGTATTAAATACTTAATTTCGCAGAGAGTAAACACTATAAGCATGTTCAAGTACTTTCATTATTACAATATATAACGTTACCGATATTACATCATATAACGTCTCACTACCCAGTTACGCCCCTTTCTTCGCATGATTCTTACGCTTAAAAAAAAGTCCTATGTAATTTGGTTTTGAAATATTTCCAAAATGGTACATAGTGGTTGTGATTTCTTGCTGCAGATGAGTAAAGCAAAAGTTGGCATATTATATACTGCAATAAGATATAACGTTTATAGGATTTCAACATATGCTTGAATTTATGAGCATTTGAGGACTTCTTTTTTTTCAAAAAATCTCAGGGTGTCGCTGCACCCTTTTTTAAAGAACACATTTCAACTGTGTAGTGAGATCTGAAATAGCTTTAAAGGTTTCTCGATTAACTAGCAAGGACAAACAAAAAGTCATACAAGTGTTTGCAATTTACATATAGACCAAACTGCAGTGCACAAATGGCTTTGTTGACAACATTTGCAATTTGTTAAAAGATGAAAGAGATACCATGCGGCAGTTCTATTATATCTAGATTCACCAATTAATGATAATTGAAAGCCATTGTTCAAGGTATGACCCTGCTGATTGCGTGTCTATAATAAATCTCTGCAATTCAATTATCACCTTCATAAATTGATTGCAATACAGGTGATTTAAACTGGGAAATCGTGACAGGAATTAATGACAGGCCAACATACGGTGATGGTTTTTAATTGGATATATTTGGTGAAAACATCTTATTTTTAGTTTCCACAGTAATGCATTTATACAATAACAAAATGTCGAAGTGACTTTAAGTGTGTTTTTAAGTAATAAAACTACATGTTTCCTATTGGCTTTAACTGCCTTTGTATTATCAAATGCTTAAAACTAAATGACAAAAACTTAACAACGGAATGTTTGTTGTTTGTCACATTTTTGAAAATTATATTATGCACTCTAAACTGTAAACACACATACATGGGTCTGTGTTTATGTACATTTCAGCAGTCAAGTTATGGTGTATTTTTAGCGCAATATATCATAACTAACAGGTAAAGAAAACAGCTGTTCTGCATTGACCACTCCTACATAACCCTCTGTCCGAGCAGAAAGTTTTGCGCCTTTAACGATGCTATGATGTGTTTGCTTGGGTGTATATTCTCATAAACCAACTCAAGAAACCCGGGTCTATTTTTTTTCCATGATCAACGTTTTTTCTGTGCAAAGGGTCATTTTCAAAGGTTTAAAACATACTGTAAATACAGTTTTAAACTGTGCTAAACAATGGAAACCAAATTAAAAAAGGGGATTTAAGACAATTTAAACGAAGTTCCAAATATGTTACCCAATGTAAAATAATTTCAAAGACGTCTGTTATCATGTAAACAAAACATTAATGGTGTGTAGAACCACGTAAACAAAACTACAAAGCTGTGTAACAGCATGTAAACAAAACTACAAAGATGTGTAACAGCATGTAAACAAAACTACAAAGATGTGTAACAGCATATAAACAAAACTACAAAGATGTGTAACAGCATGTAAACCAAAACTACAAAGATGTGTAACAGCATGTAAACCAAAACTACAAAGATGTGTAACAGCATGTAAACCAAAACTACAAAGATGTGTAGCATCATGTAAACTACTAAGATGTGTAGCATAACAAGTTAAATTTTTACTCGGCTAACGTTTCATTACCATTTTACCTTAAGGATAAAAACTTTACTTAATTTTGACTGTTACGTAAATATCTTTAATCAGTTCCAATGAAATCAAATTCAGTTTTTTCTGGAGCCAGTCTAAAATCACTATTACCAGGATGCTTTTTTTTTATTAAAGTATTTAATGATATACTTAAATACGTTGGTGATACACTCCATTCCCATTTTGAAGGTATGAACTTGTTTTATTAAGGTCATTCATCCTTAATACATAACGTTTGAAAACTGTAAAAACATCTTATTTTCATTTTTCAAAATAACTTCTGGATTCAATTCCAATTTTTTAGGAACTTCTCCCTTATATTTGTTCTGTTTTGGTATACTTTATAAGTATATCTCCTCTCTATTCAACGTACAATAAAAGGACACAAGTCTTCCATATTCAGTTGATTATCTTTTTATTAATTTCTTCCAAAACACCTACAGTTATATACCAGTAAGTAGACAAAGCACCTATAGTTATATACCAGTAAGTAGACTAAACACCTATAGTTATATACCAGTAAGTGGACAAATCACCTATAGTTATATACCAGTAAGTAGACAAATCACCTATAGTTATATACCAGTAAGTGGACAAAACACCTATAGTTATATACCAGAAAGTAGACAAATCAGCTATAGTTATATACCAGTAAATAGACAAATCTCCTATAGTCATTTACCAGTAAGTAGATAAAACACCGGAGATTGCAAATATATAAAATATGCCGGCTGTCTACAATGCTGTGATGGACAATGTCTTATTAGCTATGTTTATATCATTACTGTCAACTGCAGTATTCCGCGTTCTTTTATTTAATGTTATGTCAACAACGAATGTATATTCCGGTTA